>VZRM01006682.1:568638-858664 GCA_013397955.1 Grantiella picta
AAAAAAAAAAAAAAAAAACACTTCTCATACATTTTATATTTAGCCATGGAACCATAGTCTCATAGAATCATTTAGTTTGGAGAAGACCTTTAGGATCACCAAGTCCAACCCTTAATCCAACACTGCCAAGTTCACCACTAAACCATGCCCCTAAATGCCTCATCTACACATCTTTTAAATACCTCCAAGTATGGTGACTCAACCACTTCCCTGGGCAGCCTGTTCCAATGCTTGGTAACACTACTAGTGAAAAAAAAAAAATCTTAATATTCAATCTAAACTTCCCAAGGTGAAACTTGAGGCCATTTGCTCTGCTACCTGGGAGAAGAAACCAAAACCTCACCTGCCTACAACCTCTGGACACTCTCCAGGCCCTCAATGTCTTTATTGCAGTGAGAGGCCCAGAACTGAACACAGGTTTTGAGGAGTACCAAGTACAGGGGGACAATCACTGCCCTGGTCCTGCTGGCCAGACAGTTTCTGACACAAAGCAGGATGCCACGGGTCTCATTCTTTTCATATCTTTTGTCATTTTTTCTCCACGACATCCAATAAAGGATGGAGGTTCTTCTTAGGTCTTCTTTTGTTGTTAATGTCTTTGTGTAAACATTTTTGTTGTCTTTAACAGCAGTAAGTTGATTAAGTTCTATGGCCAAAGCCCTTGTAATTTTCTCACCTCATTGGCCTCACAACATCCTTGTAGTCCTCCTGAGTTCCCTACCCCTTCTTCCAAAGTTCAAAACTCTCTTTTCTTTCCTGAATTCCAGCCAAAGCTCTCCGTTCAGTCGGGCTGGTCTTGCTCTTCACCATCTCATCTTTTGGCATATAAGGTCAGCCTGCCCCTGCACTTCTAGGATCTCCTTCTTGACAAATGTTCAGTCTTCCTGGACTCCTTTGCACTTCAGGACTGTCTCCCAGGAGACTCTGTCAACCACTCCTCTAAACAGTACAAAGTCTGCCTTCTGGAAATCCATGGTTTTTGAGACTTGAGAATCTTCTTGAGAATTGAGAGCATTGTCATTTCATGATCCCTTTGCCCCAGGTGGCCTTTAATCACCACATGACCCAAAAGTCCTTCTTGTTCACAGCAGATCCAGTTGATGCCTTCCCAAGCTGACTGCCTCACCAGTTGTCTCAGGAAGTTCTCTTCCACATACTCCAAGAACTTCCAGATCTGTTTTCTCTCCACTGTCTTGTATTTCCAGCAGACACCTGGTAAGTTGAAGGGAACAAGGGAAAAGACAAGAAACACAAGAACAAGGAAAAAGACATTAAGTTAATAGAGAGTATCCAAAGAATTTCGTGAGAATGGTGAGTCTGGAGGGGAAGGTTTATGAGGAGTGGCTGAGGTCACTTGTTCTGCTCAGCCTGGAGAGGAGAAGACTGAGGGCAGACCTCACTGTGGTCTTCAACATCCTCATGAGGGGGAGTGGAGGGGCAGACATTGGTCTTTTCACTCCTGTGACAAGTAACAGGACCCAAGGAAACATCATGAAACTGAATCAGGAGAGGTTTGGGTTGCATATCAGGAAACAGTTCTCCACCCTGTGGTTGAGCACTGGAATAAGATCCCCAGGAAAGTAGTCACAGCAACAAGTCTGACAGACTTCAAGGAGAGTTTAGGCAACAGTCAGGCATATAGTGTGAGCCTTGGGGTGTCCTGTGCAGGGCCAGGAGTTGGACTTGATGATTGTGGTCGGTCCCTTGCAATTCAACACATTCTGTGATTCTCCCAGCTGATTATAGAGCATTCCATCTGCTTCTTCATCCTTCTTGGGTGGCCTGTAACAGACTCCAACCATGATATCTGTGTGTTGGCCTTCCTCCTGATTCTTACCCATGAACTCTCCACCCTTTCATCACCATCATCAATCTCTAGGCAATCAAAACACTCCCTTGCAGGGCTACCCCATTGCCTCTCCTTTGCCTGTCCCTGCTGAAGAGTTCATAGCCCTCAGTTATAGCTGAGCTCCAGTTGTGTGAGTCATCCCAACATGTTTCCATGATGGCAGCTACATCACAGTTTTTCTGCTGCACAATGGCTTCCAGCTCCTCCTGTTTGTGGCCCATGCTGTGTGCATTGGTGTAGATGCACTTCAGTTGGGATATTGATCCTGTAGCATGAATCTAATTAATAATGTCTTATCTTAGCCTCCTACCGGGGGAGGTTCAGATTAGGTATTAGGAAAAAATTCTTCACAGAAAGGGTTGTCAAGCATTGAAACAGGCTTCCCAGGGAAGGTCTGGAGTCATCATCCCTGAATGTGTTCAAAAAACCTGTGTACATGGCACACAGCTTAATGGTGAACATGGTGCTGATGCTAGATTGAGAGTTGGACTTGATGATCTTAGAGGTTTTTTGCAACCTTAACAATTGTATGATTCAATGTTTTAATGTTAAGTTACCAAACATTTGGAATGTCTCAGCTTAAGATTCTGTGCTGTAGAGAAGGGTTGTAGCAGTTTAAAAGTCAGAACAGTAGAACATGCATGAAAACTCCTAGCATCTTAGGAGTTAGATCTTAGTTCAGGAAAAAACACATCTGCTCCTTTTATGAAGAGGGGATAACTTCATCTAATTGCATATGACTCAGGTTTATCTAGAACAGTTGCCAAATTAACAGGGGTTTTGAAGAGCAGTCCTTTCAATATTTATTCATATTCATTTGCATCTTACTGTACTCAAAGGTGTTCTGTGCAAACAGAGAATTTAGCAAAGTATTATTAACATATTGCTCTAAATATGCTGTTCTATAAACCTCATAGTTTATTCTGAGTTATGAAAAAGTGAACCGCCATTAGGATACACAAGGAATCTCTGTCTCTGGGGAAATGAAACAAGTTTGTTTAGAGGACGTCTTTGTTTTGACAAAGGTCTCTTCCTTTTCATGTAGGTTGGCAAATTCAAAAGGGTGTTTCACTATATTTCTTACCATCATTTTAATTAAAAACTTTGGGTTTAGATGTGTGAATTATCATTAAAAGGCTCATTTTACATGCATTATTTCTAAGTTAGCTTGTGTTTCTCAGAGAGGTCCAGATGTGCTCCTGTATAACTGCAACACTTAAATCTTTATGCAGGTTTTTATAGCGCTCTTTGCACTGCTGGCCATCTTCATGGTAAATGTATTTTACACTGCATGTCTCTGACAAGTTTTGAAATTTCTGATGAAAAAAACAAAGCACTCCAGTCAGAATTTCCTTTCTTAATCTCAGCGAAATCTGCACTCAGATGTCACAGCCTTGGGGAATCATGTGTGTATAGACTATCACAAAAATGTGAACGTCATCGCATAGCATGGATTCCAACGCCGGTGGCTTTTACACTGCTACACCACTGCATCTGTTCATCAGAATAATAAAGTTCCTTATGAATATTCAACAGCTTGGAAACTTCTCTGAGCTCCAGAGGCTACTTTAGCCCACAGTTTAGAAACAATATCCAAACCCTCATCAGTCATTTCCACAGGTAGTGTGATTATTTTTGAAGGATGTAAGACATTCCTCTGCCCAAGAGTCACATAGCATTATGCAGTTTAGTTTGGAATTATTCCCTCAGTAATTTTTTAATTTTTTGTTTGTATTGAAATTTTAAGTCTGAATCAACCAACACAGTCAAGTTGGAACCTCATTATTTAAATAAAAATAATATTAAATGACAGAGAAGAACTATGTATTTTAACCACACCGTGCCTTCAATTGTTTATATGTTAACCTCTAGATAACTACCAACAGAAGACAAACAGTAAATAACTAAATTATGTATTTTTGAGAAAAAAACTGGGGTCAGATTTTGTAACACCACAGACATCTGCCATAGATGACTATCCTATTTTGCTATGTTAACCTTTACAGTTATGTTTCCAACGTCCAAACTACAAATGAATCCATGTAATGTACAATTCATGTTGCTAGCAATAAGCTAGCAAGCAACCTGTTGGCCCAAGGCAGAAAGATAGAATCATTTAGAAAGAAGGAATGATTTGGAGGAATATAAATTTTGGGAAAGTCTGCAGAGTGAAATGTGTATAGAAAAGAAATACGTTCTGAGAAAGAGGGTAACAGAAGGAAACACTTGGATAAGTACTATGATGCCAGGCTTGCATATTGACTTTGGAGGTGTCCATGTGTCTCTCTTGTGTCTGTTGACCAATTTCTGTATTGTCTCTCACTTCCACAGCGTCACCAGCAGCAGCACCCACACAATTTCAGAAACATACAGCTACAGTCAGGATTTCACACATCCCTTTTGTACTTACTGTAACTTCGACCATCCCTCAAAGCACAGCAGGACCTCCTTATGAGAAAGTAAAGGCACACCTCTATGTATCTTTGAAGAATTAAACACCACCTAATAGTTGTCCGAGATTCTGCCACTACACTGACCTTGCAATGATATTTTTTCTGTGTTATGTTCTTTTTCTCCACCACAATTTCTACATTTTTTTCTTTTTCTCCACCACACTTTCCGCAACCTTAGTCTGGAAAGAAGCTTCCTCTGAAAGGCATCCAACCTCATGGCAAATTATTGAAGTGCAAGCTGGCTCTACCAGTGCCTTTGGGCTCCATCCATCTTAGGCCCTGCTGCTTTGGTAAAAGAGACATGTAGCCCTGTCTAGTCCTTCTTATTGCCATTGCCATTTCAGCAAAGGGTCAGCAATCTGCCATCCATCTCACAGGCACTGAAATACTGGCATCACACTACTGGCTGCCAGCCTCACACAACATTGGGCCTAAGCTCCCTTTGATATCCTCTAGTGCCCCGTTGGAAAAACATCATTCTAGAGAGAACAAACACAAGAAGAACACATGTCCCCAGCAATGCCTGGAGCTTTTACACAGGAGTCAGCAAGCATCGCAAAAGCTGTCCTGTTCTTGTGACTGCAGCTAAAAAATCCCTGAATCATTTATCTGAAGCATGATAGAAAGTTTGAAAGAATGCTAATAGCTGAAAGCTTTAAAAGATCATCTATCCTGTCATTAACCTTTCTGTCATTTACATCTCCTGCTTTTCACATGCAAAGAATCAATCTGAACTGCCACTCACTCATGCCTCAGAGGAAAATGAAGGTTTTAACTCCATAGGAGTGAGGAAGGAGCAAATCAATGATGTGTCTTAATAGTCAGATTTGGTGGCCTCGACCCAGATGCCAGTGGATGTAATATCCTATCTGCAGGAATTTATCACTGCATCTATCATATAAAACAAGCAGTAGCAGAGTAAAAATCAGTAGAATGAGTATCCTTCTTACAATCTCACCACAGAGATCAGGCATGGAACTGATCCTAAATTGGGATACACATGCTAAGACATTAACTCTCCCATTCAGGGTTAAACAGGGACAATTGTAAGCTTGGACCGCTGCAGTGCTCAGTGGTGGAGAGGTCTTCTGTCTCCTGCAAAGTTTCAACCTGTCCTTCCAAAAGCAACCTGTCACTAGCACAATGAAATCCAGTGCAGAAAGAAAAATAAAGTAATAAAAAATCAAAATCCAATTTTTACTCTTAGGAAAGAACAGCAAATTTGTGCAAGTTTCAACAGCTATAGCCATGGGCAATGTTCAGCTTCTTCTTCCAACAAGCCATTTATGCAGATGCATGACTGATGTTTAAATATCTATCACAATTTTTCATCTCTCTTCCTTTCTTTCATGTGTTTATTTTTTGTTGTCGTTGTTGCTACGTCTTGTGATGAATTGTGCACATGCTTAGTGTTAATAAGTTGGTGAGCAGTCTCACTGAACTCAGGCAGTCTCACCAAGTTCCATTTGCCAATATTAGTTAGGGTCACATAGTGAGACCCACAGGCAGGAGCTTACAATCCAATGTAATACAATAACACAATTCATACCAGGGAAATAAGAGGTGGGAAAACAGCCATGTGTCCTTGCCTGTGTGCATGTATAGAGGTGCAGATCAATGCAACAGTTAAAAAGTAGGGAGAAAAAGAAGTTGCTAGGTAGCTTTCAGTTAATTATATAAAAATGAATTTTAAGGATAAACAAATTAATAATGTAAATATTAGAATGTTACATTATTCCAGATATCTGGATTAAAGAAGTCAGGTAATTTTATTATCAGCCCCAGTCATTAGGTTATTGTTGTAGAATGCAGAAAGTTTCCTTTCAATTAAAGGCAACTATTTGTTCTGCAGATGATAAATTATTTGCCAGCTTTGTCTAATACTGAAATTT
Source organism: Grantiella picta (assembly GCA_013397955.1). NCBI lineage: Eukaryota > Metazoa > Chordata > Aves > Passeriformes > Meliphagidae > Grantiella > Grantiella picta. The sequence goes on from VZRM01006682.1 coordinate 574,833, forward strand.
TGGCTTTATGCATTCAAAATTATTTAAATTATTAACACACACATAAAGTAAGAAAAACTAGAATGCAGAATGTGTTCCACCTCACATGGTTCTGTTTTTCCCATGGGCCTGAAGTAGGGAAAGTGATTCTCAATGCTTTTCTTTTTTTCCCCCACTGCTTTTATTTGATTTAATGAGGTAGCCCCCCTGCAAGTTTATATTTATGAATTCATAATGTGAGCCAGCAATTTCTTATGCAAAGTCAAATAATTTTGCAGATGCTTTCTCTCACCCCCACCCAAAGATATTGTTAACTGTCACATTTTATAATAGCACCATCTTTCTTCCATTAAAGAAATTACTTCAATAAGATTCCAGCTTTCTCAAGGCATATCACAGGTAAATACCTTAATCATCACTCAATAAATACTTTTAAATTTGGCTACCAAACAAATAATACATAAGTTTAACTTGTGAAGCACTGTTCTTTTCCTTCTGGAATTCTTTATTTCTAGCCTTCATTCTGATTTCTGCCAGGATGTGATTGATGATGTAGAGCAACTCTTCAGATAGGAGATATATCTTCAGAAGCACATATGTTTGGCGTCCTCTTGCTGCATGATGCCATGTGCTGCTCAAAAGCTTCCTAAAGTCAGCTAAAGCTGTCACAAAACTTTGCTTCAGGAAGTCCTTTGTTCTGCCTCACTTCTTTCCTTGAAAGGTTAAAGGTCTGAGCTAGATATTCACTAGGAAAATCAGTTGCTTGCAAATCTTTATTCAAATTCAGCCAGCTAATAAATGCATCCCTTAGTGCCTACAACCCTAGAATATTCAGAGATATTTGCATTAATTAAGAATTTTCATGTTTATATTTTCCACATTTATTCATTATTTTCCTACCTTTTATTTGGGTAAATCCCTTGATGGCTATTAAATGAAAGATTGTAAAAAAGGTACTGTAATTCAGGCAACAATTTGCAAATGGCAAAACAAGCAGCTCAGGAAAAATGTGTTGAAGACACTATCTGCTATTAACCTGTGTGGCTCTCTGGGATGTTCCATAAATCTTTATATGAGCTAATATCAAAAGTGGTCTATTAGGAGGAGAAAGGGAGGGTCAACAAATTTCTATGTATTCATTTGTCCAGCTGTAGTTAGAACTATATTCCTGAAGCCAACAGGAATAGGCAATGAATCCTGTAAGTCTGAAAACTCTGCAGGAACACAGCAATTGTCATGCTGGATCATACCTGAGGTACTCTGTATCTCCTGGCGATCAACAGCAACCTTTTCAAAGGAATGTTGCAGTATATGCCTGTTTTCAGCCCTTCTAGGCAGACTGTATTCAGAGCTGCTCTTTCCACCTCGGCAAAAGATGCAACAGAAAAAAAAGTCCTTTAGAAATAACATAGAGACACACTTCCAAGGCCTAAGGGAAAGGTTAGGACTTCTTGGTTTAGAAAAAACCCAAATGTTAGCCATGCCAAAAGAGAAAAAAATTCATTTCAGTATAAAAACAAACAAACAAATGAAAACTACACTGCCAAAACAAAACAAAACAAAAAAAAATTGAAGGAGGTGCTCAGCCAAATAGAAAAGCAACATAATTAAAATTGATCAAAGACTGCAATTTTTTTTGCACATGTTGAAATTTACCCCATGCAGAAAGTCAGCAGAAGACTTAAGCTCTCCTTTAACTTTAGTTAATTCCTGCCCTAAGAGCTTTCCTGAGATTTCCAGCAGTTCACAGGCCCAACGCCTGCCTTTAGGGCAGAGGAATATTTCACCCACAATACACAATCATCTCATATGGATGACAGTCCATTTTTTCACAAAAGCTAAGAGCTTAGCAGGATTTGTTTTCTCTTCACTCTCAGATGTATGGGTTAACAAGAGGAAGATGGTTATCCAGAGTTCCACCTTCACTTAGTAAATGAAATACAAACACACTGAAGCACACCTGTAATCTACAAAATTTCTCTGGTGATACCACCCAAGCATTTCCAAGCTTTCTTAAGCTCTCCCTAAACACAAATCTCCCGAAGCTCAATGAGTCACAAATCCTACACCCTACACCCTCAATCCATTCATTTCTTCTGTAACTCTAGTCAGGGATATTTCCAGATGACAAGAGATGGGCAGTTACAAACATGTGTGCTAATCTCCATGCTGTTTACTGTCATTTTAATTTCCTTCTCTAGCCCCAAACGTTAATCACCACCAGTCTCAGTCCTGGCATTAACTTAGACTGTGCATTCCATAGGACAGGGACTGACATGTTCTTATCTTAATCAGTGAATAATTTTGTCCCAGTATGAACTCACTAGCTGTTGCTGTATGAAAAAAAAGATGACAAAATTCTTCACAGACCCAGGAGTGATGACTGAGAGTTGATTGAAATGAGGAACATGACGACAAACTCATGACCAGTTGGTGACTTAGGTTTACAGTGAAGGGGAGGGATGTTTACTGAGATTAAAAGCAGTGAAAAAATGGTAAGGGAAGGAAAACAGACGACAATACCTGTTGCATCCCACCTGTCCACCTACAACTGTTTTGTGGAGCAAATGACAACAGAATGAAAGAGAAGGTCAGAAGCACAGATGTGCACAAAGAAGTTGATGTGAAGCTGAAAAGACTTAGAAACCTGGGGGTTCCCATAAAAATAATTCCCAGAACTGGATTTTTTTACATCACTCAATATATTTTTTTGTTATCTTCTGAAAAGACACTAAAGCCTCCCAAGTACAAGATTTCTATGCAGTGAGATGGCAGCCCATCTTTTGGAAGCAGAACTTTTAATGTGGCCAGTTGTAGAAATGCAGTAGGATGCTCTAGAGTTTTCTATCTACTTCATTTACTAGCATGAAGAAGCTCCTGACAACTCCAAAGACAGAGAATTAGTCAATATAATAGAGCAGAAATCCTTCCTTTATGGCAAACAAGCCTCTTTATCAGCTCAAGGAGACTGATAAAAGAAAATGTCATATCAAAATGCTCAATCAATGTAAGGAGTAATGGATTGGTGAAGTAACTAGTTGTCCCACACAAAACAAATGAAAAACAAACCCATTGATATGTTATTCTAGTACAGTACATTAAAGTCATCAGTTACCAATATCTCAGTGTTAGTGCAAGGCTTTTACATCTGCCAAGTAGGGTATAACTTCAACTGTATCACCTGTATTTTAATTATTTTCATTAAAATCAACTAAGCTGGAGGGAAAAGCCCATTTATTATCATTATCTACCATAACATACCATAAAGATCAGATCCCCAGAAATAGTCTGTAATAATCACCCATTTAAAAGGTTCAGCAAAAGTCATTCTGATTCATACATTCCCAAAGAAAAATGACTAGGCAGCAGTGATCTGAAACTGCTTTACTGCACAAAAATATCAGCAATAAACACGTGGAAGGAATTTGTTATACAGACTTCTGTTTGCCAGAATAATTCCTTCATTGTGTTGACACACTCAGATTCTTCAGACTTTCTGGTTTCCAGTTTTGTCTATACAGAAATTCAAAGTTTCACCTCTCATGATGCTTTATAAGCGTCACTTCTATTCTTAATAAGCCAAACCAGATTTTTATTACTCTTACAAATCAAGCTAATAAAGAGAAAAATGAGAACATCTCTTTTTCTGAGAGAGAAGGTGTTATCACCTCATTTTAGTCCTCAAACCTAGTACTCTCTAAAGGCCTCCTGATAACTTTGTGAGGCAGGGCCAGAAGCAAGTGACAAACTTAGAGGAGGAGATGTGTCCCTAATGAGAGCACAAGCTTTGGACAAATTGTACTCAGACAGGGGCCATTCCTCCTTCCTTGTAGGATGTCCCATCACCACCATAGATAGCAATTCTTCGCAATAACTACGATATGGGAAAAAACTCTCTGAGAAGCCAATTTAGTAGGGAGCCTGTGTTTTGACAACTACTCCTACAGAGATGATTTTATACTTAGAGGAAGGTAAGGCAAGTGTCTTCTCTTATTTAGGTTTTACATGGGCAAAATCAATACGTGTAACACAGACCTCATGGCAGGGGCAGAATCTTTGCATCTTAGGAGAATAAGAAGAGAAAGATTGAAGAGTTGGGGTGGAAGAGAAAAGGAGGAGAAAAATACACGATCACTGGGGAAGAGTAGGGCAGTAGAAAATCAAAAGGAAGAGCTATTTTTTTTGCTATTGTAGGTTTTTAACTTTTTTTTTACAACTTGTGTTCATGAACAGCCCATGCTAGCAGAACCTCTGGTCTGCTACAGCCCAAGCTACTTTTAACCTATACTGAGCTTTACTCCCAAATGAGCTTTTGAGAATAGTGATACTTGAAATATCTTGAAATCCCAATGTAATACCATTTTTCTTAGGACATTTGACAGAGATGAGCTCTTATTCGTCTCTGTAATTGGTGTTAGTATCCAAATTACCAAACCTTTAAGAAATATTGCAAAGCTCTTAACTTGTAGTAGGAAGTTTCACAGTTACTGTGTAAATTTTAGAAAAAGTATCCCTTGACTTTTTTTGAGGGTGGAAATGTCTTTGACTGAAGTACCTGAGTATTTTGATTATCCAGCTCTTCTGCAACCAACCACTAAAGGAAAGAGGAGAGAGGGGTTTCTCTATTTTTTGTGTCTCTGGGAATCCCTCCCTCAAGAAGAGTTCCCAGTGGCCATTGTAAAAGCTGAATTTTACCCTCTGCATTCAATACTTGGCACAATATCAACAGCAACATGAAAGAAGAATAAGCCACTTCACACTAAAGGGGAATGTGATTTTGCCAAGCACCTGCCCCATCTCCGGTTCTGCTGTTCACTAGCATGAAAAAGGGAATAGGGCACTTTTATATATCTAAAATAATTATTACAAAGCATGTGGGGTGGACAGAGAGCAAAGAGGAATCACAGAAGAGCAGTAGGTGTTTGGAAGGTCCCAGAAGCACATTTGCAATCCAAGGCAGTCTTCTCAACATCAAACACCACGACACTGCTCCCTCCCTCCCTCCCTCCCTTCCACACAGTCTCTGTCTGGGGCTTGGGTGCCCGTCTCCTCAGCAGGGTTTGAAAATTTTGACATTATATTGGTCTGCCAGATACTCCTTAAGAATATGATTTTGTTCTGAGTACAAGAAGGCCTTAACTGCCTGCCAAAAGAAGGCCTTCATGACATGCTGATTTCTTTTTTTCCTTTAAGAGATTTCAGACATTATATAGGTAAAGCTCAGTGGAGATTCATTCTTTGGCTTCCTCTGATACTGCAAGGTGTGGATGAGGCTGGAAGAATCAGTAGGTAGGGCTGTCTACAGGGAAAGGATAATGCTTAAGCACAGGTAATTTTACAAATATCTGAACAACCTTCATTTCAATGAACACTTTTCCACACCTTTGCGTCTTTCTCTACACCATCCATTGTCTGAAGCTCTCCTATCACTTCCAAATAAGACCCTTTTCTATCCAGATTGGTATTTTTTTGCCATGACCTACTTGTAAATATACTCAAGTGCATGGGAACACCCAGAAGAAGTAGAATATAACATATTTATAATCACTGTTGTAACTAAGGACCACACACCATAGGCATTAAACTTCTTTCATATTTCTTTATTTTGAATATCTATATTGTTCATAGGAGTCATTGGGCATTTTATTATCAAGTTTTTTAGTCCATTTTAAAGGACCAGGGACCAAAATCAAATGTGTGTCAAGCGAAGGACATCTTATATCACTAATGGATGCAATTACATTAAATGGCTATTTTATGTCCTCCCTTTTTTATTAATTTAGCTTTCTGACTTTGACAGCATACCAGGAGACATAATGAGTTCTTTTCCATATTTTGATCATTTTAATTATCATGGCATCTCAAAACCTTTCCTGACCTATTTTGATGCTAGCAATAAAATGCGTAATAAAAAATGATCCATTGTAAAGACCTAATGTCATAAAATTGCTGATCCAAAACAGAAAAGTACAAGAACTGGCAGAATAAGTCAGTGAAGAATGGTTCTCCTGTCCCACACAAAATAAGCTCAAGGAAAGACTATCTGTGTGGAAGCCAGGTTGCACACTGTCTGTTAACAGCACCCAGAAATAAAATGTGCATGATTTTCCTCATGCATCTTGTGGAGGCATGGCCAGATTCCAAGAAATTCAAAGCACAGAGGAATTCCATGCCTTCATCTTAAGGCTAATGCAATACAAGTTTCAGCAATACAAGTTTCTTAAACTAGAAAAATGTAGATATTGTGGTGATGGAAAGTGCCCAGTACAGATTTCACAGGCACACACATGTATGTGCACACACACACGCACACACACGCACACAGCTTCTGACACTGTGCCCTTCCTCAATCAGGCTTTCCCTCCTTTTCTGAAAGTTTTAGTACCTTCCTGGTTTGAAGAAGTTGCACCCAATCCAAGGAAAAGGTTCCCAGGAAAGGCTCCTGTCCATTACCTGCCAGGTTCAGTCTGGGGTTAGCTCCTACTGCAGTGTCTTCTAATCCTCACTGTCCCTGCTGAGGTTGCAGACTCCCTCCATGCTCCATCCTCAGCACATTTTTTCTCTTCTCTGATCTCCACCATGGTTTTCAAATCTGAGAGTCTTTTAATTGCTTATCTAAATTTAGTCAGATATGATTAGTTCTCATGACAACTCTTACATGTAGCAGTGCTTTAGTTATTTTTCTGATCCAGTCAAAACAAGTTCTTCTGATCTAAGACTTGGGGTTCATTGTGTTCCAATTAGGTAGAAGTCATGGCAGGTTTTAAAAGAGGTAAACAGCCCTCCTTCCTTTTCAGAATGTGCATACATTCATGTAGCTGCAATGAATCAGATTGGGGAATGATTCAGGTGAAGGCTAAATCTTAAATCTTTGTTCTTCAACAGCAGAGACTTATTCCAGTTATTCATGCTAAATCTGTTCTCTGAAACTCTTGCTATAAAGATGATGATTTCTTCAAAGCAGGTGACTAAAGACCAATGCAGGATTTTAGATACCTAATGGGACTCAGACAAAAAACAATGCTGGAAATTGCTCATCAAAGACTACATCTGCTATTTCCTAAGTTGAGACTTTACAAATTTTCAGAAATTGACTTTTCACAATAATGATACCAAGATTGTGAAAGTTTTCCTAAAAAAAAAAAATTAAAAATTTGTAGCCATCATTAGACATACAACACAAAATATCAACTAAAAAAAAGTTTAAAAGTCATATGATGACTATTTCTTCTTCTTGTGAAATAAAGACAAAGCAAAATCCAAATAATGAAAAGAATGTCTGCAGACTAGATAGTCACTTCCATCACCACGCCATTTTCTTGTCTACATAAATCCACAAATTACAACAGAAATTAAATCCTAACACTAATTCATATAATTGTATTTCCAAGCAAATTTCCTCGGAACAAAAACATTTGTCCAAACAGCTTGAAGAATCACAACTGCATACTGGCAATGTGAACTGAAATACTTCCACTGATTTTTTCTGGTTATGGACTGGGATTAGCACCTCCTGACTCACTATTTAATGGTTTATCTATTAAAGCTTTCCAATCTCAGTGTTTCATGTCTTGAAAATGTCCAGACTTCTCCCATCTTCTTCTGATTACATAAAATAATTGTGCAATTGCTGTGCAACTAATGCTCCAATTCATTCTTCCTCCAGGTCATTTGTACACCTATTTCATAGCAGACTGGTAGTTCCTAATGTTCAACTCTGGGGCAACTCACTATTAACCTTCTTTTCTTCTGAAAAATTGGTTATTTATTTTTACTTCATTGTCTATCTTTTAACCACTTTTAATCCATGGCAGGATCTAACCTCTGACCACCAGTTTCTTAATAGTCTCTTGTGAAGACCTTCAGCAGAGTCTTTTGTTCTCAATTGTATTATACTCATTCATTCTCTTTCACCCACCACTTCCTTCAGCATTTTCAGTGCATTCCAGCAGGTTAAAAAAGCTTCCACTTACTCTTCAAAAATAGCTGGTATCTGGTACCATAGTCACCTTGGAGATTAAAAATTTGAATAGCTTCTCAATTTATTTCCTAGTGCTCTCTTATTATTCACCAGGAGGTAATTTTTAGCAACAAGCTTATCTTAATAAACACATAAGGGCTATCCTAATTCTACGAGGTACCTTCTTTGCAATTTAATGCAGACACACAAAAGTACTTTTAGAAAGTGATGTGCCCATAACTGCACAATGGGTATTACAGATATTATCTTCAGTAATATTTTCACCTTTCCAATTAAATTGTGAATATTCACAATTAAAATTTTAAAAAAAGACCAAAAACCACAAAAAACACAGAGTCTGTAGCATCAGGAAAACTTATATAAATATTTTAAGGCTCTCCATGTTTTTCACTAATTTCCTCTGTCCTGCATCTCTCTGTCACAGATAATTCAGGTTCCTCAGGAATTCCTAGACATGCAGATTGCAGCTGGCCAGGCAATGGGCTGGGCAGACAATTGTCATTGTGATTAGACAAGCACAGGTCCCACAGAAGGAACTCCTACACGTCCTGCTCGTGAAAAAATGCTCTTGCCCATGCAGCAGAGAGACAGAAGGGCATGAGAGGGCAGACTGGAACAAAAAATTAACCAACTCATGACCTAATCCTTGTCCTTGTCTGAAGAGCTCAGATGAAAGGGAATGGCAGAAATCAGCCTAAAGATACATTTGACTGTTCTGTTTTCCACATTTGCCAGAGTGTGCATACCTACATCTTTCAAAAAGGTCTCCAAAACCTGCTGGGTAATGGAGGTGCCATTTAGACTCATGAATACAGTCTGATGACCAAAGGCATCTTACAATGATAGAAATGTCTCTGCAAACAAGATGTCATCTTTGTTCCATGTAACTGTTGTGTCGTATTTGTTTTTATTTACCTGTTCAGTAAGTAAAAAAAGGCATGCTTTCTTTGTAGGCAGAGAGAGTTAGAAGAGGATTATTGTTTAAGTGGTTACTCAGGGAAAGAGAAGGAGGCAAGAAGAACAGAGAAAATTGCTGCAAGGTCTTAGTCAAGTCAGAAAGGAGAATAGTTGGGGGAAAAGATATATGCCATCCAGGGTTTTGTACTGGGTGGTTTCTACAGCTTGACATGATTGTAGTGAGAGCTTCTAGAGAGAAAGAGCTTCTAGGAGAAAATGGGTATGGAGATATCTGAAATACAGAAGGATGTTTAAGTATATTCTTTCTGAAATGAAGCTTTTCATAAAAACACTCTTCTTGAAGCATAAGCCACTACCAAATGCCTCCCTTCTCTGCCTAACTCAAAGAGGATACTAGTCTTTTGACAGTAATCCTTGCACTGCAGCCCTAGCTGTGAGGTTAAGGAAGGATCTTGTACCTAAAATACTTATTCCCACAAGATGCTGTTACTAGTAAAGGTGTTGTTACTGGTTGTAGTTTAGTGACTACCCCGTGCTTCCTACAAAGCCTGTGGATAAGTGCAGTATTGCACAATTACTTTAATGCTGAAGTCTGAAAAAATTCCAGAAACTGTCACCACCAAAGGCTAGTGGTCTCTCCAGTGTCCACTCTGTGCAAGTACCCAAATGTTGGATGAAAGATGGATGGCCTGTAAATAAGAGAACATTAAAAAATCAGTGGCAGCTGGGACCCATGCAGTTCTGCTGCCAGGTGCTGGGACCCAATCTACACCAAGTAAACTGCCTATTTACTTCATAAAGGAGTCAGCCCCGGAGTAACAGAGGCCTGAATGAGACATCTGCTTTTCTTCATGGAAGTACTTCTACCTTCTCCCTCCTTGGTCATTCCTCCAGAGCTCATGGACCTTTCTATGAGGTCATCAACATTAAGGAAACTGATAGAGCCTCAGCCCCAATACAGGTAACAGAGTGCTCTGCAGCAGAATGCTCTGCCAGAGGTGTGCCAAGGGGAGTTCCCCACTACTTGCATTCTCTGCACAAAACACCTTAAAATACTGTTTTCAATTCACCGACATATTGCCTGTTTTTTCTGGTTTGGGTGGCCTTTTTTGGGAATGTTTTTGAGGATTTGTGGCTGGCACAGATCTTTCCTGTGAGAATTTTCTTGTGTTTTTATAAACAGAGATAAAGTTTGGATGTTATTGAAACGGTTTCTCGAGATGTGCGCAGTTCGGGCCTGGCCAATAGGCTTAGGGGGAGGTTTCGGACTGACCAATCTGAGTGACCTCTGAAAAGTCTATATAAGTTGGAAAAATAAAAAAATAAATCTCTTTGATCCATACAACTTCTGGAGGGTCTTTTCTCTCTGCTAGCGGCTCAACGGCGACAAGGATTTATCTCATTGTCTTCATACACCACATGCTTCTGAAGACAGTATTTTGTTCTGATTCTCTGTATTCACAGATGGTGTTGCCTTTGTGTATATAAATACACATAAAAGTGTGTATATATATATTATGTGAGTACTTCTTGATCCAAAAGAAACAGGCAGTCAGAGGATACTCTGAGATCAGAGCAACTTAGTCAAATGGAAGATGCCCCTGTCCATGGCAGGGGGGTTGGGAACTAGATGATTTTAAGGTCCCTTCCAACCCAAATTATTTCATGATGGTTTCAAAATATGGCATCTAGCCAATGCAGTACAAAAACACCTAGAGGAAAATGATATCCACTGGAGGAAGATTGGGCAGAGCATCTGTCACATCCTGTCTCTTGTCACAGTTGCCCTCCTGTGACTAGACAAGCTTATAGGGAAGATTTGCTTTATTAACGGTGTCTGGTATAGGACGAGCTTGTAATGCCATTAGCACCCTAAAAGAAATAAGGAAAAAAAAGAAACATCTGCGAGGGAAAATTCCTACATGAAGTAACAGATGTGATTCCAAAAGGCTTCTCTGAAAAGTATTTTAAGTTTTAATTATTTAGAGCTTCTCACTGTGTAGATGCAAAACTCGCACAGATTTCTGAACCATAAATAGCAGATTGAGATTGTATTTGAAGAAATTTAATACCAGTGAAAGAGTGGACCCATTTCTGTAGAATTAAGCCATACAAAATGTCATCTGTGGAGGTATATTCAAAAGATATCTAATTTAAATACTGTGCAAAAAGCATGGCAAAATGCTAGTTTTGTACAAAGAATAAATTCCAATTCATTCCCACAAATGCAATAATGAAATTCACAGATCTTACTACACTGAAAATGGAATGGGACAAAGTGCTGATGATTACAGTAGTAAAAATCCACCTTCTGACAGGGATATGGAGTACATAACTGAAAAGGTGCTTTTATCTTGTTTTTAACTCTAATTTCATACTCACTGATTAACAGATTTGCTCTGTACTTCGTATGATATCATGCATTATTCAAGCACCTTCTTAAAATTTAACAAAAATGCAAGGAACAAGAGGAGAATATCATAATACACAGGATTTTAAATGTCGTTAAACCAAAGGTATGCTTTAAAGAAGATATCCACTAAGTATACCAACATAAACAACCTGGTTTCCACAAAGCATGAAGCCTGGTCTTGTCTGCCTTGTTTAGCAGGGTGTCTCAGTGCCAGGAACCCTTTGTATAAAGCTGTGCAGTAGCTGAATAACATGCTGCAAGTGAACGAATCATTACAGAAAGGAAAACACAATTCTTACTCATTAGGCTCACAATTCTTATTCATTAGTATATTCGTTCACCTTGATTAAGCAGTAAAATGAGAAGGGCTGGGGATTTTAGGAGGGGTACACAGGCTTTTGAAGTGCAGCAATTCGCAGCAATTCTCAAAAAGGCTGCAAGGAGTTAAGAAGGAATGAATAATGTCTGTGTGCAGCCCCACACTTTAGTCAATCCATGTTACATGCTTTCTCAGCAGGCAAAATTCTATATTCTGAAAAGATATAAAGCATGGTAATGTCAGTAAAGCATGGCTGGTACAGCAACCGGAGGACTGAATGCAGGTAAATTATAATAGCTTCCAGTCTCCTTTCCTGGAAATATGCTGTGCAATTAAGAGTTTTCCACTTGAGTGAAAACTCCTATCATTCCATTCCTTTAATGACCTTTACTTTGCCCGAAATAATCTTGTTTTCCTGATTACTTTTTTCCTTATGGTTACTTCAAGTTTTCTATTGACATGGTTTTGTTAAGGTAAACAGAAAAACAAACAAAAAAAACAACAAAAAAACCCCAAGAAAACCAAACTATGAGTGCAATAAAATGTGAGAATTACTGAATCACAAGATGGTTTTCATCTGGAGAACATGAACACCCCTGGCAATAGTGCTAAGCAAGAGACAGCACACTTCATGATAAACAGATTACAGAGAGTTCCTGAGATTTACAGACCCCACTGCAATTAAACCATACTTGAGCTCCTGATCCCTAGGGAGCCTTTCACAGTTATCACAATTTGGTATCACAATTATTGTGACTATCATAACAGAATCTCACAAGACCCTATGAGTCACTAGAAATAAATACCCCAAAGTGTGAATGCTTAACCAGAAAGGCCTCTTCTCTGCCTCAGAAACCTGAGAATTTACTATTACAGAATTTGTTAAACACATGCTGATCCTCTTTTTTTTAGAGCCAAACTTTATCCTACATCTAGAGGCTGAATCAGGCTGTCAGTATGGCTACTGAAATTACAAAACAGCAATCTTTCTCTATCTGGGAGAGGCAGCATGGTAAGCAAACACACCTACATTTGGAGTGTTTTCTCACATAGACTTTTTTAGCAGTTTGCATTGTGCTGACTGGATATGTAGATGATATGTGGATTAGGCAGCAGACAGATCATCTGTCTAAATGCCATCATGAAACAGCTGCCCTCTTCTTTTCTATCCTGTTAATGCTAATCTTCCAGATCTCAAGCAGGCACTGGTATTATTCCTAGAAAGACAATAATCAGAGCAATGGACCCAACAAAACACTGTGCAAAATGACATGTCACATTAGAGGAGCACTTTGTTTTCATCTGAGTATTCAAAGTGTTAGAGGCAGCACATTTAGAACAAAACTCCTGGACTGAAACCTTGAGAGCTTCACAAATCACATTTTCTTTGCAAGCCAACACAGCATTTTTTGCTAATTGCCAAGCTGCTGATTTTAATGTAGAGTGGACCCTGTCAATAGTCTGGGATTAATGTTGTGGAGATGCAGTAAGTACATAATAGGAAATAGCATTCCTTCTGAAAAAAATCATCTTTATTACTTGTACTTGCACTTTTTGGTTCTAATCAGAAATCCCTGGCCCAGGATTGTTTCTAAGTACTTGGGGAGATGCTATGAATCTACCTATGGCTTATCTATTATTATAATTAAGTTGCTGTCCTGAACTGAATCATGTGCAACAGGGCTTTTTTCCCTCTCTCCTCTACAGCGAAATTTGCTGAACTTCTTGGACTTTGTGTGAAACTTTTTAATGCTGTTTAGTGTTGGTAACCAGCTGTGAGCCACTGCATCCCGGGAGTGTGTCTGCATATGGTTTTTGTTTGTACCTCACCTCTGCTGACTTGCTGGAGACCATGGGGAAACCTGTGAAATTCCTTGTATGGTTTACAAGACACAAGGACATGAAGGTGTTATGAATAGAGGGTTCTGTGACTTGGAATTGTCTGGTGTCAAAATCTTTGATGTCTGGACACTTGTTATTAAAAATATATCCGCATTTCTAACAGTAACCACAAAAAGTTCAAACTATTCTTGTAAGAACACATTTATGAGACTGTTGACTAAGTATCATTAGAAGATTAATTTATTTTCTTTTTACAATAAGTATGAAATTCAAGCTACGTGAAAGCTAAAATAACGTGGGTTCTTGTGAAGTCCTCATCTTAATCAGATTCCTGGTGTGAGCTACAAATTTTCTTTTTGTTGGCACAACTGAATAACAGGGTGCAGGTTTTGCAGGCAGACAGATAACCCAGAAAACTCCCTGGCCATGGTGTGAGCAATGGCTGTAAAAAGACACTTCCACTTTTCAAAGACAGATACAGAGAGGCACACACTCAAATGCGTGCATATATGGTTCCTGCATATAAATATAAAGTGAATATAAACTGGTGGTGTGAAATGAGGATGCAGGGGTTTCATGCTTGTGCAGATCCACCTGGTTACAGTTGCAATCAGAGCTTAAGGCTTTCCATATTTGATCTTCCCGGTATATTTTCACTTGTTCAAATCTGTAAAAGGCTGCTAACCCCTATGAAGCAGTTAGTAAACTACTTTTAAAAATTGCAATATAAAAAGCAACCAGAAGAAATTTTCCTTGCATTATTTGAAATCTGATTTTAATATTTCTAATTTCTATATTAAGACCATTTAGGAGCTAGGCATTTTTTAGCCTGGTAGCATTGCACAAGGTTGCTCTTGGAAAATGTCTTTGTCCCCTCTGCTAGAGTGTCAGTGGGGTGTGCAGTACCACTCTCCCTTTCCTGCAGCAAAAAACAGTGCATGGAAAACGATTTTTCTAAAAAAGCACTCAAGTCTCACCCCCATTTACCTGTAAGTAGCAAGTTTTGGACGAGTACATTTTAACAGTGACGTGACTTGTATATGATGATTCCAGGTTTGGGTGCAGCACCCAGGCAGTGGGACCATCCCTGTCACACACCAAGGAGATGTCAAGGGCTGGTGCCTCAGGTCTGCAATAGGGAGAGTCAGGCACTTCTTCCTCGTGCTGGATAACATCTGCTCTCTCCTGAGTTCGTGTTTGACCATGACACACTGTGTGGGCACCAAAAGCAGCATGCAGTGAGTCATTACCACCATTTTCTCTGCAGAGAGACATTTGTGTGCAAACCAGACTTGATTATGCAAACTTATGATGTTTAGCAGCAGGGTCAGGTGAAGGTATTGTGGGTAGGATACCTTTTACCTGAATCATGAGTAAATTGAAAGACCACTGTGAAAAAGTTCAACAGCAAATATAACTCCAAGGGAGGTAGCAATGATGTTTGTTTCCTGTGGACCTCTAACATACCCCAGTGCAAAATTAATATGTTCCTGCTTTGGACAGGTGCTGAGCTGATCCCACTGACAGCCACCTGGAGCTGCTGGAATAATTTTTATAGGAATTAAACTTTTTGCTCTTCATGAAAGGGACTGGGAAAAGTCAGTCAAGAAAATATTCTGGTGTCTGCTAAGACATTTTCTCATTGTACTGGCAATTTCTTCTGCCCTGAAGAAGAAATGGGTGACATTTTTCAGGGTTATACTGTGCTCCATGTACTGCAGCTGAACTGCCAGCTGAGTCCCCAAGACAAGGCTGTAATTGGCTCAGTGCATATCAGGTTCCCTTTGACTCCCCTTTGTGAACACAAAGGCTGGGATGTAGCCAAGGCAAGAAAATGTACAGCAGAACACAGCTGTCATGAATGGCATAATAAACAAAAGCAGATGTGCCTCTTCACATGGTTATGTGAGGGAGGTGGGAGCAAAGTATATTTCAACAACAAAAGAAAAAACTGATATCTGAACACAGGAGGTTTTGCAGACAAAGGAAGGTGCTGTCAGTGATCACCAGTGAAGCAGCATTTGCAGATCACAAGACACAAACAGGGAGGAAATGGCTGTTGTGGGTACCAAACCCACACAACAGCCCAAGCAAACGACAAAACATGATGTCTGAGTTCAAGGCTTACAGTGAAATACTGTTGGCACTTGGGCTGGCAAACCCAGAACCCTTTACAAATCTATTAGATGGATCCCAGTTTTCTACTACCCTGCCACATACTGTGTATTCTCAGATGCAGCAGGTTTTTTGACCCAGAACAAAGGGACACAATGTAAGAAATGAAATACTATTTAGATGTGAATAACTCTGAAGTGCAGACATTAGCAGTCGAAATTCAAGATGCCTCAAAGCTCTAGATATGCCTGGCTTACAGGTTGCTATAAAGCTGCTGTTGCTGTAATGTCAAGACCACTGAGGAAGCACTGGCCTCTGTGTTTGTTGACACACAGGGTTTCCACTGCATGCCTTAGTGGTAGTAAGTGGAATGATAATGGATATTTTTGATCCAGCCTAAGACAAAGGTTGCATTGACCTAGGAGTTTCACCTACAAGTTTCACATATCACCCTCACACACTAACAAACCAAAATCCTTCCTCTCTACAAACAAACCTTGGGTGAGAAAGCTTGATAAGTAAGGTGACTTTCCAAGGTTATTTCTGTGTCAGAACAGAAATTCCTAACTTAAGTTATATCTCATATCTAAATATCCCTTAGGTTAAGTCCCACAGTGTTGCCAGAAGCAAGAGTGCATTAGATAAATTAGAATACTCAGAAGGAAGAGAATTACATTAACAAGATAAAAGGTTTTGCAATACCTGGACTTAAACAGTTATAAGAATTAATAAAATAAAGGTTTTTAGATAGCATGTTTATATCTCTTAGAATTAACAGAGGAAGACAATCTCTTCACATTTTAAATCAAGCTATCCACATCTCGGGAGTAAATTTTTCCTTCCACAGGGAAGGTGGCAAAGGCTGTGAGGGCTGTCCTTTTAAGAGTTTCGTCATAAATAACAGGACTTTTTTTCATTTGCTCATCATGGTCAGATACTTGGTCACAACAGGGATGCCTAAATACTACCACTCGGTGAAAGAATAAATATTCTCCTTTCTGCATTCCTCAATATGTTTCTTTTTGGCTCATATGCAGAATTATGTACTCATATTTTGGTATCAACCATGTGTGAAACTACAAACTTGTGTTTACTGATGGTATAGTGGATCATCAGGGATTCAAAGAAGAATCCGTAAGTCAATCATTATAATATTAATAGCAAAAGTGTTCATTCACATCATGAGGAGCCACAGATCATGGTCATTATTCATGACAGGTATTTCCACTTGAATTGTAAGTAAGACAAGAGAAATTTTTTTTTTTTTCAGTGCTACCTACCTAGAATTAAATAATATTTTAGCATTATAACATGGAGACGAGAAGCAAATGAAGAGTTATACATGAAAAATGTCTAATTATATACATTTAGAATTCAGTGTGGATTTCTACTTAGGTTCTTTAAGGAGCAGGAAAAATGGGTTTGCAAATGATTTTCCAGTGTTATTTTGGAAAGCTCACGGTTTTTTCATAAAAGGCCATTTTATTTCTTTCTTTGCTTATTCCTTACATTTCTTTAATGTCAAATGGCAGTTTTCTTTACTAATGGCACTGTAGTCCAAAAGACCAGGAACAGCAGTGAGCTTATTAAATATTAAAAAGGGCCTCTGAGGTAAAATAGTGAGAGATGCTTGACTATGCTAACAATGATTTTGGAGTTGTTTGGGGCTTTTTTTGGTTATTTTTCCTTATGCTAATTTATTTTCAGAGCACCTGCAGTATTCAAACCAGAGGACATGGAGAATAGGTTTTGAGGCCAGGGGGTATATACTTCATAAGAAAGCACTAGAAACTGAATGAATAAATGAAATAAAAACAAGAACAAAAAAAAAGAACTATGGTTTAAGCTTCCCCTTTTTTTGGATAGTGCCTGTTGTTGCAACTAAACAAGCAACACAGTTGATCCCTAATGAGAATTAAGTTATTTTGTGGCTGCTTAACACGCAAGGCTAAAATACTCAACACAGTCAAAGAACTAAAATAAAATTAGAATAAGATATGACAGCCTGCACATTCGTATGATTTAAGGAAAAAATAAATTTGTATCTACAGTGTTGAGATTAATGATGCAAATGTTTATGCTTCAGTTTTACCCCCGGAAAAATTAAGCCCCATGTATCCCAATTCTGAAGTCTGAAGAGCAATCTACAAACTCACAGAATTTATTCATAACAGATCATGGGTTTGGTACCAATTTAATTCCAAAACTTGCTTTAAAAAAAGAGTTAGCTCACTAACTGGTAGTATATATATACTATGCATATATATATTTATATATTACAGTGCAGAAACTTATTATTTATGAGTCTAAAGAGAAAAGATTGTACCTGGTGACAAAAATTTTGTTTAGCTAGTAAAAGAGCAAATTGCTGTTGAATCACTGACGCAAAAGCAACCAGGGAAGTTCAAACGATTTGTTAAACATAATTCTAATTTACCCGTGAGCTAAACTGCAGTATTTTTTATAAGGTAGTCTAAATAAATGGCTTGTGTTGATGCTCAACAGGTGACAACTAGCTAAAAAACCTATCTTGAAGTTTACAATACTGCAAGAAGATGACAAGGTGTTTGCATGCATAAAGGTGAAATATGCCAGGATTTATAAAAAATTTAGATATAATGGATGCATATGTCCTATTCTTTATGCTTCTAGATAAAATAGATTTATCTGATCATGGCAATGTTTACTGTTTCTTTTAGTGAAGGCATAAATCTTTGCACCTCCTCATTAATATATTCAAACTTTTTTCTTTCTACTTACAATGTAGGTAATGTTTCCCAGAATCTGTAATGTAATATTTAATTATTTACTTGGATTCAGAAATTGCAAACTGTCTAAATTACAACCCACTATTCCATACCTAATTTAAAAAATTTAATTTAATAGTCATTTTATACATGCCTTATATATTAAGAATTAATTTCGTCATTCCTTGGTGATGATGAAAATCACCTCCCTGCCATAGGCAGGAACACCTCCCACTAGACCAGGAAAGTCCCATCCAACCTGGCCTTGAACACTTCAGGGGTGGGGCAGCCACCTTTTGTCAGGACAACCCTGATCCAGTGCTTCACTGTCCTCACAGTAAAGAATTTCTTGGCAACGTCTAACCCAAACCTACTCCCTTTCAGATTGAAGCCATTACCTTGTCCTGTCTACCCTATAACAATTCCTCTCCTGCTCTCTTATAAGCTCTCCTCAGGGAATATGGGATAATGTGATTAGGGCTCCCTTGGGCCTTCTCTCTTCCAGAGTGAACAATTCCAGCTTAAATGCCTTTAGATATTTAGATTATATCTGGCCATAGTCCATCAAGCTGTTTGATTTTGTTATCATGTGAAGAGAAAAGAAGGAAACAGTAAGATCAGTGCACAATATCATGTATTCATTCCCATTCTCTGCATTTTGCCCCATATAAGGTTTTCCCCTTTGAATGACTTCTCATCTGCTCTTTAGACTGGATGAATTATTTTACTCTGAAAAAAATAAATAAATATGGTGAATCAGAATTTATACAGATAAGATAATAAAATAACTTCAATTCTACCTTTGAGTGAAATCATGAAAAGAAAAAAAAAAACAGGAAAAATAAGTTCACTGAGTCAAATTAATACAAATTAGGGCAAAACCACAAGTAGATTAATTTTAATGTATATTTTTTCTTAGTACACTGGCACACATTAAGATTGTCTGGATGCCTTAACTGTACATTTCCATATCTTTCCTTTCTTCTGCATTTAACTCTGACTACAGAACTTGTACAATTTGTTTAGGGGACAACTGTAGCATTAATGTTTTTTCTCATCTAAAATTGTACTTTTAAATTATGACTCCAATTTTATTCCATTAGTTTTGCTGTATGCAAAAGATGTATCTGTGTGCAGGTGTTTGTTTCTAGAAGTCTACAGAGTGAAGAATTTATTTTCAAATGCTTTGTGAATTACTGTGCTAGTCTAGTTACTGCTTGATTTAGAATTCTTAGTGCATTTGGAATATTTAAACATGTTCAAAATAAATCTAAGAATCCCATTATAAACCATTTCAAGATCACAGTTTTGTAACTGAGAACAGAATACTATGATAATCTGAACAAAAGAAATGCTGAGACAAAATGTGTGTAACATACTGAGTACACAGTGAGATTTGCCAGTTGTTAGATACATTGTGTGCTTCATGAGAGGCAATAGAGGATAAATCTGTGACCTTTTCATTTATCTGTTCCTTTCCTCTTTCAAAAAACTTACTGATCTTTGGAGAATAATTAATCTTAATGTAACAGAGTATGGGGAACTTTACTTCTTCTTCTAAGAAGGAAAAAAACCCAAAATTACTAAATGGATTTATAGGCACAGAAACCATTTCTTCTCCAGGGAAAAAGGATGAATGAAAGAAATGGGTCAGAACCTAAACTGATGCAATTTTGGGTGATTCCAATGAAAAGGCTGATAAAGACATAAGTTCTAAGGTGAAAAAACCTATCAGACCATCCTAGTCTGTCTTCCTGCATAATGCAGGTCAGAAAATTCCATATAGCAAGACTTGCTGAGTTGATAGATCTCTTGATTCACTTGATTTGGCTCTCTACTTTTTGGAAGATTTTTAGATATACCATAGGAGGTAGAACATCATGAGATGGCTGCAGTATTTGATGTAGTGTTTGATTTGCAAAAAACATTTACAATTTTGATCTGTGGTAAATGAAAGTGACAATAGCCCCCGCTGACCTCTCAAGAATTGGTTCACTGCCAAAGTGAGAAGGACAGTGTTCCAAAGAAAATGAAAACCTTTCTGGAATCCCAAGCTGACAGCGACAAATGTTTAGATGACAAGGTCAAACGGCAGGTGCCTTTGTTACGGAAAATAAAGAAAGGTCACACATGGTATGGGTTTCTGATTTTTAAGAATTTTAACACCTCACAAAAAGACATCAGAAAAAAAGGAATAAAGAAGAAGCACAGTCATATATAGAAATAGAAAGTTCACTGTAGAAGGGACTTGAGCACTAGACATGGGCACAAAAGCAGAATGAAGAGAAATAGAATTTATTTCTTGAGATATCAGATGGCCCTCCACGAAAGAATTTGTTTTCTCAGAGTTTGGATTTTCTAAGCTTGAGATCAGTCTCTTTCATTTTCTCTGCATACTAGAATTCACAATAAGGAGAAAGTGCCATTGGCTTCAGATAAATTTGTTCTTGGTGTATAAATAGACATAATAAATGTGGTTGGCTAAAAAATGGATTATTTGTGTTGGTGGAAGTCAAAAGCCATTGGTTCACTTCAGTGAAGTGATAGCCAGAGGAAGGAGAGGTTAGCGTGTAAATGAGAAACCTGCTTCAAATTGTCTTAGTCCTCGTCCTTTGGTGAAGCTATTCTAAACCAACTGAAGTATTTATAAGAATTTTAAGGGAAGTAGTCTTAGATTTTTTAAATTATAATAATCTGAAGATAGTACTACAATGGCCCTGAAGAGCAGTTTGGACAGAAGAGGCCAATGGCAAGAGTGGATGACCTAGATTTTAGTAGGGGCTGGGCATCTCTGGAGAGTTGGTTTGGGACCAAAGCCTGTGAGGCAGCTGCTACAGGCAGAGTTGCCAAACATCCTGAAAACCTAAGAGACAATTCTGACTCTTTTGTAAAATGTCCCAGCATCTCAGTAAAAGACAGTAGGTTCCCATTTTTGCTGTAAGTCAGCTACAACACAGCTAAAGATTTTAACACAGAACACTGGAACCAACCCATTGTATTACTGAGGGAGCACATGGGAACCTGCCAAACTGCTGGCTGTGTCATGGGGAGATTGTCACACTGTGTTACTGTGGTCCCCAGCGTATTTGAAATTGAGTCCACATTTCCCAGCACCTAGAAGAATGCCCTGACCATGAAGTTATTGGAATGGGGCAATGATATTGCTACCCAGCAGAGATAGTGCTCTGGCAGATACTTCTGCCTAATGCAAGCTTCTCTCAGAAATTATGAATTCTGAGTTGAGTTCACAGAGTGAATGCAGAGAGATTTCTATTCTGTCTGATTTATTTTATGTTTGAAGTTATTTTCCAATTCCTATGAATAATTCTTGGCTAGGAGCTCTTTCATAAGCAACTCATTGCAAGGCCTGAAATAGCAGTGAGACAGAGTCTCCCTTTGCTGAAGCTGGCTTTGGTTCATGGTCCACTGGTGACATGTAACTGTGCTGATTTAGGTCAGCTCAAAATTTATCCTGACACATTTTGATAGGCCATGATAAGTCAGATATCTAATTGGAATGCCTCATTGAATAAGCAGACCCTTTGGAATGAGACCTTGGATGTAAAGCATTATCTGGATGTTCATTTGTCTGCAATATCCAGGCACGTTTATTTAGGTATGAGAGTAAGTGAGCCTAAAAGGGATGCACAGATAAGGATGTGATTTCATTTAAAGTACTGGTCCACCTAACCACTGAATTTTCTGTTTTCAAATTAAATCAGACTGTATTAACAAGGATTTGGGAAACAGGTAAAATTCGTATGTGAAAGATTATTTAAAACACAGGGCAGAGGAAGGAACTGTTTAATAATTAGATTTCTCTTTATTTCAGTAAAGTTGAGAAATAAGTGATTTCTATAATGGAGAGCATAAAGAGCTCACTAGACATCATCCTGGGAAGGAAGGAGTTTTGAGAAACAGCAGTAAGTGTTGTTGGGGCAGCCACAGTCTGCTGCCATGTGTCTCAGTCTTCTGTCTCACTTTGCATGCAGGTGGGGATGTGCTACTGTGAGCCAACAGTTAATGATATTCCCACTGCTTAGTGGTCATTACAGTGACCACTAAGTCACTGTAATTACATGACTGCTTTATATGCTCTCCTTATAGCTGTGTTTATAGTTGTAATGCTGCTTGCAAGAGGGTGACAAAAATCTGGATTGTGGTGGTCAGATCTCCCCTACTTGCACCTGTGGCAGCGGTGTGATAGTGGAAAAGGTGTTCCCTGCTCCACTAAATGCACCACAGCAGCCAATGTACTCTGCTTGGCTGGCTTAGGTCAGATATCCAATGAAATGGAGAAAGCTTCATCCCAGATTCTCATTGTGTTTGACAAAATCCCACTTTGACATGGTGAAACTGGCCTGGCAGCCTCTGTCCCCGTTTTCAGATCAGTCAGTAGGGCTGCTGTTCAGGCTTCCTGCTGCTTCCAATCACAGAGCAGTCCCTGGAGCATGAGCTGATGGGGGCTGAGCTGCGTCACTGGGCTGCCAGCACTGCCAGGGGGGAAATTCACTGCAGCTGAGGCACGATGGAGAGGTCTAACCATTGCTTAAATCTCTCTTAAGCACAGCTGTACTTACACAGCCCAGAGGAAGGAAGAGTTAAAAACTCAGACACTTCATATGTTCCTGTAAACAGGGGAGGACAAATACACAGCAAAGAATAACATGGCATAAACTCTTTTTCGTTCTTGCAAAGCCTGACACTGGATTTGTGGGTACAAATATCTCCTCCTCGCATTCCCTTGGTCTCTTGCACTTCAGCTGCCTGAGCTCTGTGTTGGGTCCCACTTTTTCATCAGCTCTGAGTTCTGTGGCTGTTCTCCATTGGTGTCACTTGTACCAGTAGTTGTGGTGTAGTTGCTCCTCGGTGCTGGTCCTGCTTTTTTCATTACTAATTTCCTAATGGACGTGACCATGTTTGTACTCATTTTTCACTGTTTCAAGGCTGTTCTTCAGCAATAGTGCCTAGTGTGGTTGGGACAGATAAATATGTAAAAAACTCCTTTGTTGATAATTGTCTCTTAAAAAGAACTTCAACATGAGTAAAATGCACATACTGTTTCTTTGTGAAAGGTAATCTGTCAGGTCCTAAACAGGACATCTGATGGCAGGAGGCAGAGGGATGACATTTAATACTGTCTTTCCACAGGCCTAAGGTGAGAGTTTTAACAGAATTTTCTTTAATGACTTCAAGAGCATTTACTCTTTCCTTTTCACACCATCAGAGAGGAGGGCCCACTTATGATATTTTAGCAGTGCTTCTGCATTAAAGCTTTGGGTTGCTAGTTCTCAGTTTTCCTCATCAGGTAAATGACAGAAAACAAATAATTTTTTTTCATTAAGCATTATCTTTTTTCTTCATTAACACATAGAGGCTATAATTCTGAATTTGAACTTTCATTGCCTTCATGCAGTTGATCCTTTTTACTGAACTGCTGTACTAGGCGTGGGTCAGCCTAATACAGTGAAAGACAGTCCCCATAACTGACAAAGACTACAGAACTTTTCTGGGAAAGCGTTAACAAATGGCCTCATTGCATGTAAAGGAATATATCTCACATATATTCCTTGTTCTCATAAGAACGGGCATTCTGTGTTGCCTACCAAGTCTAGGGACAAACTAAATTCACCTAAAAAAACTTTCCCATTTATTCTTAGTTACCCGATTTAAGAACATAACACTACATATTGGAAATCTGTGTTTTCTTCTTTAAAAATGAAGTTCTCCCAGCGCTACTCTGAAACATACTACATAGAAAACTATTTTCTCACTTGATAATTAATCTTGTCACTTAAAAATAAGGTCTTTAGTTTTAGGCTTAAGTGTCTGCATTCAGACAGCTAAAAAAAGTTTCTTGGTTTTTGGGATGCTCACCAACAATAAATACACCCACTGATTCAATGAAGCATTATGGTACTTAACAACTCTGAAGAATTCAGATCTACCTTAATTTGGGCTTATAATGTAGTTCTAGGCAACCATAAAATTAAAAAAAAATATGTTAGCTTTAAAAATCTGTAAAAAAAAGTCAGAGTAAGAGTTCTGGCCAATCCCCCTGATCCACATTAACAGTGAGCATTTAACAGGGTCTGAAAGTTAACCACTATTAGGAAGAAGGGGACCTAGGGGAGCAGTACTGCACTGGTGAGGTGATAAACTGCTGGCAGTATAATCAGGCTGTTATAGCACAAAATTGAGAATGTGGAAATACAAGTTCTAATCTTGACTTGATGTGTGGCTTCAGCAAAGTAATTTCAGTCCCTCCTTTCAGTTTACAAGCTAATAAACAGAGAACAGAAAGTTATTCTGAGGATGCTGTGATACCTAATTAATTTTAGTCAAGCAAGCATTTTGAAAACTGACCATACTAAGCACAATTTTCTGCTATTTTCAACTATCACTAGCAGAAGTAAAAGAGAAATCAATTACTTGTGAGTGTCTTTTGGGAAACACAGGTGCAGCACCCGCATTATTTTGCAAGCATCTGGTACACAAGTCTTTCCAAGCTTCCAAATATATTCAGGCTCTTGCTATATTCAGTTTCAACTGGAATTCGCCAACTTGATGCTTTTGTGATGTAGGAATCCACTTCGAAATCATACAGCCATAGAATATGCTGAGTGGGAAGAGACCCACAAGGATCATTGAGTCCAACTAATGGCCCTGCAAAGGACACCCCAAGACTCACACCATGTGTCAGAGAGCTTTGTCCAAACACTTCTTGAGCTCTGTCAGGCTTGGTGCTGTGATCACTTCCCTGCGGAGCCCTTTCCAAAATGCTGCACTGCAGCCTCTCATTCCCTGGTCTGTACACACTACCAGGGTTGCCCTGTCCCAGGTGAAGGATCTGGAACTTTCTCTGGCTAAAATTCATACAATTCATGATTCTTCATCTCTCTGATTTCTTGAGGTCTCTCCGAAGGTCCTCTCTGCCCTCAAGGGAATCAACATCTCCTGCCAATTTAGTATTGTCAGCAACCTTACTCATTATTTCTTCAAGGCCTGCATCCAAGTTGTTTATGAAGATGTTGAAGAGCACAGGGCTGAGGATGGAGCCCTGCAGAACTCCACTAGTGACAGGTCACCAGTCTGATGTCACCCCATTCACTACAACCCTTTGTGCCCAACCCCTGAGCCAGCTGCTCACCCATTTCAGGATATGTTTATCCAGCTGTGAGCTGGACATTTTGTCCAGAGGATCCTGTGAGAGATAGTAAGGAAAGCTTTACTGAAATCCATAAAGTTTATATCAGCTGGCTTCCCTTGATCAGCAAGGAGAGTTACCTTGTCATGGAAGGACATCAGGTTCAACAAGCAGGACTTTCCCTTCATGAAGCTGTGCTGGCTGTGACTGATGACTGCGTTGTCCTTCAGGTGTTCTTCAATATCTCCCACAATAATCTTTTCTATAATGTTACCAGTCACTGAAGTGAGACTGACAGGCCTGTGGCTTCTGAGGCCATCCTTCTTACCCTTTCTGAATATTGGGACAACATTCGCTAGTGTCCAGTCAGCTTGGACTCCTCAGGATTCCCAAGATCAGTCATTCAAACATCCTTGAGAGGCTTTGCACATACATTAGTCCACTCTTTGAGGATTCTTGGATGAAACCCATCAGCTCCGTAGATTTGTAGGATCCATCTGGAGCAGCAGATCCCGCACAAGTTCAGGATCAACCTGGAGTTGATCAATCTCACAGTCACGGTCTTTGAGCTCAGGACATTGAGACCCCCTTGGTCCATGATTTGTGTTGAAGACAGAGGCAAAGAATGCACTAAACACCTTTGCCTTGTCCATGTCCCTGTTTGTGAGGTGAGCATCCTCATCCTGTAACAAGCCAATGTTATTTCTGCATCGCCTTTTGCCAGTAATGTATTTTCAAAAGTTCCCTCTCATTTCTGGCAGCCTCATCTCAAGTAGAGCTTTGGCCACATGATTTTTCTCCCTCCAGTGGCAAGCAGCATCTCTGTGTTCCTTCCATATCATCTCACCTTGTTTCCACTGGACATACACCTTCCTTTTTTGCCATATTTGCAAGTGAAGTTCCCTGCTTAGCCAAGCTGGCCTTCTGTCTCTCCTGGTAAACTTCCAGCATTCAGCAATTGCTGCTCCTGGGCCCTTAGGAGGTAATGTTTAAAAAGTGACTAGCACTGATGGACCCCAGAACCTGCAGAAATATTTTCCCAGGGACTTTTGTCACTAATACCCTGAGTGTCCTTAGGTCTGCTCTTCTCATTTCCAGAATTAAGGTTTTGCTGACACTTTTCCTCCTGTTTACAGAAATTTTAAAGTTACTGCATCCCTTCCTCATAGCAATGTGATGACACATTAAAACTTGAGGGCTTTTGTAACACAAGAAACTATGTCTCTACACTCACCAGTCTTTATATCTGTTTTTGAATATTCAACATATCTGGAGTTAGGATTTGGCAAATGTTTTTAGCCTCTGTGTAAGAGCAGAACAATCCTGTTACTTGTAACATGCAAAATTATTGGACAGTTACCACTGTGATAGTAAATTAAATGTTAGGATTAGATACTTGGGCTTTAGAATTAGTGCTGAGAGAAAGGAGACATTCTCACTTACTATTCTTTCAGCATCTCTGTTTGAAGGTTTGCGTCTTGGAGGCTATCAGGACATCACAAAGATCACCAGCTTCATTATAATTAAAGCTGAGTTTCTGTAAGATGAATAAGAAATCTGCTCAAACTGTGAAAATTCTAAATCTTTAGAATACAGATTTTAGGCATTTTCTGTCTGAAATACAATCTTCACAGTTTTTTGCAAAAATGGTCTGTATTCATTGTCATATCTTCATTATTACCTGTTTCTGCCTAATCTTCCCATTAAATTATACATCCTGCTCAAGGTCTTAAGCCTTGTGTTTCCAAAACCATATAATGGTTTTTTTTTGTTTTGGTACTCAATTTAATTGGAATAATTTTTGTTCTAGGGATTTTTATAGTGATATTCTTCAAGCAATTTATGAACTTGAAATATGGGAAATAAACTCTGTCAGTCTCATATGTGAGGCACAGGCTAGTATAAAAAAAAGTTATCACCATATTCTGTGGGGTGGAGGTGCTGAATATAGAAGTCTGTTATTTGTCTAACTCAAACCTGTGGTTGTTGCTACATCCATGGCTTACGTCCAACAGTATCTGCTCATCTTTAGAAAGCTAAAGCCTATTTTGAGCATGACATTTGAGTAGCATAAGACAGACAGAAGCTTGTCTTGTATGACAATGAAATCCTGGGGTGCTAAAATCACCAGCTGTAGAATGAGATGTGGACGAGTAGGTGGAACTGTCCTATTGAAACTCCTATGAAGACTTTGGGGGTCCATGGTGCGAAAAGAATCAACTTAAGGACATGAATCTGTTTTCCTAGTTTTTACAGGATATATAGAATGAATAAATTATAAAAGTCAGTCCAGAGGGAGCTTTGCTGTCAAACAGATTAATATCACCAGGGCTTTTCCAAAGTGCAACACTTCTCAGGTCATTGCAAAAATGAGAGTCATTGAATGAATCAGGCTGGGTGGAAGCCCTGAGGGGTGCATGGGTCCATCCCCTATTCAGAGAAGGTCTGATTTCAGATGTAGATTGCTCCCTCAGTTTGGCATCACCCATCTCCCTAGGTTTCTGTCTTGACTGTCCAATCTTCCCCCTGATTAAGGGAGACATTAAACAATCTCAGCTCCACTACCAAGCCCTGAGTAGAAGCAACGGAGGAGGAAGCAGAAGTTTGTCTTTGTCTATTGGCTTTCTTCAGTAAAGGACTCACCAGGACTCACTCCATAAAAAGCCTTTCTCCATGTGAGAGGCCTGTAGTGTGAGATTCCTCTTCTTCAAGCTGCATAAAAACAACCTAGAGGGTTAGAGAATTTATGGTGAATTATCAAACTAGAGCAAAAACTGAAACTTGAAAGTTTTTTCTGTACTGTGGCTACAGTACAGAAAAAAGTATAATGAAAGCAATTTTAGGTATACAGAATTTTAAGTGTACAAGAACCCTTCTATACATTTACAAGTTCAATCCAAATGTAAATGGCATGATTTTTCCTCATAAAATTAAATTTGATGGGCAGTTTCATTTTCCTAATAATAACTATATTAGTACTAATATTTATGTAATACTTTGAAATCAATGCCTAGAACCAAAAATTATTATTGTGGTTTTAAAATTAAATTTTCAGAAAGCCTATTCCTGTAAAATCAGAAGTATTAGATCTGTGAAATAAGCAGAAATCATTTTCATCTTGATTTCCTGAGTAGTTCCATTGAAATCAATCTCTGTGACTAGGTGCATGCTTAAGAAAAGAAACACACTAGTGCTCTGCTGAAGAGAAGCTAAATTACCAATAAGCACAGTTCAGATGCTCAGCCTACTAATGTAGCACTAAATCCAGTGGAGTTCACTCCAGGGGAAGAAAGTCTTTTCTGGTTATCACAGAAATTACACATATTCCCTGGGAGATAAGTTCTGGTCCTGACCTGACTTAAAGCAAATATTCATTATTTTATATTAGGTCTTATAATAAATGAGCCTTCAGTGGAAAAGTATCTTCAGATAATATAACCCACGACTATAGATTTCCTCAGGCATTGTGCTCTAGTTCAGCTATAGAAGTAGCTATGCTTTAAAAACCTTTTACTGTAGAATTTGTGTGCATGTGTACATGTGCTCACTCCACATTTTATGTCTTTTAAAAATATAACATTAAGGGAACATTTTGAGCCCAACTTAGGCTTGAAACTTCTTCAACAACTTTTTTGAAATAAGCTTTATAAAATAAGGTATTAATATCAGTGACTTTAAATTCAAAGCACTAATAAACTAGTCCCCCTGCACTGTGGAGACCTCCACTCTGGCCAGGGAAATGTACAACTTCTCCTACAAATTCTCCTGGAATATGCTGGAATAACTCCTGCTGCAAGACTTCTGTGAAAACCTCTCTGCACACTGCACCATCAAATGTGAGGCATGAATCTACATCTGGAGTACTGCCAAAGCCAGATAAAGAGAAATACCTACCTTCCCTGCAGCACTGGAAGATTTCTTCAGCAATACCCCCTTCTACTTTTAGAGCATCTTGCCATCTAACCTCTTTCTTCAGTCAATGGTGAGAATCAGGCATCTGCAAGGTGCAATTAGTCTATTCCACGTACTTATCTTGGGATAAGATGGATCATGCACTAGAGGAACCCATTTCTCTGAATTGATTATAAAAGCTACCCAGTGATTAGCTCTAACACAATCACCAGCATTAATTGAAATGGATTTTACCCTGTCCGTGTCTCTGAGCCTTGCAGAGAAGTAGGCCATAGGAAAGTTCCTTAAAAATCAGAGCCAGTTCATGAAACCTGGCCTAACAGGGCTCAGCTCTGTGTGGGGAGTCAAAGGAACCAAGGTTACAGCCCAACATCCCTGAAGAGGTATTTCTGTACAAATATCTTGGCTTGGCATTTCCTTGGAGTTTAATTCTCAGCATCTCACAAGATATAGTATGAGTACACTGAGTAAAACGGATCCCTGACTTCTACACTTTCCTGTTACAGCATCACTGTTGAGCCAAGATTTAGCTTACTATGGCTCAGCCTCAGAAGAGTCTGGCATCACTGAAAGCAGCTGAGCAATGTTTGGGGAAATCTGGGCTTGCAACATGTACATTCCCACTGCCTGTCATGAGAAGGAGCTTGTACTAAACCTGAGTGTGACACAGTCAGACAGTTTGCTGGTTGATGTCATCGTACTAACTATGAAAAAAGATACTAGCAAATCAGCCAAAAGGGTCACAAAAATTAGATACAGAGAAAGAGACAGTGAGAAATCCATCCCAGCTCTGTACCATTTGCATTTTAATGAGACTAGTTTTAAGGAAACCCCTCAAAATAAAAATCTGGGGAAGAAATATTCAGAAACACATTCATGTGGACAAAACCCACTTTTTCTGTGTTTCAAGTTCTTTTTTTGTGCTAATCTCTCCAAATTACTACATAGATCAAAATTTAAGATAAACTAAACTCCTGCTTATTTCAAAATATTTTTCTTGAGTTTAGTTCAAGCATTTGGTTTCACCTTGACTGCTCTTTGTTGATGTTGCTAATCATTACAGTTAATTTAATTTTTGTAAGAAAGCATTTGCATTCTTCAAATTGGAGTATCATACAGAAAAACAAATTAAGATTGAAATCATCTGGGAAGAACTTTTCTAAAATTATTCTGACCTCTCCCAACAAAACAGTTTTGGTTTTAACAGAGTGATTAGAAGAAGCTGTTTTATCAGAACATTCCTCCAATTCCAGCATTTTCTGTCAATTTTGAGTTTAAAAAGGTGATTGGATTTCTTCTCACTTCTACTCCCTCGGTCAGAAATAGCTGCAACATCACAGTGGGGACAGGCCAGTACACCAGAGACCCAGGTGGAGAATATTTCTTTTGATATAGTTTCTACAATACACAAGAGGATGCTCGGCAGCTGGAGGTTATGTGGAGGATGTGAAACATTCTGTGCACGTTCTGGTCCCTTGCTCTCAGCTGTGCACACATCCATGCTCCCAGACCTTGTCTTGACTCAGAGACCTGATGATCTGCTCCCTGTAAAGGCAGATGCAGGCTGCACCTTAGCCACCAGCAACAGTTAAAGCATCTCTCTTTTCCTTGGTGCCCTGGGACTGCCCTCTAATGCAGACAGTCTGAAAGAGATCATTTCTGTCATGGTGCTCTTAAAAAAGCTGTGGCTTCTCTATCAGATGAAAAACCACTCAAAGAAATGAAGACTGAAAAATTAAGATTATTATGATACTCCTTTTATGGAAAGTCAAGGAGAGTGATTCAGTGCAGACTGTGAATTTTGAAGAATGATTTTTTCAGTCAATGTAAAATATTTCAGCAAGCCATCATCTCAGATTCTCTTTCTAAAGCTTTACAACTGCCTTAAAAATGTAACAATCTAAAGCAACTGTATTAGCTTTCTGATAAGGAAAAGTAAAGCCATTTAATCTTTGATGTTTAATCTTTTGTTGTCTTTCCCCTGCCTGTGGGCATGATCCTGGGAGCCACCAGGAGCCTCCCAAATTTCCTGCAGCTCTTAACAGAGCTGCGCCAGCTCATCTTTCTTCTTCCTAAGTCAGAGCATGGGAGTCCTCCTCTTCTCCATTTTTGTGGGACAGCTGCTAGACAGGCACTCCAAAAACCCAAAGTCATGTCCTGTGGATACCTAGGACACCTGTGACACTTGTCAATCCCTGTTCCTGATCTAAAATGCTAGAGGTAGGGTCTAATTTTTCTGTTATTTAAAATACAAACTCTCCAAGGCACAGGCCACACCACACAGGAAGATCTCTGCCGGTCTAAACCAGTCTCCTCTTGCTGTCTCTCTTTCAAGAAATGCAATTCTTGCAAATAATCCTTTTTCATTTCCTTACCATTATGAACATAGAGATTAAAGGTACACAAGTTGCCCTTTCCTTCTGTATGTGTGACTCACAATAGTTCAAATCAAAGAGCACCTAGACACAAAATAATTCTTCAAGGCCCAACCTAGACACACAGAGTTTCAGAGTGTATAAATGCTTTTATGCTTGTATATATAAAATTCCAATAAATACATACTGAACAACAGTAGAATTTGATCCCATCTGCTGACTGGAAACACCCTGTCAGACAAAGATACATCTATGGTGCTATAATTTAATTTCACTTTCCTACATCCTTTGACCTGCTAAAAATCCAGGCTCCTATAATATATAAGCACGTCAAGATGCAGTCAATTTTTTCATAATTCTACTCTTGCACTGACTTTATTACATTTGGTTGCCATGTTAAGGCAACTTGTAAAAAATTGAGGAGTTTGTTCTGAATTACTCTCTTTTCCCAGTGATATTGCTTTTACCCATGGAGGATCCAGCATTTTAGTATCTGCCTCAAATTGCCCTGTCCCTATTAAAGGCAATGGTGAAAAAAATCATTCTGAAGAACTTTCACTGTCATAACAGCAGGACCCTATTGGAGGATTGGACCAATTAATCTTATTCATTTGCAACAAATTTGGTCTTTTCTGCAACAAAAGTTTTTATTCCTCATAAGATATAGTAAATTTATTTTAGCTTGGTGTAATATTAACTAAAAATCTCAGACCAAATAAAAACCAGAAAAAACAGAAAAAAAAATGTGTTTCTCAAGATGATGGATTTGCTAAGAATTGGTCCCACTTGCCCAACATCACCATAGGTGTGGGGTTTTTTTCCACTAGAAAGATTATTATTTCCACAGTGGATCATTTTCCTGTGCCATATGCATAGATGATTAAACTAGTTAAATGGAAAACACTTTTGAGATGAGAGACTGTAAGAGAACCACCTGAGAATACCTTACCTGGCTGAGGTACTCAGCTGAAAAGTTATCATAATAGTAACTTAGAAAGACTATGTTTGGAGGCTGAATTTAAATCAAAGCTTTTAAACACCTTAATGGTTGCATGACTATTTATTGTGCCTCTGCTGTTACCCTTTGTTTAAGGTCTAAACCAGAAAATGAGACTATTACCTCTCTATTCAGGTCCTATATTCAAGAATCTTAATGGAAAATCATCTAGACTGTAAATCTAGACTGAGTTAGGAAAAACAAAAAAGCATAATTTCAGCTCTTTCATGCCTTGGATGTTAGAAAAGAATTTTGAAGAACTAGATGTCAGACTTAGATGCAGACTGTGGCCATCCAGTACCAAACACAACTATAGATTTACTCACAGCTGTTCTCATTTTGCCATGTTTTTTACAACAATATAGATTTTGATTAAATATTTGGTTTCAGATGGAGCAAAATCTGGGCTGCATAAAAAAATAGTTGGAGGTTTTACTATTGACCTCATGAGGCTTCAGAAATTGTCAAATTTAACTATTTCATTATTAGAACACACTATTTTTGGTACCTTGAAAGTTTTGACTCTCAGGAGCCAGAGGGCCAGGAGAGTCTCTCTTTCTGCAATGCACACAGGTGCAAGTAAAGCTTAGAATTGTGAATACTAGAGAGCTCTGAAACCAGATAAATGAACACTAAAGAGCACTAAATCTCTGTTCTTTCAAACAAAATATCACCACAGCCTTAAGATATGTAAGCAGTCTCACGACAGCTCAGGGCCTGGAAACAGAATGCATTCAATATGTAAAAAATATTCCACTATATATGAAAGAACTTGTAGGTTTGGATGATTTGTTTTCTTCATAAATAACCATGTTTTGATATGCAATTTTCATGAAGATTTGTAAACAAGACCAGAAGGTGATTAAAAAAATACAGCAAAAGGCAATTTGGGGAATTTAATTTGAAGACTGTTTTGCAAGTAATATTCCACACATTTTCTCCAGCTCTGCTCAGCAATCTCTAAGCAGATTACAAAGTCCCCACAAATGTGATGGTAGGCAGTAACTCAACAAGTGAATTGAACTGATGCTAATCTGAAACTTGGTGCTTTTAGTCTACTTCCAGAAAGAGAATATCTATCCTTTGGAGATGTTTTCCTCCACAGCTCTGAAAGCAGAATATCTGCAGCATAAGAGAAGGACCTGTTGGTAGCATGTTTATTCATTTAGGGGAAAGGTCTGCTGTCTGTAGGAATGAAGACATCGTCATACATATTGACAGAGTGTAGGCACAACCATGGCTGGAGGTGGCTTTTCTGCTTCTCTTGGTCATATGCTGTGTATCACTGATCTGCAGTGATGCTGAAAATCTTTTTCATTGTTAAAAAAAAATGCCGTGGGCAAGTAGGATTTCTGAAATATTTTTTTATGTGTTAGTGAGACTATGGCAGAAAGAGCAGCTCTTCATGAATATAACAATAACTTCAGTCAATTGGCTCCTGAGCCCCCCTCTATATCAAATCTCAGAAAAAAACCCAGATAAAACAGCCAAAGCAGAGCCCAGCATTCTATTTAAATTGTTTTCTCAGTTGATTAACGATTCCATAAGAGAAAAGACCATATCCAGCAAAGTGTTCCCAACCCTATTAGTCCAGGAAGATCCCTGATATCTTACCAGGTAAGAAGAAGAAGAGAAATCTGAAGTAGATATGGCCTTTGCAGCTTTTGGAGTCTTGGAATTGTGAAGCAGGGAGTTGGTACACTGAGCCTTTCCTATGTACAGTCCCACAAGCAGACAAGGAAAGTTATAGGATGGTCTAAATAAAATGCATGAGCACTGCTGGTGCCTAGTAAAACACCAAACATGCAAATACTATTGATACATGGCAGCATTAAATTGCAAACACATGCTGCAGTAAAGGGCAAGCAGCCACTAATAAATGTAAACTATTAACCAGCTCTTCAATAAAAAAAGCCACGAATCATGCCAGGACTCCCTGTGAGTGCTGCAGAGCGTATCAGCAACTGCTCTATTTCTGTTCAGGAAAAAAATCATCACAGTGGAAAAAAAAAAGTCGAAGAAAAAAAGCAGAAAAAGGCATTGAGATGAAATAATAATATAAATATTAATCTTTCTTCTTTATTAGCAAAATCTTTGAGCTGAGGGAGATATTTTTACAGACTCCTACCTTAAGCCTTTTTTTTATTCTTTTCATGACTCTTTTGCATTTTCCTGCCTACATGTATGGCCTTGAAGTAGGAATCAGTAGCTTCACTCCTGCTCTAATAGGACACATATTTTCATAAAACTGTTTTAACCATTCAGTTGTAAAATAATTTGAAAAGTCTTTACCTCCTAAATGCAGCACCAAGCTGCATGAAAAAAAGCAGTTCCCAAAAAAAGCAGTCATTGCATAGACCTCAAATGGGATCAGCAGCAGAGCAGTTTGCAGAATGCCAGTGCACTTCACTCTCCAGAAGATCCCTGTTTGCAATCCTGCCAGCTGTGGAGCTGCTGATGGGAACCTGAGGCTTTGTTCCTGCCACTCTTGAAGTCAAAAGCACCTTTTTTTCTTGAGAGAAATGGCGCAAGATCTTTGGGAACAGATTCTCTGTTACAGTCCTTCCACAGCACCACATTCTGGTGCTCACAGCATTTTGGCATGGGACAAACACAGCTGCTCTTTGGACAGGGGACTGAGGCAACTGGGAAGGAAAGCTGGGGTGAAAACAAAGAACTGCAGTCAAAGAGTACCTCTGAACAATGGGGCTACGTTTTCACACAGAGCTCAGCAGTGAGTTTAATTAAATACTACACATATTTACTTACTGAAAAACCCTGTTCCATTAACATAAACAGATAGGAGATCATCAGTGCATGACAACCCGTAGGGCACCGGGGGAAATCTGTTTTGAATTTTGTACATCAATCAAGTGATTCATATACATGGCATTTGCAACTGATGACTGCCTGAATGGAGTCTAGTGATTTTTACACTAGGGTACACCACTAAAAACCTCTCATTAATAGATAATCAGCTTCTACTGATCAACTCCTCAGCTGCATTCCAAAGCATCTGTTTCGCCCATTTTGTGATTTAGAGATGCTAAGTATGATAAAAGCAGTTCTCTGTTATTTCTTTTCTCATTAACCTTATTATACTATTTCACCCTCAGCAGTGATATTTTTTTAAAGAAAGTTGATAAAAAGCAACTGAAAAATGCATTAGCCCTCTAAATGGCCCATTATTTCATTATGTTTATGCTAACAATGTAAGAGTCAATCTAAGTAAATAAGATATTTAAAAAACAACTTCTGGGAATAATTACTTTTTTAGCCGAATTGCTTATCAATAGATTTTTAGACTACAAGATTTCTTTTCCTACTAATGTTACACAATGAAATTAATTCAAAATTGGTATGTGAAAAATGGCTTAGAGGAACAACATTTTTTATTCAAGCTATCTGAAATGTTTATAATTTCCTCTTCAGATTGATGTTCCAAAGGTTGCTTCAAGCCTTTTGTTTCCCACTGCATGGTAATACAAAATGCAGGGAGTTTTCAAACAGTTCTATCTGTGTCTGTGACCATATGGTTGTTTCCAGCTTTGTTCTACATTACTGCACCTGAAGCTATTTATGGTCAGAACACTCACATAACATCTATATGTTGTTTATATATTTTGAGTTGCAGGTAATGTAGCCAAGGGCTAATCACACACAGATCAGACTTGCTACTGGTGTTTTCTGATGTCTTATATTCAGGCCCTATTAAACCTGACAAAATGATAGGTAGAAAGAGAGGGAAGACTAAATAAATAAAGCAACAGTAAGGTTTGAGGGAAAACAAGGCTCTCAGACCAGTTTGCTGTAGCTTTAATTTGTTTCTTTGAAAATCATAGCTGCTAAAAACCTAACATACAGCTGGCATCCAAATTAAACCCCTAAAGGTATCTAATGCAGGGCTCAGAAAAGCACTCACTTCTCTCTGCCTACTCTTTTTTCCCAGGTTGCTTTAGCTTTGTACATTAGGCAACAAGCCCCAAAAGATTTTTTGCTCCAGAAGCTCTGCAGCTCAGCAGCCATGCAGGATCTCCAGGATATACAGAGGACATGTGCTGTCAGTGGTCTGGTTTGCTGGTAACCCACAGTCCTCTTCTGACCAAGCTGTGCTCCTTGGTCCCTTTCCCAGGATTTTGGCCCAAATGGCATCTTGCCTCTCTGTGAGATGCCATATTCTAAATATGTTTGACCTTGCTCTGAGGGAAGGTATCCAGAGCCAACTCATGCTGGTAGGAGCTCAGACTGGGCTTCATTCCATCCTCACATAATTCTGCTCACAAAGACAAGGAGAAGATATGTGGGAACTGTATTCCTCTTCAAGAATACCTTCTGGAGTCATAAACTCGTTCCTCACTATTTCCCAGTGTATCAGAGCATGTCTTATGTCACACCTTATTATCACCATCATCCTGAAACATTTATATTCTCAAGATGCTGAAACTTCCCTCCTTAGAATCTCACAAATTCCATGTAATGAAATACTGCCCATACTCAGTAAAGCCACCTTACTGGCAGAGACGTTCTGAAACTGTGAAAGGTTTAGTGCAGGCTTTAAAACAGACAAATGTGGATAATTGAAAAATTTAAATAAACCCATTTCAGCAACAGACATAGAACAAATTACACAGCAGTATTACTGGCTCAGAAGAGCATCCATAACTATGGAGCTTTCAGAAACTGTAGCTGGCACATGACATGACCCTCTTACTTTTCTGTCACTCATGCTTTCTGTGAAAGGGGTGTGTCATCAACAATTCTATTTTGGTTTTCTTTGTCACTAGTGGTTATTGATAAACACATGAAATTAAAACAGTCCTGGATTTTAATACAACTTTATTTGCCTGTGGTTGGGCTGTGCTGAGTAGAAGTGTGCTGCAGCCTGAGGCTGGGGTCACTGTCTTCAGCCTTCCTCAAGGTCCTCATGGAACCCTAAAAGTTTGTATTTTCCAGCTGCTGTGATCTTGGATGTGCTTCTGCACAGCAGCTTCTTAGATATTTTTTATGGATTTGGCCCTTGTTATTTTGAATTCTCACAGAGAAATCTGAAAATGAAATTAACATGTGAGATTTATCAGTATTTGAGCGAAAGACTTTCTTAGTAGTTTAAATAGTAATCTGAAGATAGAGTTAAAAATACCTCTTACCTATGAGTCAAGTTCAGGTACAAACCAGTCTTCAAAACATCCTCTAGTGGCTCTGTGCACCATTTCACACTGTGGCTTTAGTTTTTTGAAACACTTCATGAAATATCTCCATGTAATTCTCCAAGTGAATTAATTTACTGCATTTTGCAACAGAACCTCTTCGAGGCAGAAAATTATTATATTTTAAAATTTATTTACCTAGTTATCAGTGAGAAGAATAATTTTTGTCAGCATAAACAGAGGCTTTGTATGCAAAAAAAAAATTGTAGCTGCTACCCATTTTTTTCTCTTCACAGAGGAAGAGAGATATTTGTGCATTTGTAATGTCGCAGACTGCTTTTTGGTTCAAGCTGTGTTTTATGTTCCAGAGTCTGGGTAGAGAAAACTGCAAAATTTTATCACAAAATATAACCCAAATATCTCAAAGCAAGCCCCATTGCTTTGATCACTGTTAATGAGCTAATCATCATGGACAGTTTTGCTGGCTTAGCTTCATGGGATTCCATGGAGTTAGGAGAGAATGAAAACCAGATATCCCTCACCTACAGGGGTATGGTATTCAGCAGGTGTATGTGTGATTTTCTGCATCCACAGGACATCAGCAACATCATTCACTGTGGGATTTCCAATGATAAGCAGTATTCGCAAAATACAGGATAAAACATGTCAGTAACCAGTGGAATCAGATGCTAAAGAAGACAGAATTTGATCCTGGGATGTCCTTTTACAGCACCAAGGTTAACTTGGTTTCATAACTACCTATCTTCCTATAAAGAAAAGCAGATTTTGTGTGCTGAGTTTCTGGTAGAATTCATGGCACCACATAAACTCTTTGACCCAGAAAGAGTAATATACTCTGAAGCTGAGAACTTCAGTCCAAATGCATGGAAACCTGACTTCATCAGACTTGCAAGACACTGAATACAGACTCAAAGCACTGGAGGCAGGGGAATTTTCCAGATACCCTGTTGGGACTTAGATGGAAAGCTTCAGACTTGCAAATATGATGAATGTCTTTGTCTAAGACAGCTTCATATGGACCTGAAGTTTCACTAGAAGTCATTGCCATGCTCACTCCAGCTTTTATCAGACTAGCAAGGGGCAGTGCCAGGATCATTGGCAGGAGATTTAAACAGCTCTGGGAGTGCAAGGACAGGAGTGGGCAAACAGGGCCATGACAGGGCACTTTGCACTCAAGGAAGGGCTCAGCCACACTCTTGGCTGCTGGTGGTGGGCTGAGTGTTAGGTTGGGCTGTGTTTTGATAGGGTTTTTTGTTGGTTTTTTCCCTGCAATTTGAATAGACCCAGCAATATTTTACAAAAGGACAGAAGCCATTGCTGCTGCTACCCCAAACAGAACCCTCCAAGAAGGACACAGCTGTCCAGGTCAGTGGCTGCAGGGAGTGTCTGAGCCTGGTGTTAGTGCCAGAGGACAGGGCAAAAGACACCTGTGTGCAGTGTGAGCAGGTGAGCTCTGTCTAGTGGCAGGGCTCAGGAAGAAAGGGAAAGGGTAAGGATTATTAGGGAGAGTGAAACATAAATAGAGTGGTGGAGTTGCACGAATGAACAGAACGTGAGTAGCAAAAAAGAGGAGCTGGGAGCCATGGTGCAGCAGGAAAGCTACGACTTAGTTGCCATCATGGAAACATGGTGGGATGACTCCCATGACTGGATGGCTCGATGCTCTTCAGGAGGGACAGGCCAGGTAGGAGAGGTGGAGGGGTGGATCTGTACATTAGGGAGTCTCTTGAGCTGCTGGAGTCAGTCCAGAGAAGTGCAACAAGGCTGATGAAGGGTCTGTAACTCAAGTCCTATGAGAAACAGCTGGGGTAGGTGGCAGTGTTTAGTCTGGAGAAAAGGAGGCTCAGGGGGAACCTTTTTGCTTTGTACAACTCCCTGGAAGGAGGCTGCAGCTGGGACTGGTCTCATCTTCCAGGCAGCAGTGACAGGACAAGAGGACACAGTCTTCAGCTGCACCAGGGGAAGGTACAGGTTGGACATTAGGAAGAAGTTCTTCACAGAAAAAGTGATTGGGCATTGGAATGGGCTGTCCAGGGAGGTGGGGAAGCCATTGTCCCTGGAGGCATTTAAGGAAAGACTGGATATGGCACTTAGTGCAATGGTCTCATTGACAAGGTTTTGTTAGGCCATAGGTTGGACTAAATGATCTCAAAGGTCTTTTCCAACCTAGCTGATTCTGTGATTCTGAGATGTAAGTTCTTAAATCACATACACAATTCCAATTATTTTATTTGCAATGGAATAAAAAAATTATCAAAAAATATCACCCAGGAGTCAAGAAAATTGATTTCTTTTAAATATCATTCTATTAAAGTCTCATTTCTGACTACGACCAGGAAGGTTAATGCTTTGCATCTTTTCCAAAACACTGAAACAAATACAAACTTTCCATTCTTTGATTCTACTTACTTTTAGAATGAGAGTAAAAAGCTCTCTTAGATTCTCTGACATTTGATAGGCTAATTGAAATTAATATAAGCACAATTAAAATTAACTAATTGGTCTACAACCTGATC
This sequence comes from Grantiella picta, assembly GCA_013397955.1. Classification (NCBI taxonomy): domain Eukaryota; kingdom Metazoa; phylum Chordata; class Aves; order Passeriformes; family Meliphagidae; genus Grantiella; species Grantiella picta. Next base: position 615,262 of record VZRM01006682.1, read on the forward strand.
TTTAAAGGCATGGCACAGTAGGCAGCCAGGCAGAGCAACGCAGTAAGTGTTCCAACAGTGTCAGCCTTAATCAACGTCCAGGCAGTTCAAATCTCTGGAGAATTTACTAGACACCTAGACACTCATTATCCCTTTCCTAAGGAAAATACCACATTCTCAGATCAATAAGAATATTTGATTGAACTATAAATACGCCAAATGGAAAAATCAGCTTCAAAGAATCGTGTCTCCACATCAGTAATATCTCTCTAGAAAGTCATCTTCGTTTCAGCCAGATTTCTTGGTGTGGTTTGAAATGTCACATTTTCTTCCTGTTCATGTGTTTCCTGCCCATCAGACCGATGTGATACTAATTACAATGGTTTCTGTCACATTTTCTAACGCTATTTTGTAGACGACTGTTCTTCTTTTGTTTTAAATGTCTGCAGGAAGTAAATGGCATGCTGACCCTCTATAGTATTACTCTCCATTAATGCAGCCATTATTTACTGCCTTTTTTTTAAAAGCATGATTTCTTTTGTTAGGCCTGTTTTAAATCAACAATGTAGAAAAAAAGTTGCAACACATTTAAGAGGAAGGCCCACGGATAGAAGTTCTGCAGTCTTTCTGTGCACTTCTCTTCCTTTTCCTGCCAGATTTACCTGGCAGTGGGAGTTTCCAGCCCTGCTGGAGTGAGGATCTAAACGTGGCCTTGGCCTCATACCATTATGCCCCATGTTTTCAGAAGTAATGGTCGTTATAGGAGTGAACCATGCCTTCATATGTGTCATTTCATCATGTTAACACCCTAAACTTAATTAAGCTTTGAAGATTAAAGAAATTTGAAAAATAAATAAATAAAGAATACATAATTCATTCAAAAGAAAATGTTTCCCTGCTTAATTTATGTGCTGGGAGTAAAACCCAATCAGTATTGTTTAAGTGCCACAACAGTAAATCAGAGATCATATTTTCATTTTGGTAGAAGAGATATACAATCAAATGAGATCCCATTCTGATCATTATTTCCCCTCATCTGATACCATTCTCTGCTTTACCTTCTTTCAGGGATGTCACAAGGCACATTGACCTGACCATCTTTTTCTTCATCCTCAGCATCCCTGTGCAAACCATATGTCAGGAAGGAGGAATCCAGTGATAGGGAATTGTCAATGAAGGCATCCCATCTGCCACTGAGTGATCAGGAGTTGAGATACTTGAGGTGAGATGCAGATGAAATTAAGATATTGATACTGATGCTCAAGTCAGCTGGCCAGGCACTGAGGTATAGAGCTATAGCTTCTGCTTAGGCTGCCTGCGGTACCTGTATGAGGCTGGTAGATGTGGCAAGAGACCTATGGAAGACCTGTCCTGTTTGAGAGTTGTAGATGGAGACCAGGCAGAGAAAGACAGGATACCTCAAATTGTAAGAAATACTTATTGATAGAGAATGAAATTAAAGTTCTCCTCACAATACAACATGCAGCAGTTTGAGTGAGGCTCTGCCCTGTAGCCTAATATAGGTGTCCAGAGCTCCTTGACATGTTTTTGGTTATTTGAGGAAGGCCTAAGAGGCTAAAAAATATCACTTGAATTGGCCCTTGGACACCTCTTTCATCTCATCAGCTGGATCAAGCTCCTGCTGCCTCCTGAAGAGTGTGCTGAATGCTCCGTTAACTGTGTTGATTACATTGTCATGAGTTTTTGTCTTTATCACTTGTTTTTCAAGTCCTTTCTACATTATCAGTAAGATTCACATCCAAGTTGACCTTTTCATCCTCCTCATATTGTTAGAGAAGGTTCATAATTAGACAAAATAAAAAGGTCTGCTTTTCTTTGCTCTGCTTAGTCCATATATTATGCAGTGGGAATAAAACGCAGTGAGTATTGTTTAAGTGCCACTGGAATAAATCAAATGGCGTAGCCTTCTTTTTAGAGAATCACTGCACAATTAAATAAGAGACATGTGATTACTTAAAAGTGATATCTATGTAAAATGAAGTGATTTAAGGTAAGCCTTATTGCAAATCCTTTGTTCTCATTGCCAAGTAGTTTAGACATTCCACAAAAGCTTGAAATATGGAAAAGTGTTACCTGCAGGAGTTGCTCTTTTAAAACATCCCCACAAGCTCCCTACCCTCGTTTATCAAAAGCTGGCAACTGAGCAATTGTAGTGGTAGTGTTCATTGCAGTAAAATTGCCAGCACACACACACAGAGGAAGCTGCAGGGCAGTATCAAATGAGTCTCCCCCAGGTCACTTTGGCACTTTTCCTTAAGAGTTAAATATTGTTAGCACTTTGACCAAAGCAGTCAGTAAGTAAATAAGAACTTGTGGGAATATTTCTTTTTAAAGAGAAGTCTGGTATGAAGCAAGTCATAGTTTTTGATGTAACCTTGTTTCTTTGCAAGGGACCAGCAAAACTCTGCCTTCTGAATAGGCAGAAACAAATAACAGAACACAACTCTCTCACTCACAATTTCCAAACCTGCTTTTCCAGTGTGTTACATTGCCTAAAAGCCTTCCTGCTGTTTTTCCTCAGGGATACACTCACAGATGTTTCTCTAGTTTTCTGCTAGTTTTCTCCAGCCTTCCTCCCACACATTCAATTTTTCAAACAATTTCTTAGCGTCTGAATTTATGCCCAGCATCAGGAACCCCTTTCCCATTCCAACTATTGCTTTACTGTCACTGGGTGCCACCATTCCTGCAGCAGTGACTTTTTTCACTTTTTATTGCCATTGCAGTACTCAGCCTTCACATGGTTCCCTTCAGTCAGCTTCAGCGAAGGCTGAAATAGACTTGACAGCTTTAAACATGTCTATAATGGTCTTGTGATGCAGTACAAGACCTTTCAATACAGCACAATTCAGCATTGTATCACTAGGAAAGCATATGGGTGCTGGTTATACCTATCTTCCCCCTCAAGCCACAACATTAATATCTATTGTTGTATTAATTATAATCATTATATTATATAAATACAATATTAATTATAATTATATAATAATTATAATTAATTATAATATATTGTTGTATTAATTATAATTAATTATAAGCAATCATAGACACATGGACACACAATTGATATTGCAGAGTGCGATCAAAAATCAGGTATAGTCACAAAAATATTTTTCATTGATTCATATCCAGAAAACTAAAACGTTTTTGAAGATAGAAGGAAAGGTGATGATTCATAGGCCAAACCCTGAGGGTTTTACTCTATTTTGAGGCAATACTGCTCTAAACTCAAGGAGACAGAAATTTACAGCAGGATTTGTGAATTACTTTGGATACACTGTAACCACTACAAATATACACTTCTGGAATAAATCAGATTTACAATAGTGTTGTAAATTCATAATTTGAGAAGGTACGAATGAGAGTTTGACAAAATGAGGTTATCTTTATCCTTGACAGCATTTTAGACCTATCTCAGGATATTGCCATTTAATGGATGTCCAAAATTAAACAAGGAGTAGCCATTAGAGAGCAGACCAGGCTGAAGCTAGAACAGAGCCATGGAGTTTAGGCCAATGTAGGATTCTTCTGTCATGTATTTCATTTGCACCTAAAACCGTGCTTATTTCAGCAACAAACCACTTCACAGCACCCTTTCCCAGGCCTAGCAGCATGGAGATAAGGAAGGAATGTCTGGTTCTTGCGTCTGTTTCACACATCTTCTTATCAGGCACTATCTTAGGCAATAAAATCCTTTTGTAGGCAATAGAGCTTAAATCAAAGTTTTTGTATATCTAGAGTGAACAAATTCCACCAGACCTTTACAGCCTTAATGACATTCTGGTAACAAATAGTTTGGATACCATAGCCATAATATATGGTTGCTTTGTAGTAAATGAGAGGATAGCTATGGTTCAACTTCCAATGACTGGAGTGCACATTTGTCATTAAAAAGATGTAGAACTCCAACTGAAATATGTCATCTCTCCGCCAAATGTAAAAGAACTGAAAAAGAAATTGTCTTTCAGTACAAATGGTAATTTAAAAAAGCTTAGAAGCACATAAGTGTGGAAATATTCGTCATCATAGATCCCATTTTATGATTAAAGGCAAGCTGGGCATCCCCAGGGTACCACTAAGTTGCCTTCAGGGAAAGAAAAACTCCGCATACTTGATACTTATGAAGGCAAAAAGGAAACCTGTAGCTATGGTAGAGCAGTGGCCACCTATTCTGGTGATGTATTAATCTCGCCTCATTGAACACTTGGCAAGATAAAAGCATGGAAAGGTCCTATAGAAAAAATCCCCAAAAGAATCACAGAAAATTCCCCTCAGATCTATTGCAGCCATCAGGAGAAGTGATTTTCAGATCCACCCATTAGAAAGAATGTTCATAACACTCTCTTTTCTTCAGAGAGCTGAATACAAATTTAGAACTCAACTATGTGGAAAAAAAATAATTATTGAGAGAGTGGTGAAAGACTTTTATGAAGCTAATGAATTAGCTCAAATTGGAAGAGAAGGTCAGTAAATTCTAGACTTTCTGAAAGCTCACTTATCTTCCTCTGTTAAAGTAGCAGCGACAATTTAATATACTTCGGGCTGTCCCTTTCCTGCAAGCTTCTGAACTTCCAGAGCAGGCATGAAGAATTTGGTGTATTTTTTTTAATTTTTATTGTTGCGTGGGATTTTTACAAGGAGATTTTTGCACTTGATATTTTTCCCAAGACCATTAATTTTTTAAGATCCTCTACAGCATTAAAATATAATAATATTTTTTTAGACATAGCTAGGCACAACTGGTGATAAAAGGAGAGTTAGTCCTCATTTACATCACAGCTAAAAAAATAAGATTCTTTGCAAGAATATCTTTGCAAGAAACTAATACAAATCCCACACTACTTCTTTATTTACAAAGGAAGATTCAGTGCACTCTTGCTTTCTGGTGATTTGAACAGACTCTGCTGTTTTACTACATTTCTCATTTTGTGGTACTAATAACAAGAATTTTTAACATATTTTAGGATATTTCACTCTAGGGAGTGTGACTTAGTTTTGAAAAAAAACATGGTGTGACAAAATTCTGTGTTTGCTTTTTGTCATGATTTCCAGATCAAAAATGCTGACTACATAAATATTGTACAACTCTCCATGCAAACTCTACTTGGAATCTCAGAGCTCACACTAAGATCTCCCTTTCTTGTGTGTCTTTGTCAGTGGTAATGATTCAAGAGAACACATTGTATCCTCAACAGTAAGTTTTCCTGAAAAAGGTAAAATGGTACAGAAATTCTTGAGCAAGTGGATTCCTAAGGGATAAGTAATTTCACATGGACTTACACAACAGCCTGGGTGTGGAAATACCTTTTTGCACTAACACAGGGTTAGGCAGGAATAGCACCATGGCAACATGGTTGAGATGCATCCAGACTCAAGCTGAGAAAACCCTCTTTGTCCTGTGGCATGCAAAGGTGTCCACAAACTCAAACTTATCCAGTACTCTTGAATTACTGTGTTGCTCTATTTCTAAATTTCCCCTGCTTTAAAGAGGGAGATAAAACAAAAGACTAGAAAAAAAGCATGGGTAATTCTGGAGAAATGCCAAAGAGAGAGAAAAAATAAAATCTAGCACCAGTGAAAAGGGAAGGAGGAATCAACACCTTAAAAGCTTCCTGTTACAGCAGGGTTTGTCTTTAAGGAAAGCTTGCTAATATTTCAGCAGTCTGGCATTTGTCATTATTTTTGAACACTGAAATGAATAAATTGCACTCAGAAATATAATTGTATTTTAAAAGCTCAGAGACATGACAAGGGACATAAAAGAGATCTGGGGCCAAGTATTGTACAGGGTGAATGCAGTCAGTGTGCTCCTGACTTTGCTCACAGCAATGCAGCCAAAACCAGTTCACACCACCTGGCATGGGAGCCAAATTTTACTCCCATGAGAATATACACTTAGCAGTGTAGATGTAATTTTCAGGTTACAGGGTATTCAGTCAAGTCAAGCAGATGTGATTAGAGAGGGACCAGGCAATTTAAATGCAGTTGTCTGATCCTGAGTACTGCATGCTTTTAAGCAGATAGTTCAGTGTCTGAGAGAAAAACTATAGTTTCTATGAAAGAATCATTATCAGATAAGTCTTTAGTGCTTTTACTCATTGTGCTCTGTGTGACACCTTTTGACAAACACAGACTGCTTTACTTCCAAGAGATTGTTCCTCTGACATGCTATTTCCTGCTCTCAGAGGGAGAGGGCCTTTGAATGCTGGTAAACCAAGCTGCAAAATGTGAAAGTGTCATGTAATGTCATTCAATTTTGGTTTAACAGGTGAAATCTGTTCAACTGAAGATACTAAAATGAGTCTAAAGAACAGCTTCTCTTTAATACTCATCTTCAACCTACATACACTATACATAGATGAATAGGTTAGAGGGAGCATTGAAGCTTCTGGATTAACTTTATGCACAGTTCAGACCACATATTTTTACAAAGCCGTTCTAGAAAGCAGAGATGAGCAGGAGAAATTCTTTACAGACATAAAAATTCAGTTGAAAGTTTGAGAATGGAAGAGAATAAAGAACATGAAGAACGCAAATACTTTTTCATCTCTGGCATAGTACTAAAATAATAAAGGAATAAAGCAGTCAGACAGCCCACAGACCATGTCCCTTCACTACAGCTTCTGGAAAGCAAGAGCATGACCTTAATCAATATTTAGGTAAAATCCATTCCTAACCTACCAGCTATTATGAGCAACGTTTTATTTGCCAGATAACTCTATACCTTCAAAGGTCATCAGTCAGAAGGAAACAACACTGCTAGTGTTGGGGAATACAAGCTGCAGTGTGAGCTGCAGATAGAGCTCTGCATGGTGGGAACCCAAGGCAAGAGGCCATGAATTGCTGACCCTTTGCACAGCAAAGGGCACAGGGACCTGTGGCTCCGGCCAAGTGAGTGGACACTCAGAGACACAGCAGTACCCCATGGCTCAGGAGGAAGAGTGAGACTCCCACAAGCTTAGACTGTGAGGGGATAAAAGCCCAGAGATTCCTGTATTCAGGATCCCTCCTTGGAGACACCAGCTGGAGCTGTTCCTGTGTTCCTGTGCCATGAATAAATTGCCCTCTGGAATGGGACATGTGAGAATCTGCTGTGGGAAACCCAGGGTGGAACCAGTGAGGAAACCTGGTCTGACTGTGTGAGTGGGCTGTGAGGGGAGCCAAGCAGTGAGTTGCGTGAAGGAGCTTTGATCCCAGCAGTGAAAGGCTCCAGTGGTGGAAGTGTGACTGCCAGAGTGACTCCTGGGTGGTCCCAATTACTGTGGGATGACCTCAAGAGGAATTTGGGGGACAGTATCGGGAGAAACCAGTGATTAACCTCATTAACTTTTGACTGTCCCAGAGCTAATGACATTACCCAGTTTACTGCATCCTTTTGGAAAGATCAATTTGTATTTCATAAGAGAATTCATACCAATACAGGAAAAATTCAACATTAAGAATAAATTACTTAAGAACCCCTTCTCACAGTTTCCTCCTTTCTCAGGGAGTTGCAGATAGCTGCTGATGCAAATATTGCATCAGCACATACTGAAGTTTGAGAAACAGAAATGTTCTCCTTTAATATGCAAGTGATGTGATCAGTCCAATAAAGAGCACAAGTCTTTGCCACAATTGTCATGTTCTCAGGATGTTATCACAACTTACTGAAACTACCAGAGAAGTAAAATAAAATCTGAGGCTCCTTAAGCTTTGAGGGACATTGAAATTCAAGAGAAGTAATAAATACAGAGGAGCTGTTCCTAGAGAAGCTTAGGGATTTATCTACGCTACTTCCATTAATATATATTTGATGGAAGTTGAGCCAGTAAATCCCTTAGCACTGTGGTGAACATTACCAAGAGGGTGCTGAAACAAATATTTATGTTTGAATAAGTTTTCCTCCTCCAGATGCTAACTATTATGTGTATTTTCCCATGCTTTTCCAAGTCCAGTAAAGTCCCCAGTGTCTTAATCTCAAAGGGTCCCAACAGAACTGGGAGAGTCACTCCACTGATGGAATGCTGCCCACTCTGAAGTGGTGGACAGCAACCTCTCTGTGTCTCACAGAGAAATTTTGATCAAGCTGAGTGAAGCAATTCAGGATTTTAATAGGTGCTGTGATCCTTATGGAATTAATGGGTAACTAAATTAGGGAGAGATGAAACTTTGGACAAATAAAAAGAGCTCAGTTCAGTTTTTCAAGGAATTGCCTTGAATTCCACCTTAGCAGGGCAAAATGTTCAGGCAGTATAAACCACTCTGACTCTACTGAAGTCAAAGTAATTATGCTGATCTGTACTGGTTTTGATAGAGCAGGAAGCAGGTAAAATTGCTGCACTTAAACCTCTGGTACCAGTGTAGAAAGAGTGGAAGAATCAAAAGCCAAAATCAGATATCCACACAGATATTCCCAAAGTGTGAAAGCACTCTCAGCACAGCTCATATCATCCATCTCTGCTATTACACACAGAACATAAAGTTTGTCTAGTCAGAATGACACTCTCTATGACTTCAAGGAGATAGGCTTTTGAATTATCTGGGAAAGCTGCTGTACAGTGGCATTAAACTTAAATTTATGGATATGCCACTTAAAATCTGAATGTAGCAAGCTCATTTTTACAAACAGTGAAGAGGAGAAGATAATTCCTTTGCATAATTAAACAGCCAGCAGTGTCATTAAGCTAGCTAACTTCCTTTGCTGCTTTATGATAAATTGTCCATCTTCAGTCCACTTTAGGGCTTGGATTCCAAAGACAAGCTACTAAGGTTCATAAGTTAATAAATAAAGTAAATTTTCTGGGAACATATGCATACATTTTTTCAGACATACAAATGTCTCCAGTCATTTTTTTCATATCAGTATGGGAAAACTGAAATCCACATGCTCCAGTCCATCAGTTCTGTTTCTGTCAGGTGATGGTATCCCATGTTTCTGAAGGCAAAAGTCTTCCCAGACTTGACAGATTGTTTTTAATGCACCTCCAACCTCTGGTGTCTTCTAATCTTGAATAGTATTTGATTGGATCAAATCCAGGAGGGGAAAATAAAGCTAAATGTGTTCCAAAATATTAGATTTTACAGTTTCATATTACTGTATTTTATTATCCCTATATAGTTTCAATCCTTATTGTGACATGTCTGTGTATTTCTGGCCTCAATGCCATGGTGAAGCTGTGAGTTCAAGCATAAATTAAAAGCTGCATGAAGAAATATATTCTTTATTCATTCTTATTTTGCCATCTTCTTCTGTCATTGAAAGTGTCCTTGATCTGGAGTTGGCAGAAAACCAGAAAGGAAACTCCCAATCTTTGTCCTTTGCACTGTAATTGCATAAAGAAGCACAAGACGGAGATCCAGTGTAAAAAAGAACTTCCAAAAATATACTGTGATTTATGTGAAAATAATAAAATTCAAGGAAGAGAGATTTTGTGAAAATGGAAGTGGACTGGATTGTGTATCACTTCCTCACAACCGCTCCCAAAAAAACATGTGTACTGATATCAGAGCAAATAGATCAATGGCTTCTTGTCCAAGAAAGGCAGCAGAGTCTGGAATACTCAAACCAAGCACAGATGAACAAAATTTCGCTTTAAATTCCACTGTGATTCATCCAGAGTTTTTTCAAATTAAGAGCCATGATTCTATTTATTCTTGTCCATTGATTGCTGATTTGCTCCTTAATGTCCTGCCAGATCCATCTGAGCTTATCCATGAAAGAAAAAATAGCTGGGCAGGTGTTACTGAACTCATAATTTGTCATTCAGGTTTCAGAACTGAGAGTAGTTCTGGCACTGCACTTTGAGTTTTTCATGGATCAGTATTCAAATGAAGAAAATAAGTTTTTCTTCCTCAAATGAAGAAAATAGGTTTAGGTGGGCAACTGATCCTGCCCAGCTACATTTATGAACTGAACTCAATTGATTTTGGGAGTCGCTGATTTCCCAGTATAGTCCTACACAAGAGGGTTCTTTCAAATTGCCATAGTTATATCTGATGCATTTGGATATTTGACATTTCAGTCAAGAATCTCTCCTTAATTACTAGGGCCTAACATTCATTCCATTTGGCACTGAAAAATTAATTTTCCTTGATACGAAAAACCTCTTGCAAAGACCCTATGACCTCAGTTTTCATGTACCAGCTCCACTGACACTAATTAGGAATTATAGTCTGTGTCCCAGAAGATTCCAATTATCCCAGTGAAGACTTGCTTTTGCTGAGTTCACATGAAAGTTTCCAGAACAGGGCCCAAAACCCCAAAATGTCCTATCAAAGACCATATTAGAGCTCACAATCAAGTGGAAAACAGAGTTCAGGTGTTTTAACCCTTCTGTTCCTTTTGCTAAGCCTTACAATGCTTTGGGACCAACCCCACTGGTATTTTCCATCCTACTCTTGCATTCAGGTCTGTGCAGCTTTTGCCTGGCTATGGCAGAGTACAGCATTAATGGGCAACTTGAGATCTCTTTCATCTCAGCAATAAGGGACTGAGGGGGAGAAGCTTGGGGAAACAGGAGCTGGGAGAAACAGCCTCTACTTCTACAACATGATTCACAAAATCTCTCACTCTTAGTGTAACAAATCCCATTGAAATCAGTGGAACATCAGTGTGAGCAGTCAGGTCAGTGCTAAATCACCCACAGGTACTTACCTGTCTTTCAGGAAAGATGTCCTTGTTTAAGTGTGTCACTTCATTATCCCTGGTTGCTTGCTTGAAAGCCTCTGCAACCCTGTTCTGGGTTTACATTGAGCTGTAGCTTTAAATCAAGGAAAAAAATTGTTCATTTTTTTCATAAGAAAGCAATAATCTCCCCAGCATTGGGAAGTATAGAGCAGGAATTGTATAAATTGCAGCTGGCCAAGGTCAGCATTAACTTAAGCACTGGAGCTGATTGTTGGCATTTGCTCTTATCCACAGAAAGAGGAGAGGTTTTCAGGTCTTTTGGAGTTCCTGTATAAATCCATCCTTCCACTCTTTAAAAGCAAACAGCTAGGACTGCATTTATAGTGAGTCTCTAAATACATTTTCTCAGCTTGACAATTCCTCTGTTCACATTACCACTGCTGAAATTTGAGGGCAAGGGAGGAAGAAAATGGTGACGATTTTTATCTTGCCAATTTTAAAATGAAAATTTGTCTCCATTTTGCAGTCAGCTCCAATTTGACATTCCAGAGAGCTCAGTCCAGATTAAAGCCAACACAAATTCTCCTTTTCTGCCTGTATGAGCTTGGCTGAAGCCTCTCTGGTAACTCTCCCTGCAGACAGACAGTTCAGCCAGTGAATCTGTGAGCTTCACCTGTCTGTTAGCTGAGCCTCATAAAAATATGAAAAATATAACCAGAAGTCCCATAAATAAGAGAAGATTCTAAAGATTAGATAGGCATTCATTATTTGGTGTTTTGAGGTAGGACTCTAAACAACAGATTTGTTTGAAAATTTTGATTTCTATTTTTCATGTTTTGACAGCATTCTTTTCACTCTAAGATTGTTTGAAAAGTGTAAATCGCAAAATAGAAATGCATATATTTTGTTATAAAGATATCTTGAACAACTGCTCCTGGCCAGATTTTTGGCAATAGTTTTCCATCTCACACCTTATTTTTTCCAGCCAACATCACATATAGCATTTGCTTATTTACATTTCCAAGCATAAATATGAAGATAGATTGTGATCTATATACTTGCACATCTGGGTTTCAGAAATATTAGCAAAAAATAAAAATCAAATTCTCATACATTAATTGTTCATTGCTTCTGTTTTTTCTTTTTTTTTCTAAAAGTAGTTTGACATATTAGCATGAAAAAGAAAGATTACAGTATTTTTTTAAAAACTTCTAGGATCCTAATTTCCAATATATTCTGTGAAAGCAATAGAGAAAATTCTGTGAAAATTCTTTTTTGCTATGTGACAGATAACACAACTGTCAAAATTATGATAATTCTTGTACTTTTGACCTTAGAATTGATAAATTGGTATTCTATTTTGTCTTTTTCTGAAGAAAGAAACCTCCTTGCTTTCATTTTTGACAGAAATCTTCTCATGATTTTGGACTGATAAAGACAAATGTGGAAGAGAAATAGGATTTATTCTAGCTAGATGAACAGATTTGACACCCATGTCAAACATTATTATAACCTATATGCTTCAAATGTAGACTGTAAGTTAAATACTGCACAGACTCAAGCCAAGCATTACAAAAGCAAAATGTTTCTCAGCCCACATACTTCTTACTATATGTTCTCCATGGTTCAGTAATGAACAACATGCTGAGACAACATTTGAAGCACTGCAATGATGCACGAAGTGCACAAACAAAATTTAATATATTTAAAAGCTGAAATGTGCCGCAGCCATATGAACCTTTCAAAATCAGGTTCTGCATGAGGGGAGAGGATGCTTGCAGGGGTAAAACAAATTCACAAGCCAGACTACAGATCTGCTTGCTCTCTCACCCTTTCCCCCAGCATGCAGCAAATACATTCCCATACCAGCTTTTTAAAGCCCTGAGATTATTGAATCTTTACCAATATAAATCCATGGCTTTGTGTGCCCTCACCTTACTCCAGCAAGAAATTTAAAGAGGAAACCCTTCTGCTTGGTGTTCTCGAGGTATTTAGCTATTTCAGTGGTGTTTTCCAACCTCTTTTCCCCAGGGAGATAATAAAGGGGTACAAAGTTTTGGGTCAGCTACTCAACACCAGCAAATATTTTCCCACACTTACTCTCCACTGCAGACTTCTTTTGGTTTCCACTCTCTGGAGCAGTCCTGCCCAAAAAGAGATGCTCCACTGGCCAAAGAATAAAATGAGGCTATTTTGGGGGCCACCACGATTGCACAGCTGACACTTTATTGGGCAGGATTCAGGATATGGCAGGACACCTCTCTCTGGCAAAGACTCCCATCAACGCTGAAGAAAAATGACTCAGCTCCATAGAACTTCGTGTGCTGTGGCTCCTGAGCCCATGTTCAAGCTCAGGCAGTGCCTGCAGTTTCCCGGCAAGAGGAAACACATTTCACTGAAGACCAGGGCCTCAAGTCAAAAAGAGGCATATTAAGAATGGAATATTTTGGGCCAAACAGAGCAGAGCAAGAAGGTGAATGTTGAAAATTAATGAGGTTTGCTTTTTCCCCGGTAGATCACAGTTTGCAATATGCTTCTCCCCCCCACCTTCTCTGTGTATGTATGCAACTCCTTCCCCTGCTCCTGGAGTACATACACCCATATTTGCTTTAATGTCCCATCTATGCAAGCAAAGCATCAGTACTTCATGGATGTGTTACAGGGATAAACTCAGCAGCATTGAAGAGGCTGTCAGGCCCTGCTAATGCAAGAACTGTGAAGGGGATGCATGACATGGCAACACAGAGCTTTTGAAGTCTCATCTCAGTTCTATTGCAGCTTTACCACTAAGACATGCCTCAGTTTTCCCAGCTGTAAAAGTGTGTACAATCTCACTGCTCCCCCCTCAGGACTGCTTTGATTCAACTCACTCTATGAGACATTTTGGAGAGTTTTTAATGAGACATTATAAAGAGTAGATGCACAGTTCCTGCTTCTTTTCCCCCATATTTACACTGAGGAAAGCAGGAATTTTGTTTAAATTTTTCAAAAGAGCTGATGCTTACAGGTTTGGTGTTGATAAAATATGGTCTGCTAGCTTAGCAAAACCACAGGAACAAAATGAAAAATCTGCTCATTTTGTTTCCTGAGAACAAACACACAAAAAATGAATGTCACGCATTTCAATAACAATGGGCGTTTATGTAGTTCAGAGAAAAACTTCTTGTCCAAGGAGACAACAGATTTTATTATACAAATTAGGAATAGCAATTGCCTGCCAAGACAAGAGAGCGTTGATCAGAATGCGACACAAAAGGAAGGAAGAAAGGAACTCTGATTTAACCTGCAGAATACTAAAATTATTTCTGGTCAACTTGTGTGCTGAGGACATAAGCTGAAATCCTCTCCGCCTGCCTGTCTCGAGGAGTACATGTGATGAGATCCTCTATCAGCTCTTCAGTGATGGTGCTGAGGAAGCCATGTCCAGCTATCCTGAGAAGGAGTGAGCACCACACCTCAGCAGCTGCAGCCCCTTGGCTGCCCACACTCCCTGAAACTGCCCCAGTCCTGTGTTCATGGGATAACTCTAAACCATCAATATAGACCGCTTGCTGTCCAATCTATCATTTTTTTCCTAAGTGTTATCAGTACTGGAGAATGAAGAGGTTAGATTATCTGCAGATAGGTGACTAGTAGCAGGAGAAGCTGCCCTGTGTGGAGCCTTGGCTCCAGAGAAAAGAAATCAATTGGGAATGAGGTCAACAGAGGGGAAACAAGCTACATCTCCTTCCTTGCTAAATCACTCACCAGCTAAATCTTCTATCAAGCCTGCTTCATCTAACCATTGCCAAGTCCTCTGTGCTTGACTGAGAAGGGCAATTCCTTAGAGGAACTGGAGTGAATGGACGACAAGAAGCACAGGATGGGCTCATGATGGCATGGGAAAATATTTGGGATGCTGTAAGAGAGCCTGCCCCACTGCAGCATCCTGGGCTGTTTAAACCTGGCGAGTTGTCCCATGCCTGTTCGGCTTTGTACCAGAATCAGCAACACCTGAAAACAAAAAAGGGCCTAATGAGTATATTTGGCCCAAATATCTCCATCATCCCCTCCCTGTTCCCCAGGTACATGAACAAAAATAATTTTCACACTGAGCCTTTGCTGACATATGCTTTTACAGGCCTGAACACTCAGCACCATCCAGGTCCAAAGAGAGGTAAAAGGTAGTTATAATTCTATTTTGCTACACTCTACTTCAAACCTAAATGAAAGCCATTTGTCTAGTTCAGCTTAAATAATGCATATTTTTTACATTAAAATATAACCATCTCTGTTTTGAATAATAGGGTGCATTCATTAGGCCAGTTTGGCTTTCAGGAGTTTGCTCTGCTACCTTGTCCAGCTCTGTTCCATCAAGACCAGATGTGCAAATGGTGTTTGGGAACTCAGCTCCCCCAGTGTAGGTGGATCCTTTTATACACACTGTTCAGCTCCTGTCACAGGATGCCAGGTCCTGCATGGGTAAGCACAGAGTAACAGGATATAGGTTATAGTGTCACCATAGCACACACAGTTCTGGTTTCAAATGCAAGAGCAAATTTTCCACTAACTTCTTTGCAGGAAATAGGTAGGATGCAAGACAGAATGTTAAACAGCTAGCATGAAATCCCTTTCTCCCTGACATATATAGAAAAATGTTACCTTTTAAATACAACATGTTTTTACCATCTTGCAGCCTTTCCCTCCAAATGAAATTCCTCTTCTCTTCTGATCATACAGGTATGCCATTTTCCCCTCACTTTTCTTAACAGGCTTGCTATCTGAAGAAAATTTAGCCCACTATTTTGGTGAAACATGTTTGGAAGGAATTTCCTTCTGTTTCCTAACACTGAGCAACAGAGCCTCTAAAATGCTGATTGAAAGCACATTTTCCTGGGGCTGCAGGGAATGAGTCACCCAGACAAACGCCAGATCAAACACAGAGAGTGATCAGGAGCTGGCACTGGCTGGTCTAAGAAAACAGCATTTCCTCTGTCTGTCTTGCTGTACCTACCTGCTGCAGTAATTTTCAGGGTGCTATTCAGCAAGGGGATAGACTGTCCCACACTGTCTTCCTGCTTCAAAGTCTCACAGAGGAGCATGAAATAGATAGCTGTGCACTGGGAGAGGCCATTCTGGGATCACAGCTCAGAGTGCTCTGGCTCAAGGCCATGCTGTGGCTTCAGCACCAAGTGCTCCCCTGGCCTTGGTGGGGACCAGTGGGAGTCAGTGCCTCGGAATGTTGGGCCTCAAGGACTCAGCTGCTAAATACCATTTTAAAAGGCATTTTGGTGCCTAACTATATTCTGCAGATTTAATAACTGCATAAATCACATCTGTGCAGTAACCTCAGAGTGCTGGGATCAGAAAGAAGGTCCCTCAGTTCCCAAACAGAAAGAAACCTTCTACTTCTGTGTTTTGCTTGCAGTTGCTGGGAGGGATGAGACATGAACTCTTAGAAATAGTGTTCACTTGGTGCCCAGCTCTGCCATCCACATGGAATGGGTCACTCTGAGGTTTAGGGAAGCAACTTAATGACTCTGTCCCTATGTCCCCATCTGCAAAAATTGGTTGTTTCAAGGTTGCACCATCCCTTCTGCTAAAAAAGGTCCATTAAAAGTGTGTGTGGCTCTGAATGCAGAAAGTAATGACGAAAAGTAAAACCACATACCTTTTTGGTAGAAATTTGATTTCACTGTTTTTTTGATTGAAGTTTTGGGGTTTTTTTCTGTTCTTGGAGGAGAATTCATTTTTGGATTTTATTTTGCCAATTCTGCACATTCCAAACCTTCTGGCGCTGTTAGCTAAAACACTACTTGGAGAGAAGAGGATAAACTGTGAAGTTTGGTGTGCTTTGCTCTCAGTAAGTGAAAGAGCACTATATCTCAAAAAAAGATCTGCACCATGCAATGAAGTCCTTGTCCCCAAACTTCTCTGTCAGCCATGCTGAAGCATGGCAATTTTCCCTTTTCTCTTCTGGTCAATAGTTATGGAAGTTTCATGTGTTTTGATTCCTACTTATCATCTGAAATAGGGAAATAATATAAATATATAAATAATTCTGTTCTAATCAAGATTCCAGAAATAATTATTTTCATTCTTAAATTACCTGCATTAAAGTTACCTCAAAGTCCACTGCAAAGGTATAGTAATTATTAGCTTAATTATTAACATCTCTCAGCAAGCTAATTAGCTGGGCACCAAATTAAAACCATTTTTGCCTGAGGTCTAAAGGGGCTAAACCAGAAGCTTATTTGAATATTTCAAGTAAAATGCTCAAGGTGGCAGAATTTCTGTCTCCGAGAACCACGAGCTATTTTATGGTGGAAAATGAAATTAGAAAAGAGAAAAAAAAACAAACAAAAATTATGAAAATTGGTCCACACCTTAACTTTAGGCATTGCTAAAAGATGGATGTATCACCTTTCACTCTTGATGATGATGGCAATACCTGTTGAGCAGGCTGGAGCCTGATTTTTCCACCTAAGAGGCCCCACCAGGACAACCTGTTGTGTCATTGTCTGAAAGGACAGACCATCACTAGAGGGGAGAAATCATCCAGATTCCTTATCAATACACCTTCATTAGAGACATTCTGAACTCTGTGACTCCCTCTGCGGCAGAGGACGCAGTATCCTACAGGATGAACGTCCTAGGTTGCAATATAGATATATTTCTATTACCACCTCTACAAGCTGTTAAAGCAGGTGGAGCACTGGTTGTTATCTCCTGCTCTGACTCACCCCTGATAACAATGGGCCATCAAGGACCCACCACATGACTCATGGACTTATCTCATCCTATTGTGAGATGCTCCACCCAGGAGGGAGGAGCCAAGCATTCCCACCTGGATATAACCTGGCTTTGGAACTACCCAAGTTAGCCCTGTCTACTGGATTCCCAGAGGACAAGAGCTACCACTGGACCTTCAGGTGGAGTCCAGAACTTCCACAGGATCCCTGCTTCAACCTAACTACTTCACTTGGACTGCTACCACCACCCTAACAGGGTGTCAGGTTGTATCTGGCTCTGTCAGTGTTTTTTCTTGTATTATTGCATTTATTTTAAATTTTCCTATTAAAGTTATAATTCTGATTTGCAATCTCCCACTAGTTTGTTTTCAATACAATGAAACTACTGGGGGTTCATCTGTAACCATCAGCAGGGATTAGATGGACTGGGCTGTGGTGGAGCAGCCTTTGGAATTTGTGGGCTGCTCTACCCTGGGCAGGAAGGTGATCTCACAGCAAACAGCCTCTGTCATTGCAAAAGAGACCACGAGTAAATCCCCAGACCAGCCAAGCCCTCTGGACAGCCAGAGACAGGAGTGCACTGATTTCCAGGTCCCACCTCACCCTCCCCAGCAGTGGTGCCTCTCCCACAGCAGGACCCCAAATGCCACACCCTGCTATTTTGCCTCTGTCTGGACCCTTCAGCCGTGTCTGGCATGAGGGGTCAGAGCTGCAGTGCAGCAGGATTGTCACCCACCCTCCCTGTTGTTGTGGGGCCAGAGAAACAGCCACAACACCACATATCCAGCAGGACTAGCTCCTCCCTGTCTCCTCACTGGAAAATACAGCATGAGGAGTTTTGCTCACTGGTTCTGGAAAGAGAACCATATTGCAATTGCAGACATAGCCTTGGGAAAAACAAAGAGATTTATCATGCAAAACCCTACATGTTACCCCTCTTGCTAAAGGAAATTCAGCTGCTTACCCACAGCTCTGGTATTCTCATTTTGTGAAAATGAGGAAAGCTCATGTTTTTTAATCCTTGTTTTACATACATGCCTGAGCAGCCCAGAAAGGCTCTGCCTCACTGCCACAGCATCCAGCCTTGAGGGGTGGTGGCAGCTCTGCAATAGCAGGGGACATCCCAGGGCAAGCTGGGCCATGTAGCTCATCCATCTCTATCTCAGGCACCAGTCACAGCCGTGTGTCTCACAAAGGGATTTGTCACCATCCCTCAAACCTCATGTCACAGCCACTGCTCTGTACACACTCGGTGGGAGGCTGACAGAGAACCCTCTCATGTTTATCCAGCACAAAAGTATTTTCAAGGCTTCTGTTTTCCATGTTGTGCTATGAAAGATAACAGCTTCATACAAAAATAAACAGGTTTGCAAATGCTTCCTGGGTGCTAGCATCGTGCTGGTGTACTATACCTGAAGTCTGATGCAAAGCAGCTTTTTAGCAGACACATTCTGCTCCCACCTACCCCTGATATAATTTTTTCATGGAAAAAGTTAAACTGATTTTCTTCCTTTTAACAACTCAAAATAACTAAGTTTATAAATGAAACTCTAATCAAAAGCTAAACTATCCAAATATTTTGTTGAAATGCAGCAAGAAATAACTTCCTTACCAACTGTTGATGTTGGAAATGAGTCAAAAACTGCAAATGGGTTTAAGGAAAGAAAATGATAATTTTATGAAACAACACACATACTAAGGTAATAGAGTCTGCATGAAGTAGAAACTGAAGCAACCAGAGAGCATTCCTCCCATTCTCTACTCCAGTGTCAAATGTGGACAGACCCAAATTTTTGGGGCCAAGGAATGAGAAAATGAGGGGATTTGCAGAGCAGTTCCCCATCCCCTCTGCCCTCCTGCAGTCCTGGCCCCACATGCCCACTCCCAGCACTCTTCTCAAGCTCCAGCACAGTTCCTGCTAGCTACCAGGTGCCAAACCTGCACTGGGAGAACAGGAGGCAGGAAGGGTTCACTGCAGTTTGTGTTGAAGCTGCTCTCCCCCATTTTGGGACAAGACAGGGGGTTTGTTAAGGAGATATTTCCCCTCCCTTTGGGGCTCTGACCATTTACCAGGGTATCAGGACTTGAAAAAAACATTAGTTCACTATGGTGAAACACACTGAGGATGATTAATCAGAATGATCAAAGCAAAGTAGTAGAAAAATGCCCACACTAAAAATTAGGATGCAGGAGTGTCTGTGCACAGACCAAATCTCTAGCCTCTTTTAATCCAGAGAGTTGAGTTTTCTGTTCAAAACAGTCCTGCAATCCATCCCCACGGTGAGTCTCGCAGCCTGATTATTGCCCATTCAAACTGAAAAGACTGACTGAGGACTCTGAATATTCAGTTTCACTTGGAGCACAGTAATTCTTTATCCACAGAGATCACCTAACCCCTTTTCCAAGCATCTCTTGCAGAATTACAATGGTTTTCAAGCATGTCTATGCAAGACTGCAATTGTTATGGGTTTATAATTTTATTTAAACAGAAGCAGGGTTAGTCCCTTATTTCTGAAATAAACAAAACATATTTATGATCAGATATAACAAATCTGATAAAATTCTGAATAAAACTTGGGTTATCAGTTGGTCAATTAATGTCCCCTTTAGGTTGCAGTCCTTATAAATAAATTTCATTAAAAAAAAATAAAAACATTAAGCTCACCTTTAACCACACATGAAAATAAAAGAAAGAAAATGGCATGGCTTCTTACATATGGCTTTTACTGACAGCACATTAGCATTTTTCCCATATTGCTTTAAAGTAGAAACAAAGTACATGTTATATGGAAGGAAAGATTATTTTTTAATTTTATTTGTGACATGCAAGGGAGACTGAGGATCATAAGAATAACAAGTTTGGGGGGCATAATTGGCACCTGAAATGCTTCAGGATCCTTTGTGATCTAGCAGTGGTGACCAAATCAAACCAGAGAGAGAAACTGCATGCAGCTCACAACCATTATGCCCACAACTGAGTGTTTGGATTCCTTCTGAGCTATGTGTGTTTTAGCAAGACCATCTGGACATTGCCAAATTGGTTCTGAATAGAGATACACTTTTAAAGCAGACTTATAAACAGCAGCTTGCTTCCTGTCCAAGGCTGCATGTCAGGGCTCCCTTGTTCGCTGCACACCTGTTTCAGAGCATACAGGGTAAGAGTTAGCCAGGCTGCACCTGCACACCCAGCAAAGAAGGGGTAGAAGGTTAGGTGTGGGAAGCAGAGCTGGGAGTGAGTTAGGGTGGAGGAGCAGGGATAGCGACCTTAGGATTTTGCTTTGGGAGCAGAGTGAAGGCCTGTGGACAGTGTTATCTGAGAGCTGGGGAGGAGGGAGGGCAGAAGGCCAATACTGCCCAGCTTCCTCACACATCTGGTGCCTCTCAGTCGCATGCACATTTTTATAGGTGGCAAGATAAGACACTAGCATTTGGCCATCCCTAAAACTCCAGAGGATTAGCAGTGTAAGAGGAATTTAATCTCCCAACGTGTCTAAATAACATTTCAGTTTATGCCATTTGAAGGGTTCCCAATGCTGTTGGCAGCCCAGCAACAGTGAGAGGCTCCCAGTGAGCTTCCCAGATGGGAATTGTCTCTGGTATACCAGACGGATTAACTTTAGCTCCAAAGACACTGCAAACTAATGGGCAGGAGGGTCATGCCACGGAGCATTGACTGCACAAAAGCAGGTTGTTCAACCCTAGAGTAGACCTTACTTGACTACCCATTTCTCTCATAAATAGTCACACCTGTGCTTGAGCAGGAGCTCTCTTCAGTAATTTGAACAGTATTGGTCTCCACCATTCACACAGGCTTAGGAAGAGAAGTGCATTAAATCTCAGTCATCTTTATCCAGAGATAATGGACATTGATAAAGCTTTGCTATTTAAATAATTTTGATCTATCTGTGACATCTGCCTTCTATTTCATAAGCCCTAGGTAAGCAAGCAGATAGACTGGGAATTGTATGTACTTGTTTATATGTGGACATTCATACACAGACATCCTTGCCCACATGAAAGCTCTTTTGTCGTTCAGAGTCTAGCAGGCAAGAAAAAGCTCTTGACTGCTATGTCTGGCACACTGCTTATCTGGTCCTGAAGTCAAAATCAATCAGGAAACACTTCGTTGCTGTTACTGGTCATTGAGTTACCAAATCTGAATTCACACAGCCAGGCACTCTTTCCCACTAAATGCAAAGCTGGAGTGAGTGGATACAGGATTTCCTGTCCTCAGGGGTCCTGTGGGTCCATTTTACCCTCTGGGCCAGAGCTCCTACAGCACTCTGGCATCACTTTGCCTGTTACTGTGTGACAGTGTACTGGGCAACCACAGGGTAAAGATTGTGAGACAGCTGTTGAGTGGATTGAAAAACTATCTTAATTTCCAGGTGAATAAGGGGATTTCTACTCGGGTCATATCTCACTCCCATTTTTATCTGTTAAGTTTAATCTATAGGAGTCAATATAAATAGGAAATTTTCAGCAAAGCAATTTGAAGTCTCTAGCAAAGTGATGGGGGGAAAGGAGAAGCATTTTCTTTCTCCTGACTTAAGGTCTAAAGCTGTGCTAACTGACGTTAAAAACTATTCCACTTATTTCAGGAGCAGAAATATCCTCGTGCATTTAAATCACTAAAAGCCTGAAGTATCAAGGTATTTTCACCATGTAGACGATTCTAGCAGCATAACAGACACTATCAGGTGAGTAGAAGTGTAATTTATTCTGTTTGCATGCACAGATGACTCTTCATCACCAGACATATGTAACATCTAATAGAAACCCAAAGCATGCAAAAAAAGTAGTTACCTCTCTGAATATTTGAGAGTAGGAAGAGAATAAAAGGATGACAAAGCAAACTCCTTAGCCACGATTTTAATAAATATTGCACAAATTAATTAGAAAATCCAAGCACTTGTACAAGAAAAAAATTGTTTCCCCATGATTAAATATACATTACTGCTGGAGGTGTCTGAGGGGTCTTCCCGTCATAGCACTGGAATTCAGTGTTTGATCTTCCTACCTGAGCTTAAACTCATCTGCTGGCAATTCCTTGTCTTTTCAGTTTATAAGTGTGTCTTGCTCTCCTTTTTAAAGAAAAAGTCAGTCTCTTCACTTAAGTAATGTCATTAAGAAATCAAACCTCATTTTTTCCGCTTGTGCAGCTGAGCTACTGAAAGGCACAACCTCCATTTACCTCAATTCCACATTTTGAATATGAGGGAAAAAAATGGAACTGCAGATAATCACAGGCAATGAAGAGTAATTTGTCGTAGTCTGTCTCCAGGATTGTTCCCTGCAGCACATTTTCCAACTTTTTCCCGATCATATTAAATTACTCATTTAATAAGCTAACTGCTCTTTCCTATCCTAGGGGAGACTATTTTGCAGTGCAAGATATTCGTGTTGTAAGGGTCTCTCTGTTTAACTTATCGCATTATTCCTAGTTATATATTCTAATATCAGTCTACCTGACTACCTTTTCACCATCCTGCAGCCTGTTTCTTTATGTTTCTGTCAATACAATAAACTGATTTTGCACCAAAGAAAGAACGTGTACTGTTATTAGTTTCCCCAACTCTCTAATTATTCCATCCAGGAAGTGTTATTTAATGACATGTACAGTACCAGCTTATTCTCATGATAAAAACATACCTGTTTTTTCTAACTAAACAAAGATAATACTGTCTGCAAAATCAATGTCAGTTTAATATATTTTGCTGCTTTCTGGTTAGCAGGTGGCTCCCTCTCTTTAAAAAACAGGACAGCTTTGCCTCCAGTCATGAAATTAAGAAATTTTGTACCAGTACGTAATAGTCAAATTGAGAAATTATTCTGAAAGAGGGAAGGCTGCTTCAGTTAAGCTTTATAGCTCTTTGTTCAGCTCAGATTTGTAGTCAAAAGCCAAGACTGAACACAAATTATTTTAGTTTTGATGCAATGACTTTTTGGGGCATAAGTCCCATGGAGAATTTGAAAATGGGATAAGACTTTAGATTGCAGTTTGGGGTTAATTGTTATTAGTTACACCTTTAGCCTGTGGTTAATCCAAGATGCCCAAAATCCATCCATAATGTTCCTTTTATGATTTCTCTGATGTTTCCTTTCCTGAACAGAGCCAGATTTGGGCCTAGAGTATAAACTACATTGAGCTATGCCATAATCCAGCTGCTTCACACATCCTTAACTCATGTTTTATGTGAGTTTATATGATGCTGAGGGCATTATTTTAGCAATGGCCAGTTGCCTGTTGATAGCATGACCATATCCAAGTGAAAAATTGTCTCCTCCTGGGAAATATCTCAGGCTGTTTCTGTTTAGTTCAGCAAAGAGCATCAAAATGTACAGGAGCTGAATTTCTGTTCACTTCAGTAATGTGATATTCTACTGCTGACAGCCTCCCTGGATGGCTTGTAGTCAACTTTCCAATCCAATAAACCCACGTTATGGGCATAAAAATTAAGCAGAGTCAGATAAACATAAATGAGAGAGCTCTGCCAAGGAAACTGATAAAGCACTGTGCAGGACATAACAGTATAAAACCAAGAGGCCAAAGAAAAATTAAATAGGTCTTGGATATAGGAATTTCCTAATCAATGACTCTACAAAATTTCCCCTCCCTGGAAGCACTATTTGCCTCTTTTTGTTCATCCAGGCTTAGAAAAATCTGGAATATGAGGCAAATCTTTTCTGTGAAAGTTAATGGTTCTTATCCCATCATGTGATTCATCTGAAATTGCACCCATTGTTTGAATCATTCAAGGGTAGATTTGGAGGGCAGAACTTTGTCATCATATGTAAGGCTGAAAGTGTTCATGACATCCAGCAAAATATTCCTCCTCTCTTTCTGAGTGCCACCCCCACCTATGCTTCCTTGTGCTGCCATCTGTAATTCCTATTTTGCTCAAGTGCTGGAAGGGCTGACTGGTGCACAAGCCTTTGCCTGAACAGAAAGTGTCTGTGGCTCAGGTTTCTCCACCAAGACCAGCACACAGAAAGCCCACAGGTACATGCAGAGAAAGGATACTGCCCTCATCAGAGAATGGAAATTAGAAAAAATTAGGAGTAACTTACAAGAAAAATTAGCTCTCATATTTTCTTCTTCGCATAGGTTCTGTATTTGAGATCTCCTGAGATACCACTGCTGTGCACTGATGATAAATATCATGCAGATAAACTATGGCAATGGAATATTTTTTTCAGTTGAATTCTTTGCCTGGGCTGAAAATAAATATGTTGCTTTCTGACAAATGCTGATTAGCACAAATCCGTGAAGACTTGATAAACCAGCACTGAAATGGCTATTGATTGACAAAGTAGCACTCTGAAAGCAGGAAGGTCTGGCACAAACACAAAAAAACCCCAACAATTTTGAAAACAGAAATGCCATGTTTCTGCAAGGTGTGTCACCCAGCCTGATTTCAGCTGGCATAAATCACTGCCATGCTGCCAACAGCAAATGGAAACAATTTCAGCTACTACATTTCCACAGGACTGTGCCCCTACTTCACATCACATTGGATTACATGTCATGGAAAGGCTGGCACTTATTTACCCTGAATTTTAATATAGCCCAAGAGCTGGCTTTAAAGATCATCTAAACTATGATTGCCCTGATTTGACTCTACAGTCTCACACACAAATTCACAAGTATGATGAAATATATACCCATACCCCTCTCCTCCACACACACAGACAGACATTATATTTATCTACTTATTGTGCAAGCCACATTTACATGAGGATTTGGACTGCAGCAAAACTAAACACCATGACAAGCTGTGCTGTAAAAGTTGTTATGAAGAGTCTCTTCACAAAAAGAATCTGCTTTAGGATCCAGGTTCCTTCACAAACTGTAGAGGCAGTCAGATATCTTTTCAGATGCATAGAGACTTGAGTATTGAGTTTATAATGGCCACAT
The DNA here is from genome assembly GCA_013397955.1 of Grantiella picta. Lineage (NCBI taxonomy): Eukaryota > Metazoa > Chordata > Aves > Passeriformes > Meliphagidae > Grantiella > Grantiella picta. The sequence continues at coordinate 640,517 of VZRM01006682.1, forward strand.
TATATAAACTTAAATTTCCATCAGGTTTAGAGGTTGGCCTGTATCACCCATAGCTTGCTCCATGCACTCTAGACTTCCTGTAAAACACCCTCTGAGGAAAGCACCATGCAACAATCAAAATGTCATAAAGAGAAACAGCAAATTAGAACAGTAAAATCCTTTACTTAATGCTAAGCTTGAACTTTTTCATCTCTCTCAGTAGATCTTTCCAAGTCCACTCCTGCTGATCAGGAGTTAAAAAAAAAAACAAAAGAAACTCATGTTTTTCAATGCAGTCTCTGCTGCAAACTTACCTCGTCTCCTACAAAGACATAATAAAAACAAATTCAGTTTTGTCTTAACATGAAACCTGTTCCCTTTAAGCCAAATTTTCCAGAAAGTCTCTGAGTGAAATTATAAATTTCAATGTCAAGTTTAGGTGTTCTTAGTCTTTAAATTTGGAAAGTTCAGAGATCAGCCATAACAGGGGAACAGCAGGGAAGCAGCTCATGTTCCCCAGCCAACACAGCACTTCTGTGTTCCATTCTCACCTTGCAGAGTGCAAACAGGAGCAGCTCCAGGGGACTCAGTGGAAGGACTCTGACAGCATAAAACACTCACAGAGTTTAATATGCCACCATTTTCATGACCATTCACATTGCAGAGAAGAAACCCCTGCAAAGTGAGGGAGCAGAGGTCTGAAACAAGAGATGTGGCCATCAACATATTCCAGCCTCACAACTCCTCCAGGTACCTCAAGTCTTTGGTGGATCAGAAGACCTTGTACTTTGGTATCCACTCTTAGCAAGTGACGTGGTTAACACATTTCATGTGCAGAGGTGTTAATTTTATTTGGTTTCATTGTTGTTCTACTCACATTTAGTTAAATAAGAGTAAAAATATGTTAATAATATTCTAGTTACCCTAGACTAATAAAGTATAGTTACCCTAGACTTTGATGCATATTTTTCTTTTGCAAATAGCTGATGTCCACAGTGAACTGAGTGCTGTATAAAAGCTGTAAAGGACCAGCCTGCTTTGAAGAACTTGTACTCCAAGGACTTGAGAGGTAAAAAGGGGACAGGATAACAGTAAGTAAACAACAAACCACTGTGGCCTAAAAATTGCAACTAACCAGGCACAGATAACACAAACTGTTAGAAACACAATAGACTCGCTGAGACTGGAAGGTGACATATTTTTTACTGATACAAGGACACTGTTTCACACTAATTTTAATTCACCTGTCTTTGGCACAGTATGTCATCAAGGCCAAAAGCTCCACAGCAATCAAAAAGATCCAAGATTTTATACAAGCATCAAGAATGGGCAGAATTATAGTAGCAAACCATAAAGAAAAGGAAAAAGAAAAAAAAATAAAGACCTGCAAACCTTCTTGCCTCCAGGCACGAATGAATTTTCCACCCATGGAAGCTGGGAGAAAATGTCTCAAAGGTTAATTCTCAAATTGCCACTATCTGTGAAACTTCTTGTCTACTCTTTTGGAGCAGCTGGTGCTGTCTGCTGCCAGCTGCAGAAGACTGGCCTTCATCAGCCTTGGGTCGGACCTGTTCTGGTGATTCTCCTTGTCCTATATATATATATATCAAAGCAGAAAAAAGAGTCTGCTGTCACACAAGAAACAACAGACAAATATGTTTTAAAAGACAAGGTTATCATTTTCCCTTTCCTTGGTGAAGGCTTGGAAATAGAGCTGCTGATATCTGGGATTTTCAAACATCCCAAATGTTTAGAAAGTAATGTATGACACTGAGAAATCTTATAAAAAAGTTCTATTCATCTTCCACATAACAGCACAACAATAGGATATTTAATAAAAAAATATGAGTGCAATGAACAGAATTTGAAATTTCCTTAAAATCTCATCTCCACTTCAACGATTAATCAATTTCAACAGCCGCTTATTGCTTAATACACAACACATCAACAGAGATTATTGCTGAAACAACAATTCCTCTTAGTCAATCCTTGCAGGGGATGAAATTTTCCAGAGCAAAACAAATTATTCACACTGACGGGCCAATGATTGTCTGCAGAGAAGGACAGGTAATAGAATCTTTTCCAAAGACAAACACAACCCACATTTTGGACCACTAAATGTGTCAAATATGTTATCCTTTTTCAGCTTTACAAAATACCAATGCAGCAGTTTCTAAATGCACTGTGACTTACTAATTCTCCTGAAACAGAGAATAATTTTATTAAACAAGTAACAGAAGAGATATTATTTCCCTAGCTATGAGAAATGTGGCTCTAAGGCTCATAAATACATTTCTGAAATCTCTGGCTGAAATCCTTGCCTCATTACCCACAACTACTTTCTGTACAGGACTCTTTTATTCTGTATATGCATTTTAAACCCCAGATCTGCATGGTTTGGTGGAAACTGGGATAGTTCCTCTCATTTCAATAGACCTATGTCAACCTGTATTGCCTATAAATACATCCAGAGAAACAAAAAAAAAGAGAGCTGAGACATAACCACTGTTTTAGGTATTCAGAACAAAGTTTAAACACTTCATGTTAGGGGGGAAAAAGCTAGAAGGAATGATCTGGATACAAAGGTGATTTTTCTCAGTCAGGCCTTTTTTTATACAGTTGCAAAAGGACAGCCCCAGGTCTGTATGTACCCATCTGCCTCAGCCTTTCCTAGATGGAGCATTTTCCAGAAGGATGCCAGGGTCCTGTGGATGTGGAGGTCTGCCTTACATACCCAGTCCAATAATAAAGTGGATGAGTCAGAGTGCAGATGGAGACTTTGAGCAAATCAGAAGAAACTTCATTACAGAAAATGTCAGCAGCAATTTTGGTCCATACCTCAGAAATTAGGCTCTTGACAAATGTTTGTTGAGACAAATTTATTTTCGTTTACTCTCATCACTGTCTTTTTCTACCTTCTGTACTAAACATTGATTCTTCTCTGTAACTTTAACATCTGCTTCTGGCACCTCCCACACTACCTGCATGGTAACAGAAATCTTGCTGTGAGAGCCCTTGAAGGGTTTAATAATTCTGGAGCTGTTTACAAAAAGAAACACTTCTAAGTACCATAAAAGTTGTCTATGCTCTTTAGAGAGAGAGGCATAACAATTCCTTACTGTATATATAAGGGAAACACTTTTCCTTTAATAAAAGCAATAAATACCATCTCTCTCTTTGTTATGAGAAGATCCTTGAAGAGACTTTCTGGTGAGTGTCCCTAGCTGTGGCTTTCTAGTCTATGGAGAATGGGGCAGAGCACAGGTATGTGTAAATGCAGCCAGTGCAGTCTCCTGACACTCATGGGTAATTCAGTCTCCCCAGCTGGGTTTGCTCCTTTTGAGGATATGCTCTAAAACACAGGCTTCTCCGTGATATAGTTGCTATTTTTATCTGTGCTTATTGTTATCAAAAAGAATGAGTTTCAAAGAATGCCTTGCAGGAAAACATCTGTAGCATCTTCATCATGGACTCAGAACCTTGCAGGGTAATTGATCAAAGGACTGTTAGCCAAGGGTCTGTTCACGATGAAGGCTGGAAGAGAGTCACTGCACGGATCAGGATGAAGGTTCCTCCTCCTCCTCAGAATTTGACAGGTAGGACTGGCACCTTCCACAACAGGTGTGACACTCTGGAACTAGAAGACCAGACAATTGATGAGGTAGGCAAAGGTCCTTTTGGGATAGTGGGGCCTCCTAAAACAACACCACCTGTACCCCACTTCAAAACCTCCTCTGTTAAGAGGAAAGAAAGGGTGGTTGTAATAGGAGACTCCCTTCTGAGGGGGACAGAAGATCCAATCTGCAGAGTGGACTGCACTCACAGAGGTCTGCTCTCTCCCAGGGGCACAGCAAAGGGACATGCCGGAAAACTCTCCAGTCTAGTAAGGCTCTCTGATTGCTATCTGCTATTGGTTGTTCAAACTGGCAGCAATGAAATAACAAAGAGAGCTCCGAGGGCAATCAAAACAGATTTCAGGGCTTTGGGTCAATTGGTAAAGGATCAGGAGCATAGGTAGTGATTCCCTTGATTCTTCTGGTAACAGCAAATGATATTTACAGGAATAGGCAGATCCATCAAGTCAATGCATGGCTCCAAGGTTGGTGACAGTGGAAAAAATTTGGGGTTGTTTACCATGGGAGGATCTACTCAACCCCTGCTATACTGACACCTGACAGGATTCACCTTTCTCAAACAGGAAAAAGATTTAGCGCAGAAGCTAGCAGGGCTTGTTGACAGAGGTTTAAACTAGCTTGGAAGGGGAAAAGGGACAAACCCAGACTCACCAGTGATGAGTGCAGGGATAATGCATCAGAACTTGAGGAAAGGAGCACTAATGGGATCCCTCAATCTGCTGTAGGAGATCTTGGCTACAAAGTGCCACACCTGAAATGTTTCTACACTGATAAGGCAGCACAAGGAACAAACAAGAGGAGCTTGAGGTTTTGTTCCAATCCCAGTGATTTGACATTGTTGGCATTAGTGAAACCTGGAGGGGTGAGTCCTGTGATTGAGAATGGCCTGAAGTTGTGTCAGGGAAGGTTTAGATTGGATATCAGAAAAGGTTTCTTCACCCAGAGGGTGGTTGGGCACTGGAACAGCTCCCCAGGGAAGTGGTCACAGCCCCAAGCCTGACAGCTCAAGAAGCATTTGGACAATGCTCCTGTGCACATGGTATGATTCTTGGTGGTGCTGTGCAGGGCCAGGAGTTGGACTCAGTGATCCTTGTGGGTCCCTTCCAACTTGGTGTGTTCTGTGATTCTGTGATCATGGGTCATCAGTTTGTGTAAGCTTCATGGTGGGTACAGGCCTCACATCATAGAGTACATGTGCTACACACACATGTGTTCGGCACACATTTATAAAATCCAAAACACTGTTCATGTATCTCCTCCACCCCACCTCTGTCCTTTAAAACCATCCAATAACAGCTTAGACAAAGACCCTGAGTACTGACTTGCTGAAGAAGACCCCACACAACTAAAACAGGACCAACAAAGAGGCCACCTGCTCCCAAATCAGGCAGCCTTGTCTTGAGTCAAGATCAATGTAAGTCTCTGCAAATGCAATGCTTACCTTGGCAAGTACTGAGAAACACAGATGTCCCTCAAGCATTGCTGCCAAAGACTCTGGATTTTGGGAAATATGGGAAACATGACCCAGTGGCACCAAACAACCACAGTACTATCTCATGTTTAATCATGGCTGCAGGCAGAGCAAGGAGAGACACATGCAATTCTTGAGCCTCCCTGCAACTTGCTCAGAGTGATGTATTGCACTGAGCATCCGTCTGACTCACCCTTCCCAGCACAGCAGTGACTGATATTCCTGGATTACTTTCTCCTGACACATTTTCTGTTGAATAACATTAAGTACACCCGTGGTTCATCACAGTCAGTGCTGTAGCTGTTCCCGATATTCTTGCTTTGAAGTAAAATAGTAGGAAACCAGCAGGAACATTTTGTCCCAGGAGGATGAGGGTTTACTTTGCCTTTTCTTTTATTCAAATCCTTTCCCATAGCTCAGAAGAGCTATACAAATGAAAAAGAATAAGGAGTAGGTACTAAATTCTATCAAAATCATTGGAAGCATTTCCTAACAGCAGTCCTGGATTAAACTTTTTTTTAAAGACAGGCTATTGTACTGGGCCTAAGAAGGTTGGACATAATTTTCTTCATAGGAGCTTGTATGGTGCTGTGATTAAGATTTATGACCAAACTAATGCCAGTAACAGACCAGTGTTTTACCTATTGCTGAACAGGGCATTCTCTGTTTCTTGCTCTGCTCCCACCCTTGGTGAATGTATTGGGGCTGCACAGTAGGTTGGGATGGGACATAAGCAGGCAGATTCCATGAGGTTTAGGGAGGTTACTTATGTTTTGCTCAGAAAATTGCTGGGCATTGCGTTTCGCTTGTTTTGCTTGTTTTCTTCTTCCATTTTTCTTTTTAAGTTTGTTTTTTGCTAGTTTGATTGGGGTTTTGGGTTTTTTTAAATCTTTACCCACAAGTTTTCTCACTCCTCCTTCCCACTGGGACTTAGGTTTGGAGGCAGGGAGTGAGCAGCTGTGTCGTGCTCAGTTGCCTGTCAGGGTTAACCCACAACAAGGTTTGTAATTAAAAACTTTTTGTTTCATAGCCTATAACCTTCTGCCATTGGGTAACACCAGTGACCAGTGGACCACACTGTCAGTGGCCCTCAGCAGCTGTGCAAATGAATGTGAAAAGGGTAAAGCAGTGACGTCTTTCTCTCCAGGTGAGTGCCATCCAACAACCAATGCTTTCCCTAATTTTAACTGCAAGGCAGAGGGGGAGGCTGGCCCCTGGGCTACAGCCCTTGTGCTGCAGAAAGCCCCAGGCCTGTGGTTTCAGGCTCAGAGCAGCTGAGTATTCAAGCGTAGAACTGAGGAAAGCTGAGAGATATGCAACGCTGCTGGAAGCGCTGTTGAGTTTTCTGATTATATCACCAGTGTACCAGTATTTTCCCACAAACTCCAGCCCCCAGCATCCAGTGACTAAATGAGATTTTTTTTTTCCTTTAAAAAGAGAAAGTTTGTAGACCTCAGGGTCAGGCAGGAAAGGCAGAAAATACAAGGCTCAAAAAACCCCAAAGTCAACCAAGATCAGCCTCTCGTTTCTTAAATACATATTAAGATGTGGGGTTATCAATGTTAAAAAACACCTGAGCAGCTGAGAACAATCACATAAAAATTAGGGCTTCTCCTCCCAAAAAGGTGGTGGGCCTTATAGCTCAGCTGAATTGCGTCCATACCAATGCCTGCAGCACAGGCAACAAACAGGAGGAGCTGGAAGCCACTGTGCAGCAGGAAAACTGTGACATAGCTGCCATCATGGAAACATGTTGGGATGACTCACACAACTGGAGTGCTGCGATGGATGGCTGTAAACTCCTCAAAAGGGACAGGCAAGGTGAGTTACTCCTGAATGTTAGGGACTGTTTTGACTGTCTAGAGCTTGATGGTGATGATCGCAAAGCAGCTATCAAGGTGGGATTCTGCCACAGATCACCTAGCCAGGATGAAGAGGCAGGTGAAATGTTCTATAAGCACCTGGGAAAAGCCTCACAGCCACTGGCCCTTGTTCTCATGCGGTACTTGAACTTGCCAGATGTCTGCTTGAAATACGATAGAGCAGGGAACAAACAGTCCAGGAAGTTCCTGGAGTGTGTGGAAGAGAATTTCCTGACACAGCTGGCAAGGGAGGCAACTGGTGGAGATGCCCCTCTGAATCTGCTGTTTGTGAGCAGAGGAGGACTGGCGGGTGATGCAATGGTTGGGCACTGTCTTGAGCAAAGATATCATGAAATTATTGAATTTTCAGTTATTGGAGAAGTAAGAAGGGGTGTCAGCAGAACTGCAGTTTGCATTGGATATTAGAAAAAAAATCTTCACCAAAAGGGTTGTCAGGCACTGGAACAGACTGCCCTAAGGACAATCCCTGTAAGTATTTAAAAGATGTGTAGTTGTGTGTAGGCGTAGATGTGGCCCCTGGTTTAGTGGTGGACTTGGCAGTGTTAAGTTAACGGCTGGACTTGATGATCTTAAAGGACTTTTCCAACTTAAACAATTCTATGATTAACAATGATGTATGAAAGGTCAGTCTTGTGATGTTGTTGGAGGAGAAGTGAGGAGAGCAGATTAACAGCTCTCAAGTGCTTTGAGCTGGGAATGACATGGATACTTTGGTTCTTACTCCCATGCTGTGTCTTTGCTGGAGGACAGTGGTAGCATTGATCATCTGGTATTTTGTATAATGCATTGCGAATATCTCCCAGCCACATCCTCAGACATAATGAGAGTAATGCACACTTCCCCTTGCAGACCTGCCTAATGTCACTGGGACCAAATGCAGTGATCTAAATTCCCTGTAAAGCAAATGGAGAGGAGTGGGAATTACCTCCCTAAGCAGAGGAAATAATGTGTAAATTGTCTATTTAACATGTATCATACAAGTGACCTACACGCACATACACAGTGAGTATAGAACATGTAAAAATTTACCAGCTGGGATTTCCTTCATCCAGAACAGAGCAAAGCACTGTCACTACCTTTAGTTTCTTGCACTTTCTTAAGGTGAACTATTTATAGATCAACTTATATTGATGATCATGGATCGCATTCTGCACTTGATTGCTCCAGTGTAAAGTGTGTAACTGAAACAAATATATAATATATAATATATAATATATAATATATTATATAATATATGTATTTTATAATTAGAAATACTGCAGATCCATACAATTGCAAAAGCTGAATCCCTGTTCTTCCCCACTCACCACATCCAAGAGCTGCAGCTCCAAATGAACCAACAATGATTTCATGTGTGAGAGCTGCTGGCCAAGGAATTTGGATCTGCTGAAGTTTGGAAAAAAAAGAAAAACCTACACAAACACCTACTCCTAACCTCTACAGAGTCAATCAAGGAATTGCTGCAGATTTGAAGATGCAGTTTAATTGACCAGTAGAGTCCCAGACCTTGACATTGTAAATGAAGGTAAACAGCAACACATTAAAAACTCATCACTGTAATTAACCTTGTTTTTAATAAACACTAAAGTTCCATAGAAAATTATGGGTTATTTATGCCATTGATTTCATTAATGTTGCATGGCAAAAATTTTTTAAATGGTCTTTCAGGCTTGTATGAGAGTCTCAAGGACAGAGTGACACTGCACTGAGTGCAGCTTGACATTGTTGTTATTACAGCAAGAACCACATTTGTCACACTTCCAGATCACAGGATATTCTGGGATGGAAGGGACCCACAAGGCTCACCAAGGCCAGCTCTTAAGGGGGTGGCTCACACAGGGATTAAACTTGCTGCACGTTATTCAAAATGCTCCTAACAGAAATTTGAACAATGCTTCCAGTTGTGGGTTTCTGTTATGCTTGTAAGACTGCATTTTCATATTTCTGCACTAATGTTGTGAAATAACTTCTCTTATGTTTGCTTTCCAGCAATTAAATCGGACCTTAGAAAGGTTGCAGGGTGCAAATAGGAAGGAAAATTAAATAAGTGAATAGTAGTTAGAGTTTCTATGAAGCTACAGTGGTTTTCCTGCCTGTAGGTCAGTGCTTGATTATACCATTCTGTTTGATTGTTTCAAAGTTTTTTAGTCAAAGACTTTTATTTAAAGTCCCCTGCTCAGATACACTGAGTCCATTTGCTACCTGGGTTATTTGGTGGGAGAAAAATTCAGGGCCAGAGGCAGAAAATCTTACGTTTCAAGTAGCACTGGGCAGGTGGAATAAACACAGCATAGACTGCTGTAACCTTTAAGAGGTCTCTGACATATGTAGATGTTTATGTAGAAAGACAGCACAGAGAGATGCAAAGAGAAATGGAAAAGGAAAGGAATGCCTGAAGAACATCAATATGCCTGTGACCTACACCTTTGCCCAGGGCAAACACAAACCTCTGCTTCTCTAAGTTCTCCCTGCTTTGGAAACACAAGCAAAAATTTCACTTTTCCCACACATGTGACCATCACCCTTCCTGCTGTCTTGGGGTCTGGCTTGTGCACAGCTCTAGGAATGTCCTACAGGTGTCTTGGTGTCTGCCCTCTCTCCTTTCCCATCAAATGGCACAGCTTTAGCCATTTCACAAATATATCCATGAATATTGCCACAGTAGTATGGCACAGGCCACCCTGTACAATCAGCACCAAGGGCAAATGGAGGACAAATCAGTGCCACATTTATGGTAAAGAATCACAGGATGCTTGGGATCCTGTTTGTTTCAATTCTGCTTTATGGAGACAATAGATACTTTGTAGGATAAATCATTGTGCAATTACTTGCAGAATAAAATTATTCATCCTGTGTATTAGAGCTATAATGCAGAAAGCAAGGTTGACACTGGAATGAAAAATAAAACCCTTCTTTTTAAACAAATTAGAAAGCTACTATATATTGTGCAATTCCCTGTAAAGACTACTGTTTCTATTACAGCTGCTCACTGACTTTAAATTTCTGAATCAAGGCATGCATGCAAGTGGAAGGATCTTGCTCATGAAATGTAATTATCTTTCTCTCAGAACATGTTAAGCAAACCATATGAAATAGATGTGCTTCAGTCAGTATGTTTCAGGGAAAGTAATTCCAGATTCCTCTAAGGAAATTAAATTATGTAGTTTTAGGAAAAGAAAAAAAAAACATGTATTTTTTTATGTGGTAATTCTGTCCATGACTTTAATGCTATCCTAAAAGACCCCAAACATGCAGGATTATATCAGCTTGTGCTTTGGAGTGTCTTTACACAAAGTATTTGTCTGTATGGATAATTCAGGTGTGGAGGTCAACTCATTCTTAGCTGGGACACGCTGTCATTGTCCACAAAGGCCACCAGTCTCTCTTCCCTCCAGAAAGGTCCCCTCTGCTGCTGGACACCCAACCATTAAATGGGAATCCAGCCATGGAGAGAAATGTGCCTTCCAGCAGCTCAGGGCCAGGAGAGCATCACACATTGACCACGAAGACACACAAAATGTGTGAGCAGCATCTGTTAAACAAAGATTGATGTCTCAGACAGATAAAGCACAGCAGGGTGGGAAAGGTCAGTGCTGGAAGTCAAGCAGACGCCAGCGATTGCAACAGCTGCTTGGATTCAAAGTACTTCAAGCTGCAACAAATCTTGGAAGTCCTGCATTGGTTAAAACAGGGTTCAGGCACTGGATTTCAGTGTCCATTCAGGATACAAGGACTGAAAGCCTGCAGGTTTGTTTCTCTCTTCTTTCTTACTTCACTTAGACCGGGTTGGTTCCCTTCCCTCCTTACAAGCACTTGTGTGCTCAGCCTTTTCACCTGTCTCAGGTCACAATTCTGTGAGCATCTATGGGTAAAATAGCTGTTGAAGTGATGTCTTTAAGCACTGTATTTGTAATTTCTTTGAATTCAGGTGTAAATGGGCTAAAATGACTCAATAGCGTATGAGGCACCTTTCTCATCCTTTCCTAAAACTGGAATTTAGGCCTACCTGAAAGTGAAGAGCTAAAATAGAGAACTCCAGTCCACTGTGTGTTTATTTTTCATTTTCCTGTATGTGCAAGCTCCTGGCAGACCAGAACTCAGAGTCCCTGCATTTAGGGACAGTGGTGTGCATTTGACCTGGAACCCAAGAAAAGATGATATTTTGAAAAACAGTCAGTATGTGCCTTCTTGTCTTGCCAGAAAAATGAAGGTTATGCTGTTGCCCCTACCTTTACGTCTCTATTACCCTGTGTCAGCTGGGTCAAAGCAGAAGTCTTCCTAAAAGTCCTGCACAGGATTTTTAGATGTCCATGCCCAAAGTAGGTAAATGCTGAGCATCTGTTTTATTAACAGCACCTCATATTCCAATAAAATAATCCCAAAGAGCTGCATTAATACTGAAAAACAAACCAAACAACTCAGACTTCCAGCAGTACTTTAAATTCCCTGCATTATTAATGACCTCTTAGATTTCCACCAAGCAGCTGATCCTGCTTTGAGTGGGAGGTGAAGCTAGAGGATCTGTAGAAATCTCTTCTAAATTATTCTAAGGCTAAATTATTCTATGGGTTCACAAAAAGCATATCAGGTAATAAAAAAGGTGCTCTCAGAAGGATGCTGTCACCCTTTTGAATATGTCACATACATCTGAGCTGTCTTTTGCTGACCTACTTTCCTTCCTCCCCATGCAGTCAGAGTCAAGATCAGACACAACCACAATAACTCATACTCTGGCAAGTGTTGGCTGTAGCAACCATTCCAGAGCAATCATTAGGCTACGCCCAATACCACACAGTACAAAGGAGTTTTAAGATTCCTCTGTGCACATTTCAAGTTCATACCCTTCTTCTAATGTTCTTCACAGATAGCAAGAAACTCTCTAGCTGGTTCTGTGATAGGGTCTGGAGAGTCTAAATTCTCTTCTGATTAGAAACAGGGATCATTTATTCTCTCAAGCATTTCTGCCTTACTGACACCCCCTCCCTTCCCAAAGAATCAAAATCCCTTTAACCCTCTGTAAATTGCATTGGCAGAGTGGGTGCAAGGGGGTGTTTTTGCCATGTGAAGATAAAAATAACTTCCACTCACTCTTATATTTTCTAAGGTAAATTATGCATGCATAATAGCAAGATATGTGATTGCTGTCCCCTGATTTTCAGTAGGAATAAGCAGCCAAAATATTATAGGTCTTAGAGGGGAGCACAAGAAGAAATCTGTTTTGGACTGGCTCCAACTTTATTAGGTAAATTCCATTCCTGTAAGTGAAAAAAACATTAAGTCAGAAATGGGATTGATAAGTCTTCATTTCACAGATTTCTGGCTATTTTGTATTTTTTGTTTCTTCATACAATAAAATTTAAATGAAAAACCAGCTTCCCTTAAAATCTTTTGCTTTCAGCACAGTTAACAAGGCCTCATTTTTCCACCAAAACATAGCAAGATAAACCTACAATCAAAATTATGTCTTCTTGGCTTTCCATTTCTTATGGTCTCTTTTCTATTTTTTTTGTTCTAGGAGATACAATTTTTAAAAAGTCTAATCTTCCTGCATAATTCTGATTTTTGTTTCTTCTCTTTTTGAAGTGTGCAATTAAGTTTGTCAAGCTGCAATGAATGCAGTTTAATTGAAGGGATCAGAAACAAGATTGAAAGTTAAAACATTTCATTTTAAGAATCTCAGGGTCTGTGGGAACATCCCTCATGAGTTTTGAACTCACAGAATTTTTGCAGGGATTGAGAAAAAAACAGGATTTGAACATGAGCAGCTAGATTTTAAATGAATCATCTTGCAGTGAAAGCCTACGAAAACTAAGAATTCTCTTCCAAAAGCAAGAACAAATATACTGATTTCTAAAGGTATTAGAGATGATCCTTTCAAAAGACTCGACGTCTGGATCAGAGTTTATTCAAGCTGGAGGAGTTTAGATTTATAACTGAGAAAGACCAGGTGTGATTCCATCCTGCCTTCAGCTTGGGTAGAGTTCATTTCTTTCCAGTAGCTGTCACAGTGCTGTGTTTCAGATTCAGAATGAGAATGGTGTTGATGACACACTGATGTTTTCGTTTTTTTGCTAAGTTGTGTTTACCCTAAGTCAAGGACTTTTTTTTTCCTTCTCTCCTGCTCTGCTAGTTAGGAGGTACATGAAAGAAACTGGGAGGGAACAGAGCTGGGACAGGTGAGGCAAGCTGCCCCAAGGGATGTTCCACACCATAGAACCTCATGCCCAGTACAGAAACGGGGGGGAATTACCCAGAAGGGCCAATCTGGGTTTGGGAAGGGGGGTCTGGCATCAGACAATGGGTAGTGAGAAATTGCACTGTGCATGATTTTTTTCCCTTTTTATTATAACTATTATTTACTGCTATTATTGCATTGTACTTTATTTTTAATTTTGAAACTGTTCTTATCTGAACATACAAGTTTTCCTTCAATTCTCCTCCCCATTCGCCTGGGGTGGGACAGAAGAGAGAGGGAGTTGAGTGAGAGGCTATGCAGTGTTTCAACATGTGGCTTAAAACCACAACAGATTCAAGGTAAACTGGACCCTTATATTTTCCCTTCAACTTCTTCCCAACCAATTAAACTTCCCTTTATAGGTGAATCAGTGTTTGTGGAGGTTAGTTGCTCTTAATTAAAGCTACATACCAAGAGCTAGAAATCCCTAAGTTTTGAAAAAACAGATTTGAGTCTTACTTCCAAACTAATGCTTTCTTTTTAAATTTAGGGTCTTAACACTACAAATATAAAAACAAGTGATTGAAACAGCTCCAAACTTGTTCCGTGTGTGGATAAAATTCAAAAGTAAAGATAAATTTGCTATGGAAAATTCAGCTTGTAACTCTTCACTTGAAAAATTAATGGAGAATTAACATTTTCTTATCATCCCTTAAGGCATGTTTTGTCACGGGGCTGAGCAGGTGGTATAATCCCTCTCTCCTCCGTCTCTAATAGCATTTTGCTTCCAACAGGCACAGTGCCTTTGGAGGTAGAATGAGCACTGCCATCACTGAGAATAAGGCTGCAGAGCACACCAGTACTGGATTGACTATATGCAGGGAGAACAAAAGGGCTGAGTGTGTCTGACACCTGTCTAGGAGTATAATTAAATGAGTAAAACTTCTTTCTTCCTCTTCTTTCCAAGTGTTTGCCCATGCAATCACTATATTACTATTGTTGTTGTTGTTTTCCTCTTTGGAACTTATCAAACTGAAAAAAAACCCTCTTTGCAATCTTAAATCTACCTATATTTTATGCTTCCATTTACTTTTTCTGCACTCCCACCTCTTTAACACATCCATATTTTTTGGGATGTTTGCAACTTCAGCATAATTCCCACACCATGCTATCCCTTTTCTGCCCACTCCCCATGCAGCTCTCTCAGTTCACCTGTGCCATTTCACAAGTAGAAGGTTTTCCACGACCAAAGGTAGCCAGCATTGACTGGGGCAGAGGCTGCTCCAGTGCAGATGCAGGACTTGTCTCCAGTGCTGAGCTGAACCTTGGTTTCCCTGCCCACAGTCCTCGAGCTCTTGCTCCAGCCTGGGACAAGAGCTGCTGGAATTCAGTCAGAAACACTGGGCCAGGCTCTGTGAACCTCAGCTGCTTCCTGCCTGAGCTGTCAAACTGAGAGCAGCCCTCAAGCAGGCAGTCTGCTGTTAGTTACAGCGAAGATTTTGTATTGGCAAGATGCTGGGAGTCTGCAGAGACTCAATTTCCATCCTAAGGACCTATTTCATCAATTAGTGTCTAAAAGTTTTAAGCATTTCTCACTTCTGGCAAGGCAATGGCTGAACGGCCCTGAAGAAGCCAACATTTCAATCAGTTTCATCAGAGCTTTTGGTAAGAGATGATGCCCAAAGAGAGGTATCCAAGTACAGTTGCAAGAGATTTTCTTGGGAGTTTTTGGAATATGTTTAATGCAGATGAAAATAAATGGTACCTTAATGACTAGTCAGAATCAACAGTTGGCTATAACTAACAATGAACAAACAAAATGGACATTAAGAATAAGCAATGTCAATCATTTTGACATTAAAGCAAATTTTATATCAGTCAGTGACACCAGATGATGTCATGATTACAAGGGGAGAGAATTGCATTGCCTATTTCTGTCTGGATAAAAATAGACAGATTAAATCTCTTAAGATTTGCCAGGGCAGAGACTGTCTGGTGTAAATGTACATGGTGTCAACTACAGTTGAGTTAAAGCAGCTGTAAATGCTGGGAGCAAGCTCTATACTAATCTCAAAAAAATTAAAAACTCTTCAGAAACCTTTCTGAACTGATATAGTTGGTTTTTTGCCCAAGCGTTGTGCAATTTTTAACTTCCAACACATCAAAAATTTGCAATCAGACACAAACAGTAAAAAATATGCAGTCACCCTCTGAAGTAAGATGTTTCTATTACACTTCTATCCCTGGCATGTCAGCCATGAATTCAGGGAATTACAGAAAAATGTTAATCTCTTCAGTTATTAAGATTAAACAATCTTTCATAACAAATTCTTTCCAGCTACCTTCTCCAACTTTTCAGAAGTCATGTCAGTGTCATAGAACTCTTCATAAGTCTTGAATTTTTGTTATCCACATGAAAACAAATTAAAACATACTTCAGAGAGATACAGATAGAAAAAAATGACAAAAGGAGAATAAGTTACTCCTTTCCTACATCTCAGGGAATCCCTTTCATTACAGAATAGCACAGTTTCTCCTCTTGAAACAAAGCTGGGGCTGTGCTCTCACAATCCACAGAGCTCTACTGATCTACATATGGCAAAGGAGTCACAAAACTTGGCATGTAACATGGGTCAGGAGTTCACAAAAATTCAAACACCTAAAAATAATTCCCTCAGAAACAGAAATGAGAAACAAGAATCAAAATGTTTGGAAGGGTATTTCTTCAATTTTCTGCTAAATTGTCTCATTTTATAGTAAGTTTGTAAGCATTCAGCTTCTTGTAGCTCAATCCCTTGATGCAAAAGTGAACCTCAAGATATGCCAATAAATCATATGAGCACTATGATTCAGTGCTCAGCCACTGTCATGGATTATGGCAGAAAAAGCCAGCTAGGTACATACCAGATATACAGTAAAGACCTGTAATTTACAATTTGGCACAGTTTATTTACAAGATAACTAAATGAATACACACTCTACCTTGTCAGACTTTTCTTTTACAAGGGAATCCTCTTCAGCAGAAAGCTTCTGAATTATAGCAGTTCAGAAAACTTCCCAGAAAAGATAATATTATGAAGTCTTGTTGTATTTGGATTATGCTACTCAAGTGCTCAGCCAGAATTACAGTTTCTCCACCTCCCAATAATGCAGCAGAAAAGTCAGCATCTCGACCATTAGTTTATGCAGCAGAACTTGATAATTCTGCCCTCCTCATCCAGTAATATGGAGAAGCTCCTGGCTTAACGCAGGGCAAACACTGACAGAGCACAGAGTATCAGGAGATCCTGTCTAGAGTTCCAGCACCAAAAAACTTGCATGAATAAAGATAAATACCTGCAGAACCTTTGACTTTCACAAGTTTTCAGATGTGAACACTCCTGACAATCTCCTACTCTTGAAGGAGTAGGAAAGCCTGTTTCAAAAGAGTAAGCAAGGCATACAATGAATAGGTAAGCCAATTAACAAATTTTATAATGCTGGAATATAGAAAAAACTTGAGTTGTAGTTTTCTACAAAACTCATCTGAAGAGCTGAGATGCTGAATGATCATGAATTGTATCAGTACTGAGAGTAGTTTTCTATACAAGACATTTTTGTCCACCAGGGTTTTATTCAGAGAAGAAATAAAACTGAGATAAGCAGTATTTCATCACTTTGTTTGTCAGCCTGGAGTCCATTACCACAGCAAATTGGAAGATGGAATGTCAAATAACACTAACAATAACTAGTGAAAAATGAGAGTGGAATTGCAGACAAATAATCTATGATTGCTGAAGATTTTTTTATGTATAACAATCAGTCACTTAGATATGCCTCATTCCCTCTGTGGCTGTTATAGAGGCCATAACTGTCAACCCTACCCTGGTTTTGCTGCACTCACTCCCATAGTCTGTTCCTGGATTAAATAGGCATTAGGTATCTGTCTGAGGGTAGTGGAAAAACAATACAGAGTCTTTGGATAGTGGAAGAAGAACACATACTGACAATACAGACCTATTTACTAGCCAAAGCTGCAGTGGGGCTCTTAAATGATGTTGCAGAATGAGAAAGACTCCACAGTTAAACACATTCACTTACAAGTCTATGCAAGAATAATGAACTTACCATGAGAAAACACAGATGAAGATTCAGCTGTAAGTAAAGGTGTCCCTCCAAGAGGATGTACTGACCTCTTAAGTTTTAGTATTTTGCCAAGGGCCTTCAGAGTTAAAAAAGTATGCTCCAGTAAAGCAAATGCAGCAGTAAAATTTCTTAAGTTACAATATAAGAAAGGAATGTGGGAAAAAAATCAGCACACTTCAAGGCACCAAGGTCACCAGAACCAGACTGCAGTCAGACAAGAAATTAGAGGAACTAATACAAGGTGTAGGACAAAGGGTGAGGGTGACTTTTGCAGAAGTAACCTTTGCAGTATTACATGCTACTCATTCAGAGCAAAGGAAGGAGAGGGCAGACTAGGGACTTCATTGAATGACTGGAGAGCTAACATAAAGTAAAAAGAAGGAAGATTTTCCTTCCGTGATGTGCAAATGTCATTTTGGGGTACAAAGACCCTATCCAAATGGGACAGAACTAATCCAAACAGTGATTTTGTTGAAACAATAAACTCCTGAGAAAGAGCTCATGGGGGAACAGAGCTACACAGAGGGAAAGAGAAGTGAAAAGCCTGAGGATCTGGCTGAAGAGAAAAACAAAAGGGATGACAGTGCTTTCGAATGAAATTAATTGACTCAGAGATTAAATTTGGGATTTGAGAGTACTAATAAAGGAATAAAAACCAAAACCTCATGGAGGAGGTCAATAAAGGCTTAATGCCCAAACACAAAAAGTTTAGCAAAATAGAAAAGAAGGCCTGAAACACCTATATAAAGAGAAATGGCAACAGAATCCCTCAAACAATAGTTATGAAATCACAAAGGCATGGATATAAAGTGTTTGCATGGTTTGTGAATGATTTGTAACACATTCCCCTGTGGGGGAGGCTATTCCACTGAGTTGGAGGTGGGCAGCATATCACCATATGGTCTGCTGTTCTCTGATTTTTATATTGAGAGGAAGATGGTGTTGTCATACCATCACCTGTAATTAAGATATTTCCTTAAGTTCACAAACCTGGGAAGTTCACATTTTCCTCCAGAATCTTCTCTTCTGATGGCTAATGGATGAAAAATCTGCAGCCCATGGGAAATAACTCTTGTTGTTATTAACTAGAGGATAATTCCTCTAGTCTGTTCCCAGATACCACTTTTCACAGGAGCATTCTTGTCTCATGAGGCTCATACCACACTTTTGGGATCAGAGAGGTCCTGGGAGCCCAGATGAGGGCACTGCTCTTAGTTATTCATCTCCTTCCCTGAGTGGTCAGGAGGTAATATCCAAAAAGCCTTTGGAGAAGAAGGGAGTGAACCACAAGTCAGATGAATTGACTTGGCTGAAGGTGGCCTGAGCGCCTCATCCTGGGGAACATGCATGGATCAGACACCACATGTATCAGCACAATACATTTTATGCCTTTAGACATCAACAGAGCATAGACACAAGGATGGACAGCTGAAGTTAACCTATGGTCTACAAGAGAAACCCATAGAGGAATTCCTTTTTCTCTGACTAAAAGTGTTCAAAACTAAAGGAGTACAAAGAAGGTTGCACAAACAGCACAATGCCAGCTAATACACTTCTCAGTCTACAGTTTTATTTGAGATATCTTTATTGAGACACTGAGAGTTCACTGGTAGCCACTTTGCTGGGCAGTTGTCATGAGTTGAACTAACAGCCCTGAAGGATTGATTTCAACTCCTAGCTGAAGAGGTAAAGTGGGGGATGTTGCAGTGACACAACATCCCTAGATGCACATGCACCCCTGTGGATACAGCATGTAAAGTGTGCTGTCACAGCAGAACAGAAATATGAAAGCCCTGTAATGTCTTCTCCCCTGGTCTTGCAGAGCACAGCTGGCTTGCAGCTGGAAAAAGCTCCTTGTAACCTTGGTTATCCAGGCTGGTCTAGGCTGAAAACAGCAAGTTTCCTTTAGAGCCCAGTTTGTTTTCTCTGTCTTTGCAGCCATCTCTTTAAGCAACACA
The DNA here is from genome assembly GCA_013397955.1 of Grantiella picta. Classification (NCBI taxonomy): domain Eukaryota; kingdom Metazoa; phylum Chordata; class Aves; order Passeriformes; family Meliphagidae; genus Grantiella; species Grantiella picta. The sequence goes on from VZRM01006682.1 coordinate 659,743, forward strand.
AATGCAACAAAAACAGAGAAGATGCAGTTCCAAAGCAGCAGCATGCTTGTTTCTCTGTCTGACGGCCTGGAGTAGAAGAAGCATCCCCCAGTTTGTTTTCCAGTTAAGTCTTAGCAAGTTATTAGAGGCTGACTTTGGCACTAAAGTTCTGAGTCAATAAACTCAGCTGAGAACCCTGCCAAGAAAAAATGCTGTGAGGGAAAAAACAGAGAGGCACATAGGATTCAGAGTGCATAGGAAATAGCTGAAATAAATGTATATTTACAAGAGGAGATAACTTTTATGTTCATGCTGTCTCGTGAATCCTCCAACAACCCAATTTTCCTATGATATCACAGACTCTGGAGATATTTTAGGTTTCCAGAAACAAATTGCTTCTCCAAAGACCTTACAATACAAGTATTTTACACAGTGGATTATGAATCAGACTCAGAGTTGTGTGAATGGCAAACTCCACAAATGCAGTGTATATGTACACATCCCAGAAAACAGAACCAACTACTCTGGAAAAAACATTTCTACTTAACATTTGTGGGTCATTGTAACAAAGTATGAACTCATTACTACACCATGATCCTGCACTGGACCCTCCAGTGTCTAATTCCTTGGAAAAAGAAAACAAGAGCAGGAACAGTTCTGCACATATGCACAGGATGAACTACATGAAAGAAACATAACACCTTGTTGTATTAACCCTGTCTGGTATTAGAAATTAAATTGGTATTAGAAAGCAATTTAAATCTTCACCTTAGAGAGCAACAAGAACCCTCATCATGGCTCTTGCTAAATTGTATCTGTAGCTGGTTACTCATTGCTTCACCACTGTGGTAAAACCTGCAGAAATATAATGAAATATAATGAAATATTACACAAAGCAGCACTTAAATACATGGTACCTGCTTCCATAATATGTATCAAATTTCTAGCCTACCAGTGTCCCACTGCTTTACTCTTTTTATAGAGTCCTTTCACCTCACCCTTGACTCAAGCTTCTAACTCTTTTGGTCTGTTTTCATAAGTGGCTAAGTCTTCTTTTCTCATTGTCAGAATGTGGCTTTGAAGCATGCAGTAAAATGTTTCGCAGCCTCTCTTAATCATAATTCATCAGTTTGTTGATAGTTTTTTCCACAGCTGATTTACCTCTTAATTGTTCTCATTTCTGTGGAACAGAAAGTTTTTACACATCAAGTATCTATTTTAGTCCATTGATCTTAGTTCTGTTATTTTGCTTGCAAATATAATCAAGCAAAAATCATTTGTACCTAAGCAACCCTATCTTTCAGGTTTGTGATCTATTTCTCTTAATCTTTCAAAAAGATGTTTCAGTTAGAGTTCCCCAATCTTAGATTCTAAAAATAAAGAACTTTTATCTTCTTTCAGCACAAAAACTCAAACGTATCTCACACAGTCTCCCACCCTACATGTTAGTGCAGCTTTTCCTCACTGTAAAAGGAGAGGTCAGTCATCCTGCTCTCTCTCTTGCCTTGGTGATCTGCTGCAGATGCTGTCAAGCTGTGATTGCTCTGGCAACTCATAAGTGAACTTCAGAAGCATTTCTCTCTTCTTTGCATAGTCCACTCACAGAAATCAGTGTGGGTTTTTTAAAAATTTTGAGTCACACAGACCTTCCTATCAGGCTTCATAAATGACAAGATTATTCATAAATTCTTGTACAGAAATAATTTCAAATCCTTACTACTATTCACTCCCTCTCCCAGTTATTGGCATAAAGCTAATCAAAGATCTTATTTCCACGTCTCTTGATGCTTTGATTCATTTTATTCTCAAGACCATTTTATATTATCCTGAGTTCTCATTTTAATCCATTTTGTTATTAATTTAACCTCCTCTGGTAACATCCTCCTTCTCCAGAAATCTGGCTGCTTTTCTGATATTGAGGATTGAAACTTTATGATTCCACTGTATTCTTAGTGAGAGAATCAGTTATCCACAGCAAAAAAAACCCCATCTCTCTTACCAAATAAGCCGCTCATTTTCAGAATGCTTTCTTTACTTTGGTTTCCCTTCTTAAGGAGCTTCTTGAGTTCTCTTGGTTTTATCTCCATTCCCCAACGTCCATACCCAGCATCACCAGCAATCCACTGCCTCCCAGAGCCAGAAGCCTTTCCAACTCTCGATTTCCATTTCCTATCATTATACTGGAAAATGCATGGCCCTTTTACTTCTTCCTTGAAAATATTTTCCCATCCTTTTTTGGCCCAGAATTGCTAACAGGATCACCTTTTCTCTTTAGCCTTCTGGAGATCTCCATTTAGACACTCAATTGCATTGCATACTGGGCTGCCAGCAAGTCACAGGTTTGTCACCTCATAAGTGTCTAGTTCACAAAGCCAGCTGTGTCTTCAGCAACAGCTTCAGCTGTTTTCATATTGGAGGCATGAATATAGCAGGGATACATCAAACTATGTTCTATTACTTTCCCTTTTTTCCAGGGTGAACTGAAGGAGCTATAAAGGAGAGTTTTACATGACATAACTTTATTGACTGAGTTTTGATGCAAATTTCCCTAGACTTTTTCAGGAGCCACAGGAAAAAAATAAATCCCTTCAGGAAATTATTCAGGCATATCGATAACAGTCCTTAGGAGAGCAATTCTTAGATGCATCCCCTTTCCCTTTCTTAGAGGCATTGGCTAGACAGACCAAAGGAAAGTGGCTCCATAACACATCAGTTACACAGAGTGTTGAGCACTGGGAGATCTGGGTATCTCTGCTTCACAGGCCCTGTCACCTGCCCTGAGCCATGTTGCATGTCTGGTTGACATCCTGACACTTCAGCCTGATTGACCAGTGTTAATGTCCTTACTTGAGATTTGCAATTTCAAAACTGATGCATCCTCCATTTCCTTATTCAGCATTTGGTCATAGCATGCAATATCTGCATTTGTCCTTCCAACTTTTTCTTCCAGTATGGCCACCAACTTATATTCTGGATAAAGATAATCTTTGCTGGCTTCAGGCAGGAAAAAGAAACCAACAAAACAAACCCAATTGTAGACACAGTCACTGATCCCTCTCAAGCCACTATATAATAGTATACATTAATATATGTTATATATATGAATACATACTCATGAGTATGTATGAATAGTATGTGGGTCATTTAAAGCAAAGTATACATGCTCACATACAGTATTTCCTAAATAACACAAGCATCCCAGTTAGTTATTTGCTACTGCCCTGCTCCACCCATCTGTTGGCAGGAGGGGACTGTCCCCTCCAGTGCAGACAATGACCTTTGTCTCCAAGGTCTCAGCCACACAGACTCACAGATGTGGCAAAGTGTCATCTGCCAGGATTCTAATAATGGGAAGAACAAGATGAAGGCAGTAAAAATACCTGCACAAGCCTAAAATGAGGAAACATTTTAATTAGTTACCCCTTTCCCAGAAGAGGTGCCTGAGACTAAAATCATAATTTTTATAAAGAATCTAATCTAGAAACAGAACTATCTAAAGCAATGTATGTAATCCTATCATGCATATCTCACTTATGCCTGAGGTCTCATAAGTGAACATGGAACAAGAAAGAATAAGAGTAAGAAAATACAATAAGGAAAAGAAAAAGAAAAAGAAAAAGAAGAAAAAGAAAAAGAAAAAGAAAAAGAAAAAGAAAAAGAAAAAGAAAAAGAAAAAGAAAAAGAAAAAAAGAAAAAGAAAAAGAAAAAGAAAAAGAAAGAAAAAGAAAAAGAAAAAGAAAAAGAAAAAGAAAAAGAAAAAGAAAAAGAAAAAGAAAAAGAAAAAGAAAGAATAAGATTAAGAAATTGGATCTGTGATAGTACCAAGAATTCACAGTTTTCAACTAATAATTGACACCATTCCTCAAACAAAAAAAGACCAGGCCACTTATCTCTGGTTCCATTGGCTTTGTCTGCAATTGCAAATACTGAAGCTTACTGAAGAAATCAAGTGTAGCAGGTGGAACGCCTACTTTCAGTCACCACATTTGACAGCCCCACAAATCTGTGTAATAACATTTTGGCCATAAAATACACTGCACTATTTTAACACTCAACATGTTTATGCTTGAAGCTGCCTCTTGAATTCCCAGGGAGGCATTAGAAGAAAATTAAAAAGCACAGCCAAAAAAATATAACCACAGTCAGCCCCCACTCATAAAGTTTAATTGGAAAGCAGATATTAAGTATGTATCTTTATTACATTTTGAAACAATGAATAATATATTTGTTGTTGGCTAAAGACTGAGCTCCGAAGAGTGAGTACATTGTTTTATTATTCAAACGCAAGCGAAAGTGCACTGTATTTTTAATTCATATGGGCACTACTTTCTGTGAAATAAATTTATAAATCCAGCAGCCTCAGATGGTGATTTACATACTCAAGTACCTTTAATCACAATCCTAAAAGCAAGGGTGGGAAGCAACGGTAGCCAAAGCTGTTGCCAGGACAACTTATCCCTGGATTTAGCATTATCATGAAGGGAAAACCTACAAGGAATTTAATTAACCAATACCTCAAACTTGCAGCCTGCCAAACACTGCCTACTCCCTTTTAAATCCAAATCCCTCAGGAATGACTGCACCACTGGTGGCTGCACCCGCTCGACAGAGAAGCAGCATGGGATTTGTCCACAGGATTCCTTACGAGCCAGCAGGAGCCTGCCCGGTGCCCTGAACCACAGCAGGAGACTCGAGCCAGCAGTCACACCAGACTGGCTGTCAGCCTGGAGCAGAGCCACAGCTAATACACTCTAGAATCTAAGAATTATAGGATTGTCTACGCTGGAAAAGATCCTTAAGATTATCAAGTCCAACAGTTCAGTCAGCACTGCCAAGTCAACCACTAAACCATGTCCTTAAGTGCCACATCTACAAGTCTTTTAAATAATTCCAGGGATGGTGACTCCACCACTTCCCTGGGCAGCCTGTTCCAAAGTTTGACAATGCTTTTGGTGATGGAATTTTTCCTAATATCCGATCTAAATCCTATCTCCTTTTCTGATAAAAGAATATATTAATCTGAGTTTTTTATTTTAGTGATGTGATCACACTGCCCTTCATGAGCTGAGTGAACAGGCTTGCATCTGACCCTCTCCGTAGTGTAGATTTAATCTTGGACATAGAATCATAGAATAATTTAGGTTGTGATGAACCTTAAAGATCACCTAGTTCCTCTTTGCCCTGTAATGGACAGGGACACTTTTCACTAGACCAAGTTGATCAAAGCCTCTTCCAACCTAGCCTTGAAAACTCCCCGGGATGGAGCAGCCACAACTTCTGCGGCCTCTTCCAGTGCCTTACTCTCTCAGAGTCAGTGAGTTTAATGACAAACCAGTCCATCAGTTCATGAACATTTGGTTCATGCAGTTGGTTGGACGGCAGACAAAGATGTGGTACCATAGACAGGATCTCCATGCTGCAGCAACTCCTTGCTCCTTCAGACTTCTCTTACATCTTCATCCAGATGACAGAATTTCTCCCATCATTTGTGAAGAGCCTTGCAGTCCTCCTCTAAACTTGGATTGTCTGATGTCCACTGTAGCTTTGAGCAATCTGCTCCAGTTAACCCTACTTTGAGTAGGCAGGTGGCTGACCACTGAGGTCATGGTTTTTCACCACCAGGGCTGATGCTTCAAAGCTGTCGTTCTTTATTTTTTCCTCCCTGCTTAAAAATAATAATTACGAAGTGTTTTTTAATTGGAAATCAACACCCTTATTTAAGTTTTAAATTGTGGTGGACAAGAAGCCAAGTTGTTTATGTTAGGGTTAAAAAGGGGGATTTAACAAGGCAAATATTAAAGCAGCATCCAAGAAAGTTTTGAATTTCAAAAGTACCATCAAGCAATAAATCAATAAGTGAAGGAGAAACAGCAGAGGTTTCCATGACTCATGCAAGAAAAGAATAAAAGAAACATCAGCAGGCTTTCAACACTTATCTTTCATTCTTTTCTGAGGTTTTTCATACAGTCATGTATACATTATATGTTTTTGTAATCTCTCATTCCTCACTTTCCTTTCAAGAGAAGTTCAAGAGATGAAAAGTATGAAACAGATACTCTGTATTACTTTATCATATCAAAATAACAGTACTGGCACATCATCCCTTCAAGTACTGTCTCATGATCAAAACAGATTTTTTTTACAGGCCTGTGTGATTAATGGTTTAATCTTTGTCCTGCTGTAACTGGAAAAGATAAGGACTGAAATCTTTTCACATTGTGTGTCACGAAAGCTTTGGTCAAAAAACTTTTAATCATCATTCTTTGTACTAACAGAGAAACCAAGGATATCCAAATGGGATACTGATATGAAAGCTTACGTAATACAGGTGTTGTAAATACATCTTCCACAAAACTTCCATTCAACATTCAGGCATCTTATGGGGAAGGGTGAAGCGTTTGATTATAACAAAGTTTTTAGGCCCCTTCAGACTATGTTTTCAGAGCTCTTTTTCTTATGATGAGTGCTGGCACTGAAGCATTTTCATTTTGTTGATAGCAAATAAAAGGCATGCATCTCCTTCCTCCAACATGCTAAAAGTTTCGCCATCACTTTCAGGGAGAGGACAAGAGTGTCTCTATAGTGAGTTAATTATACTTGACTCCAAAAATGAAAAATCCAAGAGATGTCAAGAGTACACAGGTCCATAGCTCCCATATCTTTGATACTGCTACTCACGAATAAATGCAAAGATGTAGCTGTCAGGTGTTGTTTACATCCTCACAAACTTCTGCAAGTGACCTTTGAAGTGTCCTCTCTGGAGAACACAGTCACGGTTCTCATGCGCCATGATGTATATGTTTACAACTTGGTTGAAAGTCCATAGAGTTCTAGTGATTGATTGCATGATGCACAGGATGGGGATACACAGAGAGGCTGACCCCAGGTGTTTTCAAAAGTTGCGTATAATGCCCTTTTCTGCTTAGGACACAGAACACTGTCATGCAGCCTTGGCTCATATTCTCAATATTCTTATGCAGATATTTAAGTCTACAAGTCCTACTGGTCTCTGATAAGGAATCCCAGAGTAAGAATCATCAGGGATATTCAAAACAGTAAAGAAAGGTAAAATCATATAGGTATCATAAGAGTTTATCATAATCAAAAGTATGGGAATGAATGCAAACACAAGTCTTTGAAAGTCCCAGTGGATCACATGGAAGGTGTGAAAGTGCTCTTTGTGTCCATGAGGGAGATGGAGAAAGCATTGATTTTAATATGAGAGGAAGAGGTAAAAGCATGTACAATCCTGTATTAGGATACTCAGTAATAAGAGGGAAAGACACAAGCCCAGGCTGCTGGAAGGAAACATCCAGTGTGTATTTGCACAGGCCCATGCTGGTGAGATTGGCTCACAGTGGATCCATCAGGAGGTGTAATGCCTCACTGTAATGTGCCCTGTGCCAGCTCCTTCCTGCTTACAGAGCTGGCTGGCTCAGAGCACAGGCAGAGGAAGGTATGATAGTGTGTCTGAATATATGAAGAGGTTTCAGATGTAAGATGATGCAGTGCTCTATCTTAATATCTCTACATCGAGGAAATTATAGCTTTGATCTTAATTACCTTTATCCTCATCTCAAAAACTCCTTTCATGTCACCTTTGTGAGACCATCCTTTCCTGCAGTCTTCACCACATCTCGCTGTTATCTGGAAATATTCCATTTGAGAAGGGAACTGCTGGTGGCACCTAGAAGGTAAAAACACAAAAGAATCCTGACCACCACGATCACAGTCATTCAACAGGAATCATGTGGCATGACTGGAAAATGAGGCAACACCTGGGTCTTTATGCCTTGTTTTCCTGCTTGGATACAAAGTGAGAGGGAAAACAAACATGGAGATACTGCGCAAAAATGTGAGCAACTTTTAGGTTTGAACCTTGAGGCTATCAAGAAGCTGGCTGCTGAGAGCAGCTGGCAAACAGGAGGTACAGACACAGCAAATAGGCAGATGCAGCTGGCAGATAAAATCTTGCAGAAAATTTAGCCTCAATTTGGTACCTTTGTTTGCAAACACAGACTTACCTGGAATGAGAAGAGCAGTCATACTGGCTGGCAGATGAACATGAAATGTCAAAGTGAAGGGGGGAGAAATACAAGAGATCTAAGAAGCCTTCATGTGGGTGTTTAACACTGGGTTGGCTCCTCTGCAGGTATAAGTCAGCACTGTGCAAACTGAGCTACATCAACTGAGCATCCAGTCCAGTATGGTCAACTAATTTACATTTATATAATTCTACCTTGAGTCCAAAGTATCAGTTATCTGCAGACAAGAAAGGTAAACTGCAGCCTGAACAGAGGTAGGAATGGAGCAGAGGGAAGAAGTAATCAACTGGCATAGGAGACAACACTGCAAAAAGTGGACAAAGACAAGAAGGAAAATCATCATTCTTAGAAGGAAGGCATCCTGTAGTTTTCCCAGCATACATAGCTCAATGAACTCATGATATATTCAGTTACTAGCCCAACTTGTTTTGCTCAAGTTTGGGAACTAGATATTTATTACTCAGGTCAGTTTTACCACAAATTTACATTGAGCTCAGTGGAATAATCCCTGATTTATAGCATCTTAAATAAGATTAAGAGCAGACTTTTGTTTTTCAATGTCTCAAGTGTAGCATCAGGAAAGACAAAGCTGAGACTCATAGCTGAGATTCACACTTCCAGGATCTTATGTTGTTTTTTGGATTGTCATGCTCTGTTGTGAACAAGTCTCTCATGAAAGGTGAAGAAAGCCAAGAAAAGAGAATACAGAGAAAAGTTTTGACAGATCTGAATGCACTGGCCTCTGTTCTGCCCATCTAGAGTTAAACACCTCAAAAACTGGTCTACAAGCAAGACACATTTTGTAGAAAGGAAGAGTACTAAAGAGAGTGAGATTTTTGTACCTAATTTTGTACAGAATTAGTCTGTAAGAGTTCCCCCCTCGAGTAATGGCTGCATGTGGGCTTAGCAGGGGTGGATGAGGAGCTCCCTCTCTGCCCTGTCTCTAACTCAAACTGATGTTGCAGTGAACTGGGGGAGCACCTGTGGTGACTGAGTATTCAGCTCCCAGCCCTGCCTGCAGAGCCCTGTGAGTCAGGCAGAATCTCAGCAATCAATTTTCACATGCCATTTGCAGCATGGTCCCTCTGGGATATGAGGCAACAGCATTTGGCTAAGGAAACACAAATACCTCAGGTGAAATAATTTCACAGAACCTTAGCAAGGCACCAGGGTTTTGAGGACTGAGAGTATGACATTTTCATCTTGTACTATTTTGGAAAATCAATACTTGCATGCTTGTTCTGTTCTCAAAATAAATATTGCCCAGTTTTTCCTTTTCTGTTTTGGTTTTTGGGTTTTTTTTTGTTTGTTCACCCATGCCTGATCTCCACACTTACAAGCTCCTCTGCAGTAAGTAGCTGTCAGGCTGGGAAGCACAAGGCAGGAACCTCAATATTTACAGATCTGTGGGTTGAACATCCATGCTAACAAATTTTCAGGCTGTGTTTGTTCCCTCTCTACCAATAGCTTTCATACTGTGTAGCCTGCACCAACTAATTTCATCAGGTTTAATTAATTTAACTAATTTTGCTGCACCCACAGTACCTTCTGAGGACATTGAAGAGTCAAGAGTCTCCTTCCCTCCATTCCTGTCTTTCTGGGCAAGATCAGATAAAAGGTTTGGTTTCCTGTCCCCTCCAGTTCTCTGTGGTGCAGGTGACAGTCGTATGATGAGCAACTACTGAGCACCTCCATCACTCCTACAGAGAGCAGAGAGACAAAACACTGGGAAAAGCAATTCAGGGAAACCAAAGCTTAGTCCTCCATTTCTCTGTGCTCTCTAAGAAAACCTGCCTGCTACATAAATAATGAACTCTTCAGAATAGGGAGATTTTCCTTTATGCATGTTTGGCCAGTGCCTAACAGCACAATAAAACCCTGGTCACCTCGGAAGCCTCTACGTGCCTCTATAATATAAATATATAATCATAAAGAATGAGTTGTCCGAGAAAGAGGTCATAGATCAGCAGAGTAAATCAAACTTTAACAGCTCATCAGGGCCAGACTGCCTAGCAACAAAACAATTCATCATTAAGAAGTTTTTGTGCTTTATTATAAATTTAGATTTAAAAGAAACATTGAAAACCCTGGGTCAAATTTTGCTCTGTTACTTTGCTGCAAACCAAGAGCAATTTATTGAAGTCAATAGCACTGCTATAAATTGAAGAGAAAAAAATTACCTCCATATACTGTGAAAAAAACTTATTTATGCTTCAATTCTAGGGAGTACATACTACGTTTTAAATGTTTAGTGCTACAGAAACATGGCTATTTTCTCAAACAAATTATTTATCTGGATTTTTTTTGTTGTTGTTTTGTTGGTTTTGGTTTTTGTTTTTTGGGGGTTTTTTTTGTTATTTACACTTCTTTTGCCACAGTCATTTCAAACATACATAAAGCAAAATGCTTGGATCTCAAGTGATCTGAATGAGTGATTATATCAGAAAGTTAAAACCAAATCAACAAAATCTTAGTGTTTAAATTAACATTAAACTACTCAAATGCTATAAAGAAATAAACAGATAGTCCAGATTAAAACTATTTCAACTTTAGGAAATGTCTTAACTGACACGAATCCCTTTTCCTTCATATTTTTTTCTTCTTCTCCTACACAGTAAGGGATTAATCTCATTTGTACTGCACATGACACCAATTGAACTGTTGGCCTCGAGTCTGGCTTGGTCCATGCAGGCATCTCTCATCTTCTGCGCAATCTTTGAAAAAGAGCAGAGCAGATAAGTTAAATTCTTTTTTTAACTCTCAGTAATTTTCAAGCAGGTTGAATGCTCAATTTCAGAAACCTGGTCACCCCGTAAGATTGTTCCTTGTCAGATGAGATACTATTGAATTTAGTCTTTTAAAACTGTCAGAGGATCATGCCAGCTGTGCATCTTTCAATCTTTTTTCCTTTTTTTAGTGTCTCAGGGTGATTTATGAAGCATCCACCACTTTCTTAATAGAACTTCGTATATGGTTCTTGCAGACCTCAGAAACAGGGATATTTAATAACTTTCACATCCCAACCCTGTCTCTTATAGCTTTAGGCATTGCTGCATCTTGGCTGACAGTGTCAGGTGTGGTACCAATCTACTTCTGTAGATTTTTCAGGAGGATTTAGTATCAATTTTTTACTACACCTTCTGAAGAATTTTCTGTAGGTTATGGCTTGGTCATCTGGAAGTGCTCAACCTCCTTCTTTCACTCTCTTTTCTCCTCTACAAATAATAAAATAGACTTGTCAAATGTTAATGGTTTTCACAGTACTAGCTCAGCCAAGAGGCATGAGATGGCCAGTTTCATCTTATCTTTGATGATGTCATATAAGCCAGTTTGATCAGAATATAAATTGTGTTTGTCTTTCCAATTCTAATTCCAATGACCTGGTAAGTTCTGGAGTAATGTCAGAAAATAGACATCTGATTAGACGGATAGATTTTATAATGTGAAGCTGTTCTAAAATCTGATAGATTGGGTGACATTAATGCTTGGAATGCTAGATTTTTAATTGTAAACAGAAGGTCATCTGCATAGATTAATAATTTGTGGGTGTCTGGCTTGTCCTTTTATTTGCTTTTTGCATCCAGTAGTGTTTGTTAATGTTTCTAGTTATAAGACAAGTAATTGCCTTTCTCTGTATACTGTTAGCAGCAGGGGTTTTACTATCACAACAGATGGGGATGTATACAGAGCTTTGATTAACACCCCAGATTTATTTTACAAACCCTATGTTTATTGAGCCTGTGGCACAGATAATTGATAGAGACTGACTTTTTTTTTATTTTCCTAATATTTTGTCATTGAGAATCACCAGAAGTCAGTATTACAGAACTATAGTGGTTCATATACTGAGATAATTTAAAGCATCTGAATTACTTAGGACCTTTAAGCTTCTGAGTTTTAATGAAACTTTCTGAAATTAGGCATTCAATCTGCTTGAAAATCAGTAAGAGTTGACTAAAGAATTTAAGTCAAAAGTAATCAAAAACTTCTGTGAGTTTTGAAAAGTATTCAGAAGATAACTGAAAATCAAATTAGGCAGACAGAAACATAAAGTAAACAAAGCAGAAAACCATGGGCACATGGAGAACAACTTAGATGGTGTTTAGGTATCTATCTCTGGAAAACTTGATCAAAATCTAAAGTACCAAGATTTTTCCTGGGACTTATATTTCACCAAGACAGAAAATCAGTACCTTCTTCTATCTTGCACAGCATCCCAATAGCACAGAAAGTCTTACTGCTGTTAACACTCCCCATTAATCTGTAAGAGCCCTTGCAAAAATCACCCTCCTAACCTCCCTCTTGATCTCAGTATGAAATCCAGCAACTTCAGCCACTTTCACTGAAGAATGTAACCAGAATAGAGAAAGGATTACGGGAAGAAGTTTTTAGAATGGTATCCTAAAGTGTGTATTTGGATTATTCCATTTTGAATCACATCTTCATCCTGAAGTCATTCAATTCCATATCTCATACCTCTTGTGAGTGTGTCCAATCAATAGGTTTTCTACCAGCTGTAAAGGGAAGAGGGAAGAGACATCCTAAGCCATATTCATGGCTAGGTGAGCAAAGAAAGGGGTAAAGAATGGGGAGAAGAGTGCAGATCATGGATCTGTTGAGCACACATAGTCTTTGCTCTCTCTACTACTCCAACATTTTTCCTTGAAATGTCATCAAATAAATGCAGCATACCTTTTATATTCTTTAATTCTTCTCTTCTAGACCACCCAGATCAACTCTGAAATTAACAGTAGGGGTAGAAAGCTGTCACAGACTCCAATTACAGAAGTCTTTTTACAGGTGGTAACATCCATGCCAATATAAGCCAAAACCCATAGGAAAGGAAGAAGAGAAGTAAAATAACTTGGAGACATTTCAAAGCAGAGGGTAAGCTTGTTGAATCTACACCACTGAGCTTATTTTGGATAAATGAATAGAATTAGTGCCAATGATCCTTTTCCCTTAAGGGGTAACATCTGCAGCTGATTTATCTCTAAACATTTATGGCAACCAGAACCATCCAAATTGCTAAAGCAGATCACATGTAAAAGCTTTGAATCAGAATACTTGCAAATTTGCTCTTCTTGGAAAGGGGGAGGAAAAATATATTCCTATTTTACAGCACATTAAAGGGGATTCTCTTTGAACTTCATGATTTAGGAAAGAAAATCAAACTCCTCTACATATTTATACTCCTCTACATATTTATTTATATCTACATAAATATAATCAAACAAAAGAGAGTTACCTTTCCCATCAGGTTACACACTGAACCTCTGTTAAAACTTATTCATGGCCACCATCAAAAGAGTGAGACATAATCGCTACTCTGCCAGTCTGACCCTCTATAATGCTTATCTTTCCTCAGCAGGTATAACCCATAGACAATTGTTACACATACAGATAATCAGGAAGAAAGATATCTGGCCAGAAAGAAGTCTTGGCAGAAATATGGCCTTAATCTTCTGGAGAAATATAGTTAGGGAGTCACCAATGGCACCAGAAATCAATATGTGGCCAAATGATACAAGCCCCAAAGCATTCTATTCAGGAGAACCCACAGAGCTCTCTCTAAAGCAGATGCCTGCTGAGAAGTGAGCTCCATTGGTGTCATCAGTCTGTGGGAGGAATGCTTGATTCAGTTGCCTAAATACAGGCATCTGATGCCATCAGGATATGCCACTGGGCTCCAGCTGTTCTCCCAAAGTGTACAGCTCTTCCTTAAATCTTCTGCCATAGCTGCCAGTCCTCTACATCAGTGACAGCTCTCTGTTGGTGGGGTACTCTGTAAGCTCGCAAATGACAGAGGTGACTGAGTTTGAGAATCTGCATTCCACTCTAATTTTCCACTGCCTGTACTGGAAGCTCAGGCACTGGCAGCACATGTAGACCAATGCACATCAACACTGGTCAGAGCCAGCATGGCTTCATGAGGGGAAATCAAACCCAATTTCCTTCCATGACAAGGTAACCCTCCTAGCTTATCAAGGGAACCCAGCTGATGAAATCTTTTTGGATTTCAGTAAAGCTTTCCATACTGTCTCTCACATGATCTTCTGGACAAAATGTCCTGAGCTGGACACAGAGTCCAGCTGGACACAGCTGGATAAACACATCCTGAGATGGGTGAGCAGCTGGCTCAGGGATTGGGCACAAAGGGTTGTAGTGAATGGGGTGACATCAGACTGGTGACCTGTCACTAGTGGAGTTCTGCAGGGCTTCATCTTCAGCCCTGTGCTCTTCAACATCTCCATTAATGACCTGGATGCAGGACTGGAAGGGATGCTGAGCAAGTTCACAGATGATATGAAACTGGGAGGAGATGTTGACTCCCTCGAGGGCAGGGACACCCTGAAGGGAGACCCCAACAACTCAGAGGACTGGGGAATTACCAAACATATAAAGTTCAACAAAGGAAAGTGCCAAATTCTGCACCTGGGATGGGGCAACCCTGGATGTACAGACAGACTGGGGAATGAGATGCTGGAAAGCAATGCTGTGGAAAGGGACCTAAGGGTCCTGGTCCATACCAAGTTGAATATGAGTCAGCAGTGCCCTGGCAGCCAGGAGGTCATCGCTGTCCTGGGGGCATCAGGCACAGCACTTCCAGCCAGGCAAGGGAGGGGATTGTCCTGCTCTGCTCTGCTCTGTCCTGCTCTGCTCTGCTCTGCTCTGCTCTGCTCTGCTCTGCTCTGCTCTGCTCTGCACTAGGGCAGCCTCACCTCCAGTGCTGGGGGCTGTTTTGGATGACACAATATAAGCAAAACAATAAGCTATTAGAGAGTGTCCAAAGCAAAAAAGATGGTGGAGGCCCTGGAGGGGAAGATATGTGAAGAGTAGCTGAGGGCAGTTGGTCTGTTCAGCCTTGGGAAGAGGATACTGAGAGGAGACCTCATCACAGTCCAAAACTTCCTTGTAAGGGGAAGAGGAGGGGCAGACACTGATCTCTTCTCTCTGGTGACCAGTGACAGGACCCAAGGAAATGGCCTTAAGTTGTGTCAGGGGAGGGTTAGATTGGATATTAGAAAAAGGGTTTTTACCCAGAGTGGGCTTGAACACTGGAACAGGCTCCCCAGGGAAGTGGTCACAGCACCAAGCCTGACAGAGTTCAAAAGGCACTTGGACAATGCTCTCAGGAGCATGGTGTCACTTTTGGGATGGTCCTGTGCAGGAACAGGAGTTGTACTTGGAGTGGTCCTTGTGGGTTCCTTTCAACTCAGCATGTTCTGTGATTCTGTTATTCTGTGCTCAACACTTAGGTGCTCTTGACTCTGTCTACAGGTCTGCTTTATACCCTAAGAACAGGGAAAACCTTAGACTCTGTGTGGCACAAGCAGTGTAGAAGTTGTCTCATTAGGTACCAGAAGTAACTTGTCCTCGTTTTGATGATGTTTGCCCTTACCTGAATAGCCCAGCTTAGAAATGATTGCTATTATCCTGGCTTGCAATTTATGGCTATTAATGGCTTTACTGGGTTTTTTTATTGTGGCTTGGGTACTTCTGTACAGCCATCTCTCCTCCCTTAACAGGATGAGTCCCCTGGTCCCAGGCCTGTGCTTTGGTTTCATGAAGCAATGCCCTGTAAGGTTGTATTAAACTTGATCAATTACAAAGAGATAGCTAAGAGGAGAATTTCAAGAGAGATACACCAATCCACCCAGTGATTCAGTGTTGGACTCCATGGTTGTCATACAGCACTCAGTGGTCCTTTTCTGATTTCTTTACAGAATCCTTTGGCCTGGGTGCATTCCACCCTCAGAGCTCCCTGATTCCAGCTTCCTTAACATCATTCCCTCTCATCTCCTCTGCTATTGTGTTTTCACTGCTTGCATTCCTTTTCCATGCCACTTCCTTCCTACAGCAAATCTGAAGGGAAGCAGCAGCTCTGAAGCACATTAGCTTTGGCTCATTTAAGTTTTTTCACCTCTGCTCCTTACCCTCCTACAGATGCAGCTCTTTTGCCAAGGGAAGGAGAAGGAGAAGAGTGGGAGGAAGAGCTATTAGCATACACTGAAGCACAGCTGTACTGACACGCTCCAAAGCCCCACATGCTTTTGGCTGAGCAGGCTGGAGCCAAGATGAATGTATTGTTGCATGGCATGGGCAGTTAAGAATCTCATCTAACTTCTGAGAAAGCCTGATTTTGTTTGATTTCCACAGCAGCTATTGTTGTGTGACCTGCAGAATAATTCAAGCTCAGACAAGATACTGAATCAGAGTAACATTTCTATCTATTCTGTTTCTTTACAGAAAGGTGAGCTCACAGTGAGTTGAAATCCAGATCCTGCAAAAAACAAGATATTTTGAAAACTATTTTGAAATTCTGCTCCTTGTAGCTTGGAAACTCGGAAGCTGAAAGATCACGAAAACCTACAAGTTTATAACAATTCTGCAAAATGTAATATAAAATGGAGGGCTAGTCAAAAACTGATCAGCAGGAAAAACTCAAAAAACCTTTCTTGGACATTGCAAAATGTTTGTCTGTTAGCATAGAAATAGAATAAGAGGGAAGGAACCCAAGTCATTGAGTGCATGGTTCAGATATTTACAAGAGGTGTCCAGAGCCTCTCTGTAAATTTAGATGCCACTGGTCTTCGGGTGCTGCTACAGAAAACTGCCTCTGATATAACTCATGGCTTATCTGTGTGTCCCGTGCAGATTTCTAGGATTTTTTTAGGGAACAGTACTACAGCCTTTGGTGTGAAAGAACTCAGGAGGTAATCAGTACCAATGAGAGGCTCAAATACTGGTTACTTCAAAAGTCACCTTTTAGGAACAATAGAAAGCGAAAAAGAAGGCAAGAGACTCTGAAAGCCAGAAAAATCTCACACTTCCCTGCATTTGGGCATAACCCATTGTCATGTTTTGAAAAACATCTGAAGACTATCTAAACTTAGTTTGACATCTCAGTCCAACGAAGCATAGTATTGCTTTCTTCAGAGATCAGGCCAGCTAGCAAAAGTCCAAGTTTTTAGACTGCTTTCAGCAATGTACTTTATCCTAACCCAGGGAGGAAAGCTTAACTAACATTGTCTTCAGTCTTCACAGAAAACAGCAGCAAAATCACATCATGGTGCCAGCAGTCAAGAATTATGCCACATTAAAATGGACAGAGACCTTTATCTGAGTACTGTAGAGATCTCAGGTGGTCATAATTTCAGGTTTCTCTCCATCAGGACTGCAATTCAATGTGTTTTAATGAATTTTAATTGGTGTGGCAACTACAGGCTGTATTGGACTAAAACTTTGTAAAAATATTGTCACATACCTGAAAGCTCACAAGCTTTTTTACAGCCCACAAGTTTTCTTATGCCCTGAGTGTATCCATGTCAAATGCAGATCCAGAAGAGCTCCATTAATGTTAGATCACAGTACTGACAATGACCATTTGTCAGATATTAGAGCCAAGGCTACAGTGCTCTTGTTTGAACAGAATCACATATTACCCCAAAACTAGATTTATTTGGTCTATTAAAGTAAGGGTGACAAAATATGCATTTATTTGTTTATGTGTGAATGCTGAAAAATCTCTGGTTGAGTTGGTGATTAATCTTTGGATAATACAAAATTAATTTTGACCTACACCTGGCATTAAAAATGTTGATGTTTTAACTGTATGAAAGATTAAAATACAATATTAGTTTTGAACAGTAAACTAACCTTTTGATAAAGACAGATAATGCACAACTGACTGCCTTTCAAATGTTTCATTTCAATCATTTTCTGATTGATAAGTATTTAAAACAGATACACAATAAGTCAGAGGAAAATTAAAGAGTCTTTTTCTCTCCTGTGAAGCTATTTCTGTTTTCTCCTTCATGGCCATATTGAAAAGAAGAGAATCAAAGAGGTTTACCTATTACTTTTATTCCTGCTTTGCCAGAGGAACATAGAAATAGACATTACAGGGGAGAATCACACGTTCTTGCAATTCTGCACAGATGCATACATTCTAGCACAGTGGCAACTAAAAGAAAAATTATCCCTAAAAATAACCTTAATGTGTGCATATTTGGGTGGGTGTGTTTTGCTGCACTAAGCTCTCAGAGAGTTTATGTTTGCATTAATCTGTTATTTCCATATCAAAAGGCTCAAGCAAATATGAAAAACATTAGAACACCAAATAAATTGTTTTATTCCGTCCTTATGAATTCATAATACCTTCTTGCCTAGGAAAAAATACAGCTAAAAATGCTCTCACATATTTTTTCTGATAGTTCCTGCAATGCGGATACTAAAAGATTTACAATCAGATTTATGTCATTAAAAAATATCATTAAGATCAAAGCTGTCAATTGCAACCTTAAATATCCCAGCATCTCCCATGCTGCTTAGTCCTGAAAGAGCACTCTTTGAGGGTCAACTCTTTTTCAAATTAATTTCAAAAATCCCCAATGCTTCAGAGAAACAGACTGTCTCTGCAAACATGGGTGCTCTTCTTGTTTAGCTATCACTTCAGCTACATTTTTGGCTTCTTACTCCGACCCAAGGGAAAAGACTGAGCTTTTATGTCCTGTGAAAACACCTGATAGTTCCTGCTGAGTCCTCTGACATGTTCCTGAACCTGCTTACCACATTTTAAGTCCACCTTTCTTTTTAGAAATCAGTCCTTCTTTGAGTGCAGGGTTGGAGTAGATGATCCACTGAGGTCTCTCACAATCAAAATTTCTCTATGATTTTCTGATTTTTCAGGGATGCTTGCATCTGTCTCACAACATATATCGTTTTTCCAGCTGATTGAAAACTGAAAATGTTACTGAAAACAAGACAAAAGCATGATAGTGTAGATACCTAACTTGTGTATTTTCATGAAGTGTACATTTGAATTCCCTTAGAATGTTAACAATTCCAGATTTCCTATAGTGCAATACTTTTGGGGGGTAAAATTATTACAACTGTGTAAGCATTTTTTATACCTTTAAATTACCCAAATATACTCTCTCTCTGAATGAGCACCATAATTCTGGAATTTCTCTGTTTTAGAATACAGAAACATTCGTGTCAAGGCAGCAAAATGCTAAGAGCTTTATCTCGAAGATGAGCATCAAAAACTGTCTGATGCTTATGTCACACTTCTGTTGCCTAATACACAAGTATCTGCAGGTCTTTCTCATGTGATAAGGGACCTGATATCTGCTTCTGAGAAAGATGAAACTGTGTCTGTAGAGTACAGTAGCCAGGGTCAGGTAACTAAAACCTCCTGAACAGTGCTCCAGAACTTCTGTCCATGCAAACAAGTCCCCTTTGTGTGGGTCTGAGTTCCAGATTAGGACACTTAAATGTAGGTGCCTGAATATGACTGTCCAGTCTCCATGTCTAATCAATTCAGAGCTAAACTGAAATCTAACTCCCTAAATTCAGGTGTCTGATGCTATTTTTAACGCTCAAGAGTATCCAAGTCCTACAGGTGAGATGGGCAGATAAAGCACAGAGTCTGTGGGAGACCTATGCCTTCTGGCAGGTGAAATCCCTTCCTTTATCTCCAGTGATGGGTAATTTCTATTGTTAGGAAAGTGATTTGAGCCATTAGTTGTTCCAGTGAATGGTGCCTCTGGAGTGATTTTGTCCACTCTAATGAAGCTCATGTTGGTGTAAATACCCGTAGGATTCCACCAACCAGATTCTCCACACCTCCACTGACCACAGCAAGAACTCAGAGAGCATGCACACAAAACTAAATTAAACCCTCCAGATACCCAAAAGTAGGTGTCTTAATGTGCATTGAATCCCACACTTGATGTGATTTCCCCCAGTGAGACAGTGTCTGTCATCTTCCCAAAGCTTATGTCACAGCTGTCCTCAAAAAGTAGCTCAATGAGCATCCTAGTATTCCTTGTAGGAATCGTAATTATCTTGATAAGACAAGCCAAAGAATTAGTTGTAATTTCAGCTTGCTCCAGAACCCTTTCAAACCCATGAGAGTGCTGTGAACTTCAGTTCAAGGTTGAAGAGCTACAAGGTCACTTATTTTTAGAGGTCTGTGGATGGGTATTAGAAGACATAATTAAAGCATAAGAAGTATGGGAGGGAGAAAGAATCCTGCCTAAAAACTTATGTGATCTCTTAGTCCTTCATAAGGACATCTGTAAAAGCATCACAACTCTTCTGATCTGAGTGGATAGAAAAATGGAGGAAGCTGTGTCTCATTATTTTTTTAAGTCGCGTATTCAACATTAATTACATTCTTTAGTTCAACCTTGCTCTAATCATGGTTGTCAAACTCTTCTAGAAATAACAAAGATAACCACTGATCAGCATTAATTTTATACTGGCAATATCTTAAAAGTAATATAAAACATAAACCTCTTCCTGCCCTCTTTTTTTTTTATGCCTACGGTTAAAATGAGTTTCAGTAGTACTATAACTGATGGTCATGCATTAAATAAAAGTAGAAATTATTGGTACAATAATCTTAAAATTCAGTTTTCATTTCTAGACCATAAATAAGACAATTCTTTTCTTCCCTCTCCCATATTCTGCTCTGTAACCCATCAGCTGTAGAGACTAAAAGAAGTAACCATGGTCCCTTTTAAAAATCCTGTAACATTTCATTTGCTCATCTAAGGAATCCCTAAAGCTAGACCACCCCTAAAGCTGACTAAAAATCTAACTGTAACCCAAGCTCTGCTCATGGAGGTCCCAGCAAAGGTAACCAGACCTAAGAAAAAAGGAAAAAGATCTTTCACCCGTACAATTCAAACCTTTGTTTTACATTAGTGATTTACACGCAATATAAGGATTCTTACATCCCCATTATTATCTCAACCTTAAACCAAGCCATAGCACTGTCAAAGATGGCTGTTAAAGGTGACACCATTAAAAACTGACTGTCAAGCCCTGAAGATAAAAGGTTATAAAAATATTCTGCCTCATGTAAAAGCAGAACTGTTTTTATTTTCTTCTATGTACAGTCCACTATACATTTTTAAAATATTTTCATGCTCATTAGTTTCATACTAACCCTAGCCCTAATTTTAACTCTGTTCACTGCTTACTTTCCAGCCTTACCATCAAGTTAGAGAAAAAATATCAAGCCACTTGGCTCGTGTACTTGTTTTATTTCTCTAGTCTAGAAACCTTACCACAAAATTTGTAACTCTTCCTCATTTTCTGATCTCTAATACGAACCTTAACCTTAGCTCTAGATTTGATAAGAATTAAAATGATGACTACATTCACTGGTGAGATGAGGCTCCCACCAAGGCCTCTCTGTCACTCCCCTCTACAGTGGACAGGAGAGAGAAAATATGACAAAGGGTTCATGGGTTGAGGTAAGGACCAGGAGAGATCACTCAGCAAATACTGTCATGGGCAAAACAGACCCAAATTAAAGATATTAATTGAATTTATTGCTTACAAAATCAGAGCAGGGTAATGAGAAGCAAAACACCTTCACCCCCGCCCATCCCTCCCCTCCTTTCCAGCTCTACCTCCTACCCCAGCAGCACAAGGAGGCAGGGAATGGGGGTTATGGTCAGTTCATCCCCCTGCTCAGGGAGGGGAGTCATTTCCCTGCTCCATCATGGGGTCCATACCATGAGGAATAGTTCTCTGTTAACTTCTCCAATGTGAGTCCATCTCACGAGCAACAGTTCTCTCTGAAACAAAAAAAAAACAATGGGTTGGAATTTTTTGAGTATCAAGACACACAAATATTAATGTCACGATTCATTTGGGAGTATGGGTAAAACTGACAGATGCTCAGGATTTATTCTGCATTTGCTAGGAAGAGGCTGATTAAAAGTATATCTATAAAGGATTTTTACAAAGACTGCCAGTTTTGGAAAAGCTTCCAAACTAATCCAGCATAGGTAGATATGCTCCAAAAATTCTGTGACTGGACAAGTCCTTGAACCATTTTGTGCTTGAAAGCTTGAAGAGATTTAGTTTGGAAACATTGCAAACTGCTCAAAAATTCTGACATCATGTTTCTCAGAGGGGAAATCAAGGAAGAAGGTTTAATAGAATCATAAACTGAATCTTTGTCACCCTTCTTTGCATGGCCAGCCACTAGTCATGTACATCCAGTGAAGGTTTCCATGGTCCCAGCATTGAGGTGTCACTAGACAGTGTATAAGTTTCAATATTGTAAATGTATTCTTGTAGCAAGAAACTATCTATTTCCCGAGACTTGCTGGCAGGATTAGACTGACTTTAGCACCATATATATACATATTTTAAAAATCCACTGCAAAGTATTCAGGAAGAATGCTCCACAGAGAACATTGCATAGGAGATTTTTCTTAAACATATGGCAGAAAGCATATTAGCATGAATAACTTCTATGACATTTCCCCCTCCTCCCATCCTTGAAGTTGCTGCGAGGCAAATAAAAAGTGTGAGTGAAGATCCAGAAGAAACTAAAGATGTAGGAGTTGCAAATCAGGGCTGGAATTTGAAATCCAAGTGTTCCTGAGGACCAGGGTTTTTTTCTTAAAACGATGGTTACTTTTCAGTAGCTCTTGCAATAAATGTTCTTGAAATTCAGAAAATCCTAAGTCAACCAATGAACCAATGAAGGGATTTTTGGTTGTATTTGCACATCTGTGTTATTATGCTACTAATAAAATTCTTGTGACTGGGGTATTTGACTTTCCTATCTCCGCCACAGAACTACTTTGGAAGGTTATATAATTGCAAACTGCCTCAGCTACCCATATGCAAAATTAGAATAATAGTGTGTCCTTTCTGTTATCTGTTCAAGTTTTGAGCAATTTGGGGAGGAAACTAGGTCTATCAATGCCTGAGGCTACCCCAGATATCTGTGTCCACTGCTAACAATAAAAAGCTCCAGACCCTTTCAGTCTTGGAACATCTGAGCACAGAGTGTAAGAAGTGTAAGAAACCATTTTGATTCTCTTCTTCTCTAGTCTTTGTGATCCTCCTGGGAGGCCAAATAACCCTATAAACACAATTATCAAAAGTTATTTCATTTTTTAAAAAGGAGATAGCAGATCTCCTGTACCTCGTCATTCTCTCGTATCAGCAATGTGACAATCCTGATCTCCAAATACATCATTAGATCCACACACTGATCTGCATGTCATTTTATACAATTGCAAATATATATTATGGAAAGCATGGTAGGGAAAAGTAGCACATTTTCCTGCACCAAATCTTTGAAACCTTGAGTTCCAGAAAAAGAGCAATCAGAATCCCAAGAGATTTCATCAACTTTGTTTCTTTGTCTGATTGAGACCTTAGCTGCACCACTAAGTACTTTTGCTGTCTTGCCTCACTGTCTTAGCCCTTCTTCACCTGAGATAAGAACTCTGTGTGATGCCCCAAATCCATTCTGACTGCGTGTGCTCCTGCAGTTTGGAGATTAGAGCAGTCTAAATGGGAGTGAACAGCTCAAATTTTGTGTCAGATTGATGATAAGTTGTGATTTCATAGAAAAAATGGCAAGATGATTTTTTAGACAAAAGGCAAACAGCCAATCACATACCAGGTAAGTTGCACAAGATTACAAGTCTTCACTAATAAATGTGCTATGAATGAAAACCTACTTTGTGAAACTGTAAGGAAAACAAACAATAAGAATCAATTATTATAGAGTAATTTTTTTCAACATTATCGCATTCATGGAGGCAAATGAAACAACTGAAGCAGTTGTTTAACCACGCTGTTCTGCTTTTCAGTCATGCTATTAGCACGTTGCTCCATTAGAGTTTACTGACTCAGAGAGCCACTGAGATTTACAATTTGGGCTTTTATAAGCAGAACAAAGTTGATCTCATAGAAGATGACAGTGGAGAAACTAAGCAGATCCTTAGAGTAATTTCAGATGACAAAAAAAGTCAAATAGCATTCAGCTTAAAAAAGTTAATGGTCCTCTAGGCTGAGGTCTTAATACAACAGCAAGACAGTCAAATTCTCATCTCACCAAGGCCCAGAGAAAGTAACACTTTTGGGTATGTATCATCATGTAGACTAAATGGTCCAATCCAGGTAAGCAAGAGAAAATGCTGCAGGCACAGCAGAAGCTGCTTGATCACTTATGAAGGGTCCTGGGTGCCATGGTCAGAAGGTGGAACAGATTTCAGAAAGTGTTATCAGTGCTCAGAGACAACCTAGGGACAGACACTGTCATGCATGTGATAAGTGGAGAAACATGACTAAAAAAATTGCAGAAGGTTGGATTTTCCAGTTTTTAATGATTTTGTAGCACTGCTGTGCACCAGGCTCCTTCCCTGCATAGGTGTTTGGATCCAGCCTTGCCATTAAGTTCATCATTAAGAAATTTTTGGGATTTTGCATTTCCTACCCTGATGACACTTACTGAGCTATTTATTTTTAGTTTCTGTTCTGCTGACAGCACCAACAGTATCTTTTTCATAAATATTGTTATTAGCTATTTAGGTTTTAAGACAATTTTGGTAGCTGTTCTCCATCATGGTATTAAATTGAAGTTCCTTCGCAGTATGTGGTGTAAAAGTCAGAATAAAAGTGTGTTTAAAATGCTAGTTCCATTGAAATGTTTCTGCAGCCAAGTCCTTCTAAAAAGAGTGTGTCTGTTCAGCAGTGATTCCAGATAGATATCCCTTTCATTTTAAAGAGATTTTCCTTACAAGTTTTCAAAACAATTGTTTTCCACAACTAAAGGGAGTATGAAATTTTAAAAGCAGAATAAGAAGATGGTTTAGAATGAGGCTCAGGAGATGGAGTTTCAATTTGAGAGTGGGGTTTTCTTGGTAAAGATAAAAATGGCTATACAGTTTTCCTGCTTTTACTCATTCTCAAACTCTTTTATTAATCATGAAGCTGATGCAGAGTGACAAAACACGTTTTACCCAGAAGACACCGGATTATTTAGTATATATAATACCTTACACAAGCAAATCCAGATCACCATATTTTTCAACATTTTCACATAGGTAGGTGAATCGTGGTTTTTTTGCAACCTTCCCTCAAAGAGATCAAACTTCACAGGTCTTGGACTAATTTTCACAGAGGGCAAATCAGAAGAACACCAACAACCAACATAAACACATTAATAAGCCTTAACTAGTTCACTGGCTGGCAACCAGGAGAGCTGTGGCTTTGAGAAACTGGCTTGGTTTTCTGTGTAGTAATGATAGCAAGGTGGCAGATGTTGTTTACAGAGTTAGGGGATTCCCTTTGAATCAAGCTCAGATTGGTCTGTGACAGACTGATCTGGCACTGCAGACACAGTACTCCTTTTTCTCCTTTTTAGGTAAATTTAACCAAAACGAAATGGATTCCCCCCAGCTCTAGACATAAAGTTATTGTGCCTCCATTCAAAGTTTTATAGTCTATGCCAGTGTGTGTAAAGAGATTGACAAGAAAAGCACTCTTCAAAAGTATAATTTTAGTGAATTAATAGCAGCAAGTACTCTTTTGATCTCATAATATATTCTCCACCATGATTTTCATGTTCTTCTGCAGAGCTTAAAGAAGGCCTGGACACACATACTTATTTTGTATGATGTGTGTGACATAAAGTGCACTGCCCTGCACATTATTTTTAGAAAGAATTTGGAACATGCCACCTGGCCCATATCATCACTAACTCCTGTGCTTGAAGACTTCCAGGACTTCTAATGAATCCTTCAAAGAGCTCTTGAGTTGCCTATTCTGGACTGTTGCTCTGATGATACAAAGGTTCACATCTCCCAGGGAAGACCTTTTTTGTCTTTTTCCCTTATCTATAAGAAGCAAATTCTACAGATGAACAATCACCTTATATTGGTCACACATCTCCATTTATTCTTTCCATCAGTCCATGCAGACCAGCTCCTGTGGAGTGCATTTGATAATAGTCACAGGCAATTCTGGTCTGTAAAAAGACTTAAAGAGCAGCACATACAGAACTTTATAATGAACTTACTACAACCCACCCACACACCATTACACATTTTCCAAATTTCAGGACTCATTTTCATGCTTTTTTTTTTTTCCCTGCAGAACAGTAACTATCAAATATATTTTTAGGTCATAGCTGCAGAATCTCCTGCCATAATAATGAAAGCTGTGTGATGTCAGAAAAATTCATCATGGAAATGGTAACACCTCAGTTGAGTAGTGCTCCTGGAATGTTCCTCACAAGAGAAAACAAAGGTATCTTCTTTGTCTTGAACATGCAGACGCAGGAAATTCCAGTCTCTCAGAGTTCAGCTGCTGAAAATTGCATTTTGGAACCTAAATTCTCCTGAAGTAAGACTACATTCACACTGAGACTGAGATAATTTGTCATTACTACCCTTCATCTGATGGGATGACTTCTTCTTAAATATTTTAAGGAGCTCCACAACAGATGGATAATAGTGCTGCATGATCAAAACTGCAGTGTTAGAAAATTATATTTTTACATTTAATTTTTATATAAGATTGGTGCATATATTATTGTCAAATGAAATGTCATGTCTGGTAGATAAAAATGTTTCTCTTCCTTAGAAGCAACTCTTACAGACAAAAACATGATTCTCCTGACCTGTATATGAATATTTCCTGTTTTATTAGAAATTTGAGCTTTCTGAACAAGACTTAAATAAAATCATTTTATGCTTGTGGAGTAATACTAATATTATCTAAATTATTTCTAGTAAAAAAACAAGAATGTTTTGAATTCAGCAAAACATCATTTTCTTATTTTCTGCGGAGAAATTTCTGCAAAAAATTTCTGACAAGTTACACAAACTGCAGCCTATTAAAAGGAATTTAGCATAAAGGAATCTAGCAAAAAAAATCCCAACCCTATTTTTTAAACTTTGCAAGCTGTGTTTACATTTTTGCACATATCCTTTCCTCTACAGATTTATTTGGTTTTCATACTGATTTTGGTTTTTTCTGTCAGTAGCTTTGATACCCATATAGATGGAGAGAAGCTCTTGTGAACCCTCTCAAACCTCACAATTCATCTCCAAATGAGAATAACAATAGAGCTTGAAAAAGAAATAAAAAGTCTACCAAAACCTCCATGTATACATTGTAACAATAGTAACAATAGTAACAAATAGAAATAGTAACAATTCTCCTTGAATCCCTTCTTACATTATTTCTTTTTCATATCACCAGTCCACGAGATACAAAACTGGTTCTCTCCTGGTATTTATATTACTGCTGAAACTGAATTATCTCCAACTTCTTGGAAGAGAACCAATTTTCCACCTTATCTGGTTTCTTCAAAAATTGCAGGAGAAAGATCTAGATGAAAATTTAGTTTTCTAGTGCTTTTAAAATAAGCAGAAGTGTAAAGCTCATTGAAGACATGATATATCAGAAGTTGGCTTTTGTCAGTAGTTCTAAAAATCATCCAAACTGCTGTTTTCAACCAAAACCACTGGAATCTACCCTTGCAACTCATTTATGACCATCTTAAAATGTCTTGGACTTCTTATTCCTTTTCTTCACTGCTTCTGGATTGGGATGACAAAGCCAAGCACCCATTGTTTGCTACAGATACTGGCACAAAACTTCAGCAGAGTGTAACCATGTAATCCCTTGGGCTTCCAGGCATGATATTTCTGCTGCAAGGGGCAGCAGACAGGCACTAGTCGGTAGATAAACCATATCTATCCGTTATTTTAAAAATAGCATGTGAAACAATGAAAATGGGCTAAGATAGAGGGAAACCTTATGGAAAGAAAAAAGAATGAGTTAGTAATTTGTCCTATTGACTGCTTCACTTGGCTGATAAGCAAGGCTGAGCAAGTGGAAGTGTTTTTACAGAAAATGAGGAGAATATCAGTATTCTCCAGGTGGCATGACAATGCAAACAAGTGTGAGTGAGGTTTCCTCTGTAGCAAATGTGCACAGGCATGGCTCTGACTGCTTAGTGTGCACCAGGGATGATGAAACACAGGAGATACACCAACATGTTTGCTTCTTCACAAGTGAAATTGTCTATGGGTCCTTTGATTCTTCTCTTTGAAAGAAGCCAGGGCATCAGAGTGTATCCTGAAGCTAAATGCAGCAAAAATCTAATATTTGGAATTGTCATCCTATTCAGCATGACACTGAGCAAAACTGAGGGAAAACACAGAAGACAAATTAATTTCTCCTAGAATGTTCCACATGCCACACAAAATAAGGATGAGAAAGAAAAGAGTTAGCTACTTCTAATATAAATTACTGTGTGAGTGGAAAACTGAAGCATGGGTGATAATTTAATTTCTCTTGAAACAATTTTTTGTGTGCTGTGGGAAGCACTCTGTGTGCAATGCCAGGTCACAAACCACCACATCAACCTCTACAACAAGCAAAACACCCCAAGAGCACTTGTCATGGGTAAAGAAATAATAAAAAATAACAAATTCTTTTACATTTATATAGTTCCTTTCATCCCACAGGATTCAAAAACTCGTGACAAATTTAAACATCCACTGATTTATACGCATAAAATCTCTTAAACAGATAATTTTCATAAATAGCAGTATATAAGTCAGCAAGCAAAGAAAGTTACTTAATCTAAATGAATCCACAGAGGAAATAATTTCTTTCTTTCTTGAGTCATAGTATAGAAGGTCCAGCAGGAGAGGAAGGAGTTAGATTCTAGTCTAATTGAACAACTTCTAGCTTCAATTCTTTATTTATTGTGGCTCCTATCTGAAGAAACCTACCATTAAAAAAGGTCGTTCCTAAATAATTATGTCATTTTCTTTTATAGCTGAAGGAAACATTTCTTTTGTGTCCCATGAAGGTAATCACACAATTGTGTCATAAAATACCTACCTGACTATTTACCCTTGATCTGAGAGAAATCTCAAATAAAATGTTTAAAACTGCTAAGTTATCAGATTGAGAGATATTGAAAAGAGATATGAAAGAGATATGAAAGATATGAAAGAGATATTTTTCCAATAGTGAAATAAAGTACTCAGCCTTAAGGTAAATAATTTTCTTTGGCACACAATATTGAGGTTTTGCTCCAAGGAAAACTGTGGAAAAGGCCAGTTTCTGGTCTGACAGTCTGGCCAGCTTGTAATGCCAAGGCTCTAAAATCCTTAGTTTGGTGACTGGGATTGGAGTTGTGCATCTGCAGCCTTTCTCTTTTACCCTTATTGCAGATCTGGAAATTCTACTGTGCAAGAGAGCTCAGCAGTGCTTCCAGGAGCCCTGTGTCTCCAAAGGCCATCATGGAATGTCTCTGTTGCATGGGAAGACAAAGCTTTCACAAACAGAAGTTTATGAAAGCTCTAAGGTAAATGGTCACCCATCCTAACCAAAACTTAAAGAGGTATAATATATTTGAAGTTATTAGGAAAGCTGGCAAAAAGATCAAGTACTCAAACTTGCAGGAGTATTTTATCAACACAGAATGTTCAGTAGTGAATCCAAAGCAGATGTTTTAGAGACTGAAGTTCCCAATAAAAAATGTTTAGACTGATTTGAAACGTGGGGCAGGCAAAGAACAAACCCCAGGAAAATTCTTCAGAGGACATGAAACAATTAAGTGTCCAGCTAATTATCCTGGAATAACTCCTGACAACTAACAATGTGTTGGGCATACTGTAAATTAACTTGTCTGAAATCCATAGTGGGGAGAAAACAACAGAGAATTAAAATTTAAATCTTGATAAATACACATACACACACACACACACACACACTCATGCACACACACTGTCCTGACATTTAAAGGGCAATGCTTAGCCAGCTGTGTTTATATTTTCCTTCATGATTCACAAAGGTATGATCCAGGCTAATAAGAACACATAGGTAAATAACTTCTTTTCATATTACTATGCTTTATGAAAAGCTTTTTTGAGGTAACCATGCCAAACCTCCAGGTGTTGGCCAGGTTGAAATGCTGTTGGAACAGAGGAAAACACTCTTCTCCATCATTGCTGAGAAACAAATATCATCCCAGTCTGGCTCAGTATTGAGGTTTACAGAATAAATGAGGCTGTATTTTTCCGTAAACAGCTGGTTGAACTACAAAGCAGAACTATGTAATTTTATTTAGCTGAGCAATAATTTTGGTTTTTGTAAGATTCTGTTGCCCCAGCCAAGAAAAGGTCAACTTTCAAAGCATTATTGAGGTTTTATACAACGGAGTAGCACCTGAAATGTTGGTGAATAAGAAGAAATCTTGGTGATGACACTAAATGGGGAGTTGCCTGGTGACCCCTCCAGTGAAGGCATCAGCCTATAGCAGGAGTTAAAATGTGTATTTTCGAAGCATATTTGCAAAGTCTTAGTAAAGGTCTGCTTAGAGAGAAAAGAAAATAGCAGCCCTGAGTTTTAAATCAAACTTTCTCCAAAGTTTGGCTGATAACTATTACACTGTCATTTTTCTATAGATTATTTCACACATGTGACCTTGACACCTCCTTGGATTAGCTCCTAACTGCAGTGCCACACAGAATTCAATTGTGCTCCAAAGCTTGGTGCAACCCTTGAGGACTACACTTTTTGCAACAGCGTGTGAGCATTCAGGGAAGATGCACCACTGCCTGAGGGAAGAGGCATTTGAGTTCAGTTTTTCTTATATTATCAAAAATTACACAGGAAAGAACTCAAAGAGAAGACCTTGCCGTTTCACAGCAGGACTTGCAGAAACTGTTGGATAAGATAACAGTGTGAAATGAAGAGCTGAAGCAGTAGGGACCTCATCACAAAGGGAAAGTCTGCATCCTGACTCAGTGAAACATATAATCTTCTTCTGTTTGTTAAAACAAAACAGAGCAAAAATACATTTTGGAAATCAGATTTTTCTGCAGCTCCCTGATGGAAGAAACATCGCAATAAACCTGCTGTGAGATGGTGAGTTGCTCAGCCGTGTGAAAATGAGCACAGATTCAGACTGTAATATTTGATGATCAATTTGGTGCTTGTTTATTTTCTTTTTCTTTGTGTTACTGTATTTCCATGATATTCCTCAGACAGATCCATATTCTTTACACAGAACCATAACGCCTGAGGCTTGTAACTGTATGACCTCTCTCAGTACAGTCATAAATCTTGCCTTCAGTTGTCTTTTCTCAGCTTTAAGTTGTCTTCTGTGTCTCGTAAACTTCACTTTCTCAAATACCTCCTGCAGGTTTGGAAGAGGTTGAGATTTTTCTCTTCTTTTTTTTTTCCCCCTTTCTGGACATGGCAGTGGGTTGTGGTTTTCTTGATCCTCCTGCCGCTACAAAGAAAGCAGATATATAATTTCCAAGAGCCCATATCTGTTGCTGGCAGAGGTGAGCTCTTCATGTTCCTGATGACTCCCTGGCCCTGCAAAGGGGCTTTCCCTTCCTTTTCAATACAACTCTTTTGTTGTGCCAACACCACGTACTAGAGGGCACCTCTAAAACTACTCACCCACTGCCCTAGGTCTCAGAGGAGCTTTCCTTGAAGCACCTAAGGTGTAAACATCTTTTGATGTTACTCCCTGCAGTACCACAGAGCACTCACTGCCTGGCTGCCTTCCTTGTCTTGACCATGCCTCAAAGCAGCCTGTGCAGAAGCACCTTAATATTTGTGCTGCCAGGCTCCGTGTGGGTTGTCCTGGAATTCTTACTCTGCATGACTCATTAGCATCTACCACCCCTTCAATTAAATTGCTTGTTTGTTTTGGTTTTTTATCTAAATCTGACTATTGGATAATAAATATCATTTGCAGTAACCACACAAACTGGGAGCACACAGGTTTTAGAATGTGAAAATTACTGTGAGTGAGGAGCAACAGATTATTATTTATGTTCTATTATAATTAATTACTTTGCACAGCTGGGAACCATGTTACAAGTCTTAGGTGTTTGCAAGAATGAATGGCCTAGTAAAATGTAGCTGGCAGCTAAACCCACTCTTGTCATCCATGCTCGTTTTTGGTGCTCTCAGGGCTGGATAGATGTGCCTGCCAAAGGCTCTCATCGGCCCATTAGTGTCTGGAGTGGCTATGCTCTTAAACAGACATTTTTATTGCTCTCTGCCCTTTGAGTCACAATAGTGCAGACACCTGGGAAATGCATGATAAACACAAACAGCTAGGACAAGCCAGATAAACAGGCCTTGCAGATAAACACACATTACATATATTGATAATTACACACCAGAAGCGATCTGTTGAAATACAATTATTTTTCACATCCCTTTCTTAGCGCGTTGGTGCAATCCAGGACCCTGCATGGCTGCTCATGTAAAGAATCATTAAATCTCTGTTTTGGTTTGTGAGGGACTGACGAAAAGAGAGGTGCTCTTAAAATAAAATTTCTCAGATTATTTTTCCTGCAGTTAGAGGCGTTGAGTCCCACTAAGCCAGAGCTAGAAACAACCTCTGAGGCTTTGATTAGCTCACAAAGGAGTGCCAGCATCAGGGGGGTGATTGTAAACAACTTGAAAAGGCCACAGTCCCTCCTCTGCCTGCAGTTGTAAGGTTGGCATGGCCAATGGGTCTGGCAGCCAGAGGGGACACAGGGACAAAGTACCTCTGGGACACAGGTGGGATCTGAGCATCCTATTAGCCACCACAGCTCCCACAGGTGAAACAAGATGTAGAAGATGTGCATCACTGCTGATTCTTTTTGGGATATTTTGCAAGATATCTGGGTTTGATTCTTAGGCCAAGGACTATAAATATAAATATGGAGCAATTACCAAGCTCCTTGTAAGGAATTGCAGAAATCATTGTCACAGAATTTATGGGTACTTGAAAAAAAATTATTTAGTCATTCATATATAGGATATATTTTCTTCCATGATGACTGCTTTCTTCTTCTAGGGTTCCCATCTAAGCAAAGTTTTAAGGGAAGTGTTTAAGACAGACGCAAGAAAAAACTATAAAGGAACTGGGAGTCGTTCGTCTCTTTCAAAAATCTATTCTTTTAGACAATGATGATTAACTGATGTATGTTTGCTGTTTAAAGTAAAATGAAGTTAATTTTCTTGGGAGTGAACTCTAATTTAGTCTATTATTCCCTCCCCAGAGACAGACTGCTGTCACAAGACCAGCTGAAAGGTCTATCAGTATTCAGAAGCAAGGCTAAACCAACCAAGAAAGCAACATTAAATCTATGTTTATATTGCAGTTGTCAGAAAACTTCACACAGACCTTTAAAATTAAAGGCCATCAAAAGGTATAGTGCAAGTTCAAACAGAGACACAAATGATAGCTTTTGACAGGCCATATATGCAATGTGGGAAGATATTTTATGTGCAGTCTGAACTGAGTCACTGGGAAAATAAACACATAGGATAGTGAAAAGGAAGCATTATCAAAGAAATTCCACAGTGGAAAATGAAGGTAGTGGGAGCAGTCAGTGTCATGAAGGCTTGAGTGCCTTTGTACAAGAGAGGAAAAAGATTAACTAGGGATTACAATATGTTCGTACACATTAAAGAAATAATATGAACATGCACTATACAAAGTGAACGTGGACAAACATCTCTGATGGCTAAAGACTGACTCAATCTTGCTGTCACTCAAGTGCAAGAAAAGATCTAGTTTCTTCTAGATTTTGATCCAAATTAAATATAAAAATTCCCTTGCGATGACCATTCTTAAGAATGTCTGGCTGAAGAATAAAGATATTTATTTAAAATTAATATTAGTACTTAAAAATAATATTTAAAGAAGACAAACCAAAGGTCAGATGTGATAGGATTTGCTGATCCAGTTCACTAAACTTTGGCAAGCATATTGTACTACTGAGTAGTACTGTTTTATAGGAAGTTCACCTCTGAGATATTTTTGTCACTGATTTCATGGTATGAGATTTAAATACATATATGGATGGACACATTGACCTTACAAAATCTTGACAACACTTGTGTCAAGTGCTCCAAGTAATGGAAATTAATTATTTGCCAAATGTAGTTCTGTCAAGAAAGAACTTTCTTGTTGGCCTCATCCCTCAGCATCCTTAATGCTTCTCTGCTCTGTGATTTCTCTGCAGAGTACACTGCAATACCTCTCACTTGCTCATGGCTGTCTATTGATGGGGTAACAAGGGACAAGGGTTCAACCTGCTTTTCAGCCTCATTTGCTTGTGATGTTGAATCCAGAGATCATGGTGGCAGGGGGAAGCTGTCACACCTGGAGTCAGAACTGGAAGTAAGAGACAGAAAAAAATGCCAAATGTGTTGGTCTTGATACCTTCACAAAAATAATTTTTCGTGGGAGAACATTGCTGTTTTAAGGAAGAAAACATTTCCTGAAAGTAGGATTAGATTCAGTTCACCCAAGTTTAGGTAGCTGCTCTGCAGATGTTACCTGAGTTACATGAGGGCTCCTATAACAGTGATCTTGGGGTGCAACTCATCCACTAAAAAGGGAATGTGGGGTTTTTTTAGAAAAAGGTAAATTCCTTCCTAAATTATGAGCACACTACATTTGGAAACACGGGTTTCTACAAATTGAACCCAAGATCTGTTTTTTCCACTAGAATGAAATGGAGAAATACAATTATTCCAGCTAATACAGTGATATAATACAGTGATATTTCAGCCAATATAAACATTCATTTTTTGAGACTTGAGCAATATTATTTCCTTGCATAAGAACCTAAATGATGAGGCTGCCCAGCCTTCCTCCAGAGGCTTAGTCAGTGCAGTCAGCTAAGGAATTGAGCAGAAGGTGCTGTGTAAGGATTACATGCCATGAACACACCCGTCAGGGAATGCAATAGATTTCTTTCCTCTTTTGAGTAATTATTGAGTAAGACATACACCTCCTCTGAAAATTACAGAGGTTCAGAGAAACACTCTTAACGCTCTACAGAATTAGTAGCTGTTATGAGTAAAACTAATCACATTATCATAATTTAATCCAGATAAACTCTTATTTAGAGGGACTGTGAGGAGACAGGGCCTTTCAGTTTCATGCACAAAGAAACCTAAAGCATGGTGCTAATGACACCAAGGCTGACAGCCTAAATCCCCATATAGGCCATTCTCTTAAGAGTTGGACTTGATGTTCCTTCTGGGTCCTTTCCAACTCAGACTATGCTGTGATTCTCTGAGCTCACGGAGGGGTGTGCTACACCCAGACAAACCCAAGCCTATGGAAGGTGAATATATTGGCTGAAGAGGGGTATGAAAAGAGGGACTGGCAATTAGTTCCCAACATTTGAACAGAGAGCCACCATAAGCCCTGGGAAGGGCCTCTCTGGCACACAGCCCATGACAGATTAGACCAAAACATTTGCACAAGCCCTACCCCTCTAGCAGATAGGATTTCATAGCTGTTTATTGCACTGAGTGCCCGCTTTAAGCCTTATGTGAGTACAAATTAACCCATTCAAATTTTCTATCACAGGTAAAGAAACACCTGAACAACATCATGAAATCTAGCACATGGTTGGGGGAATAAAGGAAGGAAATCCTGGTAAGCTGGTGCTGCTGTTAAACATAGTCTGTAGAATCACAAAACAGCTCACTATGTGCTAGAAGAAGCAAATAGTCCTAAATGACAGTCTGAAGGACTTTTCACAGAGGAAGTTTCAGTCATGTGGCTCTACAGATTGTGGCACCAGCACCCAACCTGTTCTGCCCCAACAGAGCCAAGCCTTTCGGGGCAATTTCTTTTTGTGTTCAGACACAGTAGTGATGAACCTGCATGTAAGAGCTGCCCTTTTCTTGGAAGGAGGAACATATCAGAGAAGATAAGGAATGTTAGCAGCTGCAGTGCTGACAGCTTTAGGAAGTCTGCTGGGGAGAGCATTTGGGCTGTAAGGGATGGTTGAGCACCTGAGCACTGCCTGAATGACCTCGGGTACTGCAGCAACCAGTTTAATACTCAATAAGTGGTGTCTCTGTATCTCCCAACACAGGGAAAACTAGAAGAGAGTAGGTAGAGACAGAGAACATCCTGGAAAATATTTAGAGCAGCAAAGGCTTGCGCAGTCAAGAGAAGGTTATGGCAAAGGGAATTATAGAAACACAAACGTCTTTTAGCCTCTTCCTACCACCTGCTGATCCCTGCACTGGGTCAGCTCCACTTGGACTGACCAGGCTCTGTGGTCCTGCCCCACTCGGCTTCTAGCAAGAAAAACTATGCTTCAGCCCAAACAAGACAGGAAAGAAAACAGCAGGAAAGGAAAACAAAGCCTGTTCTTGAAGTTCAATGTAGGAAGAGAAAAAAAAGGAGAAGAAGGAAATATCAAATGAAGAACCAAACAAATCAGCTGGGGGAAAGATCTTCAAACAACCATTGGAAATCTGAATTCTGCCAGAAAGGACCTCAGCAGCAGCTGCTTTTTGCTTATTTTGTTTCTGAAATGGCTGAAGGAGCCTGCCAAGGATGCAGATGAAGATTCACTGTAACAACTTGAAACTGAGGGAAGTCTGGCATTTTCCTATGAGTGACAGGTTAAAGTTATGACAGAAGAAAACTTTTATTTTCCTTGTATGTTCCACATTTCAGTCTGTCTTGATTGCCCTGGGCTAGTACTTTGCATGTAGACACTGATAAATCTGAGCTCCAAATGCGATATTATGTGCTGCTCAGATTTGCAGCACAGATGCAACTGCCTAGCTGACTGTTACCTGTAAAACCTAATTAAAATCAATAAAGCCTTGTAGCTGGAGGTCCATGTTTTATCAGAGCATGAAAATGAGACAAAACTCCCAATAGCAGTGCTTTGTTTTTCCATTTATCTTTGCAGATACCTTACAGGAGCCTGTGAACAACCCTCACTTCAGGGTATTTACCATATACCTGACCAAGGTTTATCTGTCAACCCTGTAGGAATACCGGCATAGTTAACATTTTCTTCAAGTCTAAATCTGTCATGGGAATAATCCTTTGCTCTTTAGTGACAAGAAGCAAAGCAGTTTTAGGCTAACATCACTGTTAAACTCTGCAATAAGCTTTTTAATGGAATGGACCTGAGGCCCAGCAGCTTGACTTTCATCCAGAGATTTTTAGCTTAAAAAAAACAAATTTCTGAAGTATTTCTCAAGTTGTAAAAGATGCAGGGTCCAAATCTATGGTTTGAGATCATGCAACTGGCTGGTACTTCTATATTTCTCTTTCTTTAAAATATCAAACTTTGGTCAAATACAGAATTCTTAGGGGATATCAGTGATAACTATCATATTAGTATTCACTAGTATGGAACTAGTCAAATTCCTGCTTTACCAGGAAAATGGCACAAAACATAAAAATTCAAGTCAGTTTGAGTCTTTTTACCCAATACTGCATGGACAAGGCTTCTGAGCATCATGGAAGACTTTTAAAAGAGCGATGTCAGCAGTGGTGTCCTGCAATATCTCTTCCAGATTGAGAAGGATATAAAAGAATTTCATTTTCCATGTAGCTTTGTACATGATAAGTCCCACAACAGCAACAGATTAGCCTTTTTTTTTTTTAATTTCTCAAGTGTAGGCAGACTTCTCCATCACCAAGAAGCAGTCCCCAGCTCACAGAGGCTCTGAGTC
Source organism: Grantiella picta (assembly GCA_013397955.1). Lineage (NCBI taxonomy): Eukaryota > Metazoa > Chordata > Aves > Passeriformes > Meliphagidae > Grantiella > Grantiella picta. Next base: position 697,095 of record VZRM01006682.1, read on the forward strand.
TACAAAAAATCAAAATCAGCTAGAGATTTTCTTGCCAATGAAGAAGATTTAACATAAACAGGCTCATGTAGCTCCAGTCCTGCTTCCAGTACTCAGTATTGGGTGTTGTAAGCACACACATCTTGGGGATAAATCTGGAAATCTCCATCTGCCCATTTAGATATGGTAGGAAATCCACTCATCTATTTTGTAAGAACATCAGACTGCTGGGTTCATGAATGTTGCAACAAATTAAAGGCAAAACAACCCAGTATTGCCTGTGTGCTCTAAAGAGAACAGTTCAATTATCTTAATTTTTCCTTCAGCAGCTCACTGCCTACTGATGGTGTACTTCTCAAGTGGAAATATAAAATTGAAATGAAAATATCATGCCCCTAATGATGTCATCAATATTTAGATTTCTTAATATTAAACACAAAAATTGTGACCAAGTATTTTCTGATTCTCCTTCTTGATCCATTTGCGATGATATATTTTTTATTCTTGCATCACAAATGCAGAATCATTAAGACCCGTATTTTATACCATTTTGAGGTTGGGTTATTGGTTGCATCAGAAGTTCAAGTTTCTGTGTGAATTTTAAGACCAGAACGATTTCTATGGAAGCAAAGAATCAAACGAGTTTCCTATCTCCCAGCCCTGTGTCCAGAATATTCAGTCACTGCTATGCACTCTGCATTTTGATAGCAAAAACACCACATATAAAACAGTTAATACATCTGACATTCAGCACTTCTTTAAATTTTGAAAGGGGAAGGGGGAAAAAAAAAACAAAACAAACTTAAAGCTTTTACTTTGAGCATAATTTTGGATATATTTCTACAACTGTGGCAATGGAATAATTTTTTTGTTAAGAGTGTGCAATGATACTGACAGATAAAGATTGCTTTTGGCTTTAATTCATTATTCTGACAAGGATTTTGCCATGTCAACCAATTAAAAATTATGTGAGTTGAAAATACTTGGTAGCATTTTTACCAATTACTGTGGTACCAAATCCTTGAGAGAACAGTGATTTCTGGGCAATGCCAGTGTTTTCTTCCTTTTTCCAACTGTTTATTTTATCTTCCACTGGTGGTTTTTGAGCTATAATACCATCCCTTTATTTATCAGAATTCTATGCCTGTTTTTGATATGTAGAGATACCCACAGGCTCCCCTAACCTTGTCTCATATTGCTGTGTTGTATGAATTATTCAGAAAGTTTAGCTTTTGAAGTGGTCAGTAATTACATAACTTAACATCCAGATAAAAGACAGAGAGAGAACATGAAGAAACATCACAGAACATATTTTCTATCCTTCAAGTACAGCCTTAGTGTATAAATTTTAGAGACAATGTGTAATTAAATGAGTGTCTTTAATGTACTCATTGACATTTTACAGTTTCAGCGTTCAAGGTTTCCCCCCTGCTGGCTAAGGAGCACTTAGCTTCTCATTTCCCTTATCCACATGCCTACCTTTTGAACTGTTCTTCTTGTGGTTAGTAAATCCTTAAATCACTGGATTACAAGAAGTAAGAATGTAAGAAATGCCAATCATACATGTTTAGGTCAATACTAGATCTGCCTTTGAGGCTGCAGAAAGAGGTACTGTTTCCGGAGAAGACAAAAGCCTGGCCTCTCTCCATGGATTCCTTCACCACTTTAAATGGTTCTGCTGGCATGTTAGGGTAGGTGTTCATCTTCATCATTTAGTATTTGTTTTGTATCTCTAGTCCATGAATTTACATTCTTTTAATATTCTGGTATGGTTTGCCTCCTAAACATCCTGTGGCAGCAAGTCACAAAAATACTTTTTTAAAAATATTTTTAAGTCAATCTCCTGCAAGTTTCTAGTCTTGCAGAATTTGGAGAGAAGCAGTTCTACATTTTCATCTGCAAGTGTGATTTTTTTTTTTTTTGAGTTCAGCACTATGCAAGCTTTGTTTAAAGTCTTTTTCTTATGATACATTGACTTTATCTACACTAATGCTCATATGTCACCTTTTTGACCACTTTTTGAATGCCTGATGTAATCATTGTCACTGATGTAGCTTCTGGTTCCCCAAAAGATGTTAATGCCATCCTCACATTTCACCACATTTCCCTTTTCAATCATTGACAAAATAATGAAAACAACTGCTCTCAACATTTATCCACAGCAGGAGCCACAGCTGTCTTATCCAGCCTGAAAACCACTAAGCCCTACTCTGCTCTTCTTGATCTTGAACCAGCTTTAAATTCATAGAACGACCTTCCTGCCAAACTCATAACAACTTCATAACCCTAATAAAATTTTGCTGCAGAAACTTGTGAAATGTCTTTTTAAACCCCACATTTCTTATGTTCGCTTGGTCTCCAGTCGTACACTTGCTGAAATCATGCTAGAGCAGCAGCAGAATGGTGGGGCCAGATTCCCCATTCCAAGGGAATTTCTCACCCAATCCCAGCAGTCTGTGCATTCAATAATCTTCTTTCCTTCCAATTCTTACATCTTCCTGGTAAGAGAAGCCCTCCCTGTAAATAAGACTCATGTAGGATTTCTTGGCATAGCTTTTTGGTAAATATACCTCATGTATATTTACCTTAAATAAGTAGCTCCTCTGACTGGCCTGCCATGAAGAATACATTGAGTACAGGAAATTCCACAGCTTCTTTCATGATGAAGAATTTACTGAACTTCTCTGCCCTAGCCTTATCACTTCTCAGTGCCCCCCTGATATCATAGTCAGCAAGCAAGCCCACCAATTTTCTAGCCTGTTTCCTTTGTTTAAATAAAAAAATTATCTCAGATGAAGCATAATTTGCAAGGTGATCTTCAGACTTTTTGTAGTTCTCTAAGTTTCCTGCTTACTTTTTACCTGTCATTACTTTTCATTCAGTTACATTTACCATTTTAAAATACCAGCCTTTCCCATGGGATAGTATCCCTGTATTTCATTGAATCATGGAACTATAGAATGGTTTGGATTGGAAGGGACTTATAAAGGCCATTTAGTTGAACCTCCCTGCAATGAACAGTGACATCTTCATCTAGATCAGTTTGCTCAAAATCCTATTCATCCAGACCTTGAACGTTTCCAGGGATGAGGAATCATCTGAAAACTTGAGGGTTCACTTGATCTCACTGCCTATGCCATTGAGTGATGAAGTCTCCACTCATCCCTGATCTCCATCCCATCACTGAGCCACTGCTCTCTTCTCACTGGATGCAGCCATCCAGCCAATTCCTTATCCGAATTCGAGGTCCTGACTTTACTCTTTGCCTGACCCATAGAAGAATGCAAACTCCACCACTGTGTGACCACTGCAGTCCAGACTGCCTCCAGTCTTGTCACTGATTATTTCATTTGTGCTGATTTGTTTCCCGTGAAGCTGTTCAGCACTTGTAGGAGACTGCTGGTTTCAAATTTATAGCAGACACTTTGCCTGTGCTTCAAAAGTATTTTTGAGCAGGCATCAGATTGCTTGGAGGCTTATTGCTTGGTAGATCTCTTTTTTAATGAATATTATTTTTATTCAAATTGTCTCTTTTTTATATAGTTCCATAAGTGTTGTATTTGCCCTTCTTCCTCTTCTGTGGTGTACCTAATCCTATTATGATCACTCTTACAGATTGACTTTCACTCTCTATGCCTTAGATTTGGTCCTTCAAAACCAAATTCAGAATGGCAGCTTATCTCAAATGCACAGAGACCAGTTGTTCTAGGAAGCAATGATTTATTGTTTCCAAAAACCTTTATCATATTCATAGGACACTGATCCAGTCTATATGCAGATCCTAGAGAACTCCTATTACAGTTTTCTCTTAATCTGGCAAAATCAGTTGTGTCTGTCAAGGATAAGGACTCATCTCTTGCATTGAGTGCAGGTCAATAACTCCACATTTTTCTCACACTTTTACCAGCATCCCCCAGTGAGTTCTTTCTGATTTTGAGCTTAGCAGTCTTCAAGCAGTTGCAAAAGCTCACAAAAAAACCAATGAAACAAACAAAAAAAAAAACCACAAACAAACAAACAAAACAAAACAAAACAAAAAAAACATGTGAGTAACCCGATTTTCAGAGTAACTTGATTTTCAGCATTGGGGAAAGAGTTAGAAATAGCAACTCTGGGACTCCTTGTTTTAAAAATTTTGCATGGTACACCCTCAGTAGATTATTTTCAGGGTCTTCCTCATTTCCAACAGCATATAGCTGCATGCTAGATGTTACAGCTACTCTGCTTCACAGAAGCACTTATTTGGGCTAATTGTGTTGTTAGAAACATCACTTTCGAAACAACTTCCGTTTCTATTGAACAAATATCTCATTTGCAGCTGTTCACTCATTAGCTGGATCTGTGCAGTTACTTTAATCAGCATTCTCATTTTCAATTAAATAGTTTTTATGATCTATTGACAACAACACTTAGTCTCAGATCACACTGAAATATAAGTTCTGGGACAGTATTAAACAGGAGATCTGTTTTACCTGGTCAGCTGTATTTTAAACTACTCCAATTGAAGAAAATAACTCTTCATCTCTGACTGTCCCTGGAACAGTTCAAAGGAGTCCTCATGTTACATTCATGCCCTTAGGGAAAATGTCATTATGAATGTAAGAAAATTGTAGAGGAACAATGACTTTCAGAAGATCAGACAAACCTTTTTCTGTTCTTTTTGCAAAAATTAAAAATAAAAAGTGAAAGAATATTTCCATGTAATAAATCTTGGTGTTGTATGGAAAAAGGTTATTTTTTATCTGCCAGAGTTTAGTCATACACAGAACCTCATTCCTGAATCCACCAAAATCCCCTTTTTTTCATCTGCAGCTATAGTACGAGCAAAACTTTCAATATTTATCACAGAATAGACTCATAGAATATGCTGATTTGGAAGGAACCCACCAGGACCATTGAGTTCTCACCCTATGCAGGACACCGCAACAGTCACACCATGTTCCTGAGAGTTTTGTCCAACACTTTTTGAACTCTGTCAGACTTGATGCTATGACTACTTCCCTGAGAAGTCTGTTCCAGTGCCCAGCCAGCCTCTGGGTGAAAAACTTTCTCCTGATATCCAACTTAAACCTGCCCTGACTCAGCTTCGTACTCAGGTGTGGTCACTGGTTGTTCGAATGAAGAAATCAGTAGCAGCCCCTCTGTATCCCTTCGCAAGAGAGTTGTGTCCTGCGATGAGATCTTCCCTCAGTCTCCTCCAGGACCAAACAGATCAAGTGACATCAGCTGGTCCTCATACAGTTTCCCGTCCAAAGCCTTTACCATCTCAATAGCACTCCTTTAATGTCTTTTTCATATTGTGGGACCCAAAACTGCTGGGGTGAGACCACCCCAGTGCAGAGCAGAGAGGTACAATCCCTTCCCTTGGCCTGCTGGAGATGTTGTGCTTAATGCATTTCTAAATTCTCCTTTGCTATTTGCACCTTTTTATATGACACTTCCTTGAAAATATTAGGGTTGCTTTTCTGTCAAGATGGGAGATCTCTTCATCATGTTGCAGGATGGTTTCTCAGGACCCTATTAATTTTGGACTGTTGTTTTCTGGAAATTATGCTTCAGCATCAGCAACTTCATTTTGTCTGTGTTTACCAGGACTATGTTTATGCTAACCTGGTAATCAGAGATTTTGCTTCTTTAAAAAAGAATTTTTTTTAATTACCCAGTAATAATGTATTCATTTGGAATTTGGATTGTGCCCACATTTTCTTTGATCAGGTGGAATACCTTTCTCTACAAACCACAGAGAACACATGAAGTAGCTCTGTGTGGGAAGATATAGTGGGAGGCAGGAGGTGAATGATGTTCATATTATTCATCCCAAATCCCCATTCTTGGCTAGGTTCATCCCACAGTGCTTTAACAGAGATACTAGGATGCAGTTCCTCACATCTATGTCTCAGATGCAGATGCCAGCGAGTGAGCTATACAGCTCTGGTTAGACTCAACAGGAATATCATCAATGCAGTGAGTGGGAGAGATTTATCTGACCAAAGACAGACATCTACTCTGGGATGAGAGGGATCATAATCTAGCCTGTCCTGGCAGTCCCTGATGGCTGTTCATTCACTGGGAAGGGGAGTCCAGCCTGGCTTGCTGGGATGTGTACCTGCACTGCTCACAGCCATAATGTCTCTGATTAATTTTCCCTCCACACTCTAAATGTGCCATCCACCCAAGTCACCAAATGGGGTTGAAAGCCATATCCAGAAAATGATTCATGTGCATGTAATTCATATTCACATTTCCGGTCTGACAGATTCAGCACAATGAATAATCCCTGTCCCAAATGTCAGCTGAATCCAAAGGGCACAAACATGGCCTGTGTGACCCAAAATATTTGGAGTTATGATGTACAAACAAGTTACTTTAGGCTCAAAGGTAGCTGTAAATTAGTTGCTGGCAATATTTGTCCTATGTGTTCTTCCTCAGTGGTACCCTACAGTGAACACAGGATAGTCTAAGGAATTTATGACTCTGAAGTAAAAAGGGCTCAGCAGCCCCATGCTTATTAAAGAGAACCATGTGAAAAAGGCAAGTGGAGAACAGCAGCTGAGTGGCTGACAATGGATGAGATTCATCTGATCAGGTGTAAGCATCTTTTACCTGTGTTTAAGTATATGGTAGTCAAATGGGGCTTGCTTGCCCAGCTCTTCTTATCCTAAAGTAGATCTCCAAACTATGCAAGATGAATTCTTCCCTAAATTTACATATTCTTTCTCCTGGCTGTAAAAGGACTAGGTCACTTAGAGATGGAAATGCACACAGATAGATAGGATATGCCCCTTTTTGTTCCACAGCAATTTACACACATATAATATTATCCCAAAGTGAAATGTGCACATGCCCATGACTTTTCATGAGCTGGGCCAAAGATTAAATTTATCCTCCTGCTGATGAGTATCTTACCCAGAGAAAGGTGATGGGGCACAGCTGCAGTAATGGTTTTTCTATGAGCCTCTTTGTGGTGAACATCTTTTATTCCAAATCTTTTAGGAGAATAACATTTATACATTAATTAGCACTTGTATTTGTGTACTTATGGAAGCACTTCACAAATTTCATTTTTATTTATGAAAACATTTCATGCTGCCATCAACACTATCCCTAGAAACTTGGATTGTTTGCATTAAAAATAATAATAAACAAGCAGGAGTTCATTTGAAAATAACAAGGTCTCTGAGCAATTTCATTGTTTGGAAAGAGGGTCACTGCTGAAAGCATTTTCATTGAGGCTGATTAGATAGAGCGTGGGGTTTTTTGCTGCAAATATTTTTACTCCAGCAGCAATGATATTAACCATTTAAAGTCTGATGTACAATGTGGAGGCAAAAGAATAACAATCAAATTGTTCACTGCGTGCCTCTTTAACCTGCCTGGCATTGTTCTCAGGTACATGGTGTGATTCTTGGGGTGTCCTACACAGGGCCAGGAGTTGGACTCCATGATCCATAGGGGTGCCTTCCAACTCAGCTATTCTATCATTCTATCATTCTATGATTCTATATGTTACTGTCCGCTCTGCCTATGATCACACAAAATGCCAGAATCAGTTTTTAGGTGGGAAAACTATACAGGTGCCCTAGGGCAATTATTTAAAGTATGAGACTGTCTCCCAAATTCTCCATGCTATATGGATCTAGTTCCAGGGCTGAAAGAAGAGCCATGGCAAATTAGGAACTCTAACATTCAGGCTGTATGTGTGACTAATCCTTTCTATCCTGCCTATTAACCTCTGTTTGAGGCAGATCAAGTGAAGCCCTGCTCAACAGCAGCTGCCACCACCCACATACTCAGCAGCAAGTCTCTTGGAGGCTGAAATTTATGGTTGTGTTGAAACACACCAATTTCAGTCATGTACTCAGTCTGCAGCCCATCATAGTGGTTCTCCCTGAAGAATGTAAAGTGAACCAGCTCTTGCAGACAGTCCTAACAGCCCCCACTGCTTTACTTTTGTAGTACAGATAGCTCTGGCTAACTGGAAAATCAGAGAGAAGAGGTCAGGATGTGCAGCCATACCCAGGCTAACTCTAAACTAGCTCAGCTCAGCTCGAACTGATTCCTTCAGTGAGATCCCGGGTGGTCACTTCAGCAGACTGTGCTGCTACAGCCCCCCTCCTGCTGACCATAGTTAGTGCAATTGTGTCTACATGTATTCCAGGCATACATTGGATTACTTAACATACAGGATTGCCTGGAGTTTGGAAGAGGCCATGCTGAGCAAGGCTGGGAACAATTCAGTGCATATTCATGAGCGCAGAGCAGAAGCTGTGGCAGTGCATCGGGGAGGTGCTTTGGAAAGACAGAGAAGGAAGAGTGGTCACTAGTTTTGCTCTTGGCAAACAGGGCACAGTTTTGTTCTGCAGACCTTCCTGAGTCAGTGTGCACTGTTGAGCAGTGCCCTGGGTCCCCACGTGCACTGTGTAGGTGAGCTGACCCATCTCACAGATGTCAAGGTCCCGCAGGGAGAAGTACAGCCTGGGTGGCAGTCAGATAGTAGAATTGGGTAACTGGGATGTAACTCTCCAAACAGTTGCAAGAGACTTCTCAAAACTCTGGCGCTTCCTGGCTCCCCTCTTGTGTAGCAGAAACCTCTGGAAAATGTGCTTTAAGGAAACCACAGTCTAATACACAGGCCAAGTCACCCCAGAGCACTTTTGTGAAATTATGAGGAACAAGGAAATGTCTGAACTCTTGCTTACAGTCATTCCTTAGCTGATGGTTAGAAAGGGTTAAGAGGAGCAGAGAGGTAAGAGTGGGGAGTCCTATAGAGATGTGACCGTTTTAGTAAAGAACCACTTGTGGTAACATAAAAATCCTGTCACCTGGAGCTGGACAAAGTGGCAGAGAGCAGGGCAGCACTTCCTTTCTATCCTCCATGCGCAGCATTCCTGGGACCAGGGAGTTTATACCTATGGTCAGGTATCAAGTGGGTACAACAAGACTGTATTCTTAAATAACTATTTATTGCAGTGTGCTCACTATGGTCATACTGAGCAAGTCAGAAAACCTGGGAGAGATAGAGGGACAGCATATCCACTGGCATCTGTGAATGAGCAAGCTCCTCTGCTGCTTTAAACAGTTATTTAATTTAAACTTGTCTAATTTAATTCTTTTGCTCTCAAGCTGTCAGCGCCTATCTCTGCAATGCCAAAAAGGCCAGCCTTCACTGCCCATTAATCCAATTTATGCTACAGAACCATTGCCTTCCTCCCAGGTTGCCCATCATCCAGAGAGGAGCTCCCTGTAAAATCTGCAAAGCTTTAGCATGGTCATCTTGTGAACGGCTCTGCAGCCAGGCTGCTCGTAAAGCAGCCCAGCCAGAGATGAGGACACAAGCTATTCTCTCTGCTGCCCCCCTCACTGAACATGATGGGTTGTTTTTTCCACTGTATTGCAAATCCAATAGATCCACTCTTGATCTCTCTTTCTCTGCTATAGTCAAACTATTCACAATATAGAGTGTGTACCTCCTAGTGAGCAGGTGTGACAGCAAATTCCTGGGCTGAAGGGACTATTTTTCTGCTGTTTGATCAGCATCATAAGTTTGAGTTTGATCACTCACAAGGGTCTTTGGGCCTTCATAGACATATAAATGTCACAAATTATTTGACCTGTGGCTGTCACTTTCAACATAATTGAGTGCATTGTGGTTTGCATGTTTTTCACCTGTCCTACAAGATCATGTCCAAGTACATTTAGAAGAATGAAAGAGATTAAAGCAAACCACAGCTTTTCCTCCACTCATTCCCTGGTCTTTAACCATTGAACTACCAGCTAGATTAGCACAGTTACTCTTAAATTATCCTTAAATAGTCTCAAGTCAAGAGGAGAATCGGATGTTAAATGTCAGTTCACCAAACAACTGGAGCTCAGGTTGGCTATAAACATAATGGATTTCAGTAGAGTTACCTCAAATATACAAAAGCATAGCCAAGAGCTTAATTTGATCTTAAAGTAACATTTCAAAAGACTCATCAGAGCAGTATCTGGGTTTTCAATAGCTGCACTTAACCACATTTCAGCCATGCAGTGTCATTAATGCTCAGTGGGAATCCTCAGGTGCAATTTGTCTCACTGCTTTCAGTTAAGCAAAGTGAAGCCAATAATTCTATTAATGAAAGTTGGGGCTGTGTTTACCACACTGGCAGAAATACAGTCCTGTGTCTATTTATAAGAATGGAAATTAATCAATGGAAAAATTTGGCATAGAAAGTACTGTCCTAAAAATAACAAGAAAGTGAACCAATAATTATCTTTTACACCAAGGCAGCTATTTTGTTGACTGCAGTGTACATGCAAGGCATGAATAAGTCTGCAGTTCTCTTGACAGCAAGACAGCAATCAAATCATGCAACATGTTCTTCTGCTGCCATGTTCAATACATTAAAATATGCTGAGCAGGCATCAGCAGAAAGCCTACAGGACTTGGGAATAACCATCGCACCACCAAGGGAAAGCATTACAAGTTAGTTATATTAACTTTTGCAAGATATAATAGCATCTTTATTACTGGAGACTGGGGATGAACAGAGAACTGAGAAGCCAGACCAGGACACAAGTATTCTTATAGTTTAAGGAACCTTGTTAGTGGAATTTTGATTTAAAACTTGGGCATGCTTGGGACAATGGACTACAAACTTTATTCATATTTATCTGGTCATTAATAAGAAAAATTTTTTACTGGTTGAAATTACCAATTTCAACAACTCACTATTCTGTGCAACAATATTCACCTTATGATTTCTCTTATTATTCAATTTGAAACATTTTATGTCTAAGGGCAGGAAAGGAAAATTGTGTGTGTATTTTTATAGTATAGTATATGAAGATTCTGAAGAACCCAAAGAAATATTAGAGTAAATCATAATATAATTATATCATTCAATATAACCATCTGTTGTAAGAAAATGACAGCAAAGCAAGCAGAGCTGACAGGCAGGACTACATGTAGACAAAAAATCATTTGACAAATACAATCTGCTTTCATTCCTTTTTGCTAACTAATCTGTGTAACAGCTCTGATGAGTTACTGGATCTTACAAAGATATTACTGGTTCCCAACAAGCACACATGGCTGCTAATGCAGTGAGAGAAAGGTTACGTTTTACCTAAGGGCAAACTAAATCCAGCTTTATTGACATGCACTGATAGATGCTCTGGAGATCAGTGGGAAATTAAAGACACAGAACTATTACAGGAACACCAAAAAACCTTAAGAAGTATCTGAAATATATGTCTTTTCTCCGTTGATTGCTGTTACAAATTTACAGTCTTAAAGAGTAGACAAGATACTTGTAGCCAAAATAATTAATTTTTTTTTTATGTTAATAGACTAACAGACAGGGGGAGAATGAAGTTAAATGCTAGAACTGTGGTAGAAGTTTAAAAGTACCTGAAAAGCAAAGGTCACAACAATGACAGTGGCCATGGCTGAGGATTTCCCTACACATGCCAGACTTGTAAGCTCCCAGAGCTGCACCAGAAGGGCAATGCAGTGGGACCAGGGCTAGTGGCAGCTGCATCCAGCCTGAAGGTGACCCAATGAGCTTGTGCCTGAAGTTCACTCAGTAAGTTAAACCACTGATGTAAAACCCCAGCAGCTCATTTAGCTTCCCCTTTCTACAAGCTAATTTAAGAGCTAAGAGTGACTCTGGTATCGTCTTTCCCTGTGCCAGAGAGCAGCAGCACCAGCTGTTCCAGGACCAGGGCTGGCAAGTGGAGGCTGTCCTGATGTGAGCCAGGCATGTGTTCACACCCTGTGCCACCTCTCATGCTCCAGGCTATGCTTCTCCAGCCTTGGGCTCAGATGGATCTCATCAAGCACATTTCTCATTGCCTTGGGCTCATTGTCAATTAATCATTTACTTTAAGCATCCACTGGTTTGGGCTTTGAGTCCACACTGGAGCTATCAGCTGCTTCACCAGCAGCTTTTATCACTAGCCTGTCTCTGCTGAGGTTACTTTGAGTGATGCTCATCCAAGAGGACTGAGTGCTGTTGCTGAATGCAGCCCGTTTTGATATTCTCAGTTCTTGTGGACATTCCCCATGCACATTACCATATTGGACTGCTGGTTTTCTTATTTATTGGTCTTGCCTCTTTCTTTGCCTAAGATTAGTATAGCCCAATAATCCTATCCTGCTAAACAACAGTGAGTCAGGGAGTGATCCTGATGTCACAAGGTGTGGACCTCTTTATATCTACATTATTTAGAGCCACGTAGGACATGGGATTTCTTTGTTCAAAACACTTGTATACTGTGAAGTCAGTGATGAGATCACGTGCACAGAAGTCACAGGGCACAAAGCACAGTGTGTTGCAGCTCTCATGGAATCATTCAGGCTGGAAAAGGATTCTTAGATCAAGTCCAGCTGTTAACCCAGCACCACCATGGTCCCTGTGAAGGAACAGCATGCTAACTGAGGGTGCCAAGCCTGCTACAACACCACCACAATATTTGTGTAATGGAAGAACCCAAAGCTGATCTTGATTAATAAAATTTTCTCTCAGTCATTTAGAATAGTTCCCACCTGGTTCAGCTCAGAGATATGAGGACACTGATTGTGGTGCTGATGAGCCTCTCAGCTAAAAAAGGCAGAGATATAGAAGACTGTAGATAGAATGAATTGTAGCTTGCCCACTGCTAAAAACCAAATGCTGTAATACAGAAGAACTGTAATGAAACTGAGAAGTGGTGAAGGGTGGGGAACTGTCATATGTGATCACTTAGTCTCATGGATCAAGCAATTATGTCTTTTCATTTATACTCCTCAAGATAAATCCAGTCTTATTCACTGTGCAGTATTACAACAAAACGTTACCTTATAAAAATTACAGATCCTTGAGGCAGCCTGTCTCCTCTCATAATCATCTAATGGAAGAAAAAAGTCCTTGTGTTCCTGGAAAATCCACCCTCAGAGTATGTGCTATACTGATACGATTGTTTGTTGAAGTGTGGAATGCAAGTACTTCTTTCACATTTTCCCTCTCTCACTGTACTGCTAAACATGTTTGCAAAGGCTGGATTTTTTTTTTTTATCCTATGTCAAATGAAACTAATCCTTCTCTCATTATTTCTTAAATTAGGCTTTAAAACAATCACTCTGTAACTTTTAAGCTATTGCAGTGCTAGGTACTGACACAGAGTAGAGCAGTAGTTAACAAATGGTCATCACTTTGACTGCAATAATTCATATAATATAATGCTCTTGATCACTGCACTTTAATGAGTACAGGTGACAAGTCCTGCCTCTACCTCTCTGCTCCACCAGGTCACCCATTTAATTGTTATCCAAGCTGACCCAGAGCTGGTGCCTATGACAGAGCATAACCTGTTTCGCCAGGATTTAAGGCAGAAATTAAGGAAAAAAGATTCGTTTGTGTTTCCATGTGCATCCATTACCTGATTCCTTGCAACCTGAAGATAAATCACTTCCTATCTTCTGCAGACTGTAGGGTCACTGTGCAGTGGGTCTGCTGGCACCTTAGACACCTACAGTAGATATCTCAGTGCAGGTGTCTTATCTGGACCCAATTTCCACCCTAAGAGCTTTCCTGCTTCAAAGCAGACAGAGCAAAGATCAGGGTATAAATGATTCTCAGATGTTTTACAGTGCAATCTAAAATAAGTAGGCTTGGTTTTTCCCATGGGCCAGAAAACTCCAGGCTCCTCATGCCAGAAGAGAAATCACATCTAAAGGTCTACAACAGAGAGTCTGCAAGATCACAGAGAGAGATATCTCACACCTTAATTCAGCCACCTCCATGGTTTCTACTTTCCCCTCTGGTTTGTGTAGGTGGTTTTGAATGACCCCTCCCTAGGGAACAAAGGCTGGGGGATCTCACTTCTATCCTCAAGCCATTTGTGTTTTGTAATGCATATTCTGTGCCTGGGCCATCTCACAAAAGGGAAACACAAGCATTTTTTTGGTGGGACATGGCACAGTATCTAGGGATTTTAAAAACTGTAATCTAAAATGTCACCTCCTGAAGCCCTTTGCCTCAGTTTCCCCATTTCTCTATAGTATCATTCAATAGACAGATGGTTCTTCAATACATGATTAAACTTGTCACTTCCATGTGCCATAGCTTCTCTCGTGACAGAGATTCACAAATTCCCAGTGACTCTTTGAACTCCAGATACTCCAGACTCCAGATACTTCTTTTTGCATATATTCCTAACTTCCCTGTATGTGATGCTGACTCCCTGATCAGGGAATATTAAAAGTACCTTTAGATGATTTTTCCATGAAGATACAATTTTGCTACAAGGACAGCAGAAATCAGTTGCACACAAAAATGAAATTTAGGAAAATAACCCAATATTCATGTAAGAGTGGTTCACAGAAAAGTGCAAATATGGTCTTATTTCGTCTCATTCTCTGACACAACATAGGTAAAGGCAGCTTCTGCTCTCTCAGAAGTCTGATTAAAACTTTGCAATAAATGGAAAATAAGTATCTACTTCAGCGAAATTATCTGTCAGAAATACCTGATGACACTGCAAGAATATCCAGCAGCTCACAACACCCTAGTGTCCGATGGAGAGCTGATATCTGTCATTTAATTTTAAAAGGGCCCATAAGCACCAAAAAATTGTGGGGAAAAAAGGATCTGTGCAATTAGCACTTTATTTTTTATATGTCTCTTGGGCAGCCTTGGATGAACATTGCTAGGATTTCATGTGACCAAGATGAGGAAGGCAGAAATTCTTTAAACAAGAGGCAGAGGGAATCCATCTTTATTACTCTCAACAAGTCTAGGTAGATACATTTTCTCTCAGTGCTATCTAAAAGGGCAATGCAGACACCTCTGATTCTACTGCACTAGCTTCATTTAGAGCATCCTAAACTCTTAGATATGTTACATAAATCTGAATATATACAAGCTTTTGCTATTACCCTACTTTATGTTTTCAGGGTAGAACAGTTATTTCTTTGCAATTTTTTAGAAGAATTTTTCCAACAAAAGTTAGAGAATACCTGAGGCTGTGTTAACCTTGCTCCATACCACCAGGTCAATGAATAATTCAAGAAACCCAGTTTTTGAAGAAAGCTCTAATTAGAAGTTTAACTTCCATCTAAAAGAAGTCCAGAAGAAAAATCGGACTCCTTTCTTCTGCTTGGGTTGAAACATTGGTGAGATAACACTGACTGAGGCAAAAACAGAACCAAATGTGGCATACAACCACCAGTGGCCTAATACAATATGCGCCTGGGTTTGATTTTTGGTTTTTTCCTCAGTGTCCTTTTGTGTATTCCATGGAACACTCCAAGGCATGGCTTTGACATAGAACTGAAATTGAGAAGTGGGAGATTTCCTTCTACTGTTTGTGTAAGAGTGCATATTATGAGAAAAGGCACAGGAGAAACAGCTTCCCATGGTCACTTGAATCCTGAGATTATCTTGCAGCCACTTGTCAGCCCAAGATTGCCACTCTTATGCTTTCTGCTAATCCACTGCTAGAATGCTATTTTGGTCTCTGGAAGAAAACAAGCCTGATTATGAGGATGATGCTCTTTATGAAGCGCTGTACTTTATGTCTCCAAATTCAAAGGGCTACCCAGAACTGGAGCTGAAACCAATCTTTTTAGACCAGGTTTTTTTTTTTTTTTTTGCCTTTTATGTTGTGCCAGGCCAAAATCCCACATCCTAATAAAAACCCTTTTAAACCTTGGATGTGGAATATGATTTTTGTGCCTTGGATTTATCACTAAATTTGATGTCCTAAAAAGCATGTAGTTTTATGCTGGCATTCAGCAACTGCTTGCTCTCCAGAAATATTAGCTATTTCAGGGTTCTGCTACTGGACTGTACCTCTTATTTATCAACAATGCCAGGATGCAGATTTTTATTCATTAGAAACTCTGCACTGCACTAAAAACATGGCCATCTGCATGCAAGATGTAGGTCTAGGTAGATAAAATTATTACACAGCATTTCAGTAACAACAGGGTAAATTCAATTAGCCCTAATACTCTCTCTGCTATTAAGATGTAGATGACACTGCATCCTGGAGTCTAAACTGCTCATTCATCTTTGCAGCAAAGCAGACGGAAATTTGCCATTTTCTCCACTTCCATATTCCAGGCACTTTTGCTTCCCTGAACTCTGCCTAATTCCTGGATCCTGATTGCTGGGACTCAGTTGAAACTCACTGATGTCCCTCTTTGGGAGAAAGGGTAGGTACATTGCTCCTAAGGGGCATTTCAGGCAGGACCATGGAAGACACTCATCCATTACTGCAGTCTGGCAGGGAAGTCTGTAAAGGGCTTGGTGCTCTCCAACACCCACATCTCTGACACAGAGACTCTTTGGGCAGCCCTGAATTATGGACAAAGGGTCTTCCTACAGCACGGGAATGCAGGGATCTGACATGGAGACTGGCAGGGATGCAGGTAAGGAGAGGACTCAACCAGATAATGGAAATTATAAGAAGAGGGACACACTAAGGTGCTTATTGCCCCTTCCCAATATGCCCTTAGTGGATCCTCTCCAATGGATGCTGAACATCTTTCCCTTCTCCCCTATTATAGACTGAGGAGGTCACACTGATATGCTCTTTTCAAGCTGTAGTATCCTGGCTTGCAATAAAATGTAACTCTGCAAATTCAAGACATTTTTCAGTTGCTTTTGTTAGCTGTGTATTTTGAGCAGCAAAGTTATTTTTTATGTTCCTTGATGGAAACAAATTACCACTTATTTCTTTAACATAACTATATTTTTTCATGGCTAAGTTAAAGACTGAATTATTTGCAAATTACCGCTACTACTACATCATTAGTTCTTCACTACTGTTTAATCATTAGAGTTTCTCAGTGATGCAAGAATTATTGATTTTTGTTTCAGCTATTAAAAAAAGAGCAGGTGATAACTTTAAGTAGCTTTATGTGCACAGAGCTGAGTAAATATTCATTAAAAAGTAAAACAATCTGAGGAATGCTTAGCAGAAGAGACAACCAAAATCCTATTCAAATTTCAAAGAAAACTTCAAATAAAACATCTTTGTTTCAAAATGTAACATGACTATAAATTGCTAGAAACAAATTAAATTCAATGTCTTAAAATTAACTCCCAACAAGATGAAATTGTAATTAAACAAAAAGGTTTACATTTGGCCTTTGTCAAAAATAATACAGAAAAAATTCGAGATTTCTCATACAAGTACCTTCATTTTTCTTAAAGATATTCTTCTTTACTTCATCTACAATAAAAGTATCAGGTGACTATAAATTTGCACTGGATTTCATACAACATCAGTGCCAGAACTGAGGCAGAGCTGGAGGGTTGGAAACCCACTGTTTTGGAGAGAGGCACTTTAAGTGGTCTGGCACTCTGCATGCTGTATATATCGCTTTGTGTTTCTTGTATAGAAACTGTTTCTAAAAAGAAGAAGCCTTAAAAGATCATAACTCTTGAGATCTGTCCTTTTTTTCTCCATGTGTGAAATGTCATGCAGGCTGAGCTGCTGCCCAGCAGGGTACCATTTACATGTCATGCAACTGAGGACATACCAGTGTGACAGTGTTAGGGTAAATGGAAGTGTGTTGAGGATGCAAAGCCCTGGTAGGAAAACACTAGAAGACTGTACAGTGGAGAGGGAGCCAAACGTACTGCCACCTTGCTCCGACTGTCTTTTGGGATTCCTGCTGGCATGGGTAATTCCCCAAAATGTGCACAGGGACTGTCTGGAACCACCAGCCATGACAAGTCAAAGTCATGCTGGCAGGGTGTTGGTTATGCAGCAAACTGGGATATGCAGAGTCTGTGCTCAGAGTGGCACTCCAACTCTGTTTTCTTAACTAATATTGAGCGTTTCCAGGACTGGAGCTGGCAGTGCAGGTGTGGGGATCAGACTGGACAAGAAGAACATTGCTGTGCATTTCATCAAAACAGAATCCAAATATTATATAGAGTTCAGGACAGGGAAACTGCTTCTATTCAGGAAGCAAGCTTAATCACATTGCTAACTTTAGACATGTGCTCAAAGCCCTGTTGATCTCCCTGGCACTGAAGCACGTGCTGTCAGCCGTTTTCTTGAGTCAAGGCTTCCATGGCTGCCAGGTGATTCCAGCAGGTGAGCAGAATTTGCATCTCCTGTTCACAGAGCCCAAAATGGGGCAGAGGAACTGCAAGCAGATCTCTATCAAAACAAACACGCACATCAATAACCATCTTCAGGGCAGATGTTGTGTTCTATTTTCCACTCTTTCTGGATCTTAATGTGGGACTTGGTACATGTGTAATGCAGGGAAAAACAATGGGCTTTTTTGAAATTTTATTCCAGGACACTATTTCCTCACAAAGGTCATTAAGAAATTATCTGCTAAGCATCCAAAATCTTCCTCCTTCTTTTTATTACCTGTTTTTTAGGTAATATTACATATCATGCTATCAGTGTTAGAAAATATTTTAAAATTTTCCCTTTATATGCAGGGAACAGCATGAAAAAATTCTCTCCGGATTCATACAACAACACAGTGGTCTACTAGTGTGCATTTTGTTGTTCAAACAAGATGAAGTCCTCATTATCTGACTGTATAAACACATTAAAAAACAATCCTGTACCTAAAGGGCTTTTAGTTTAAATAGAGCAAGCAGTCAGGCAAAGGCTGTTTTCTATCTCGTATCTATTCTACTGACAAGGAACTGAGGCACAGAGAAGTGATAAGACCAAGAAAAGTCACACAGGAATTTTATCAGACACCTGGGAACCTAACTCAGGTTCCCAGAATATCAGCTCTATGTCTTAATGTCAAATCAGGCCTCCCTATGATGGATGCATTGAAAATGCTTCAAGTCGAGAGACATGCCAAAAACAAACACATTCTGCCAAGAGTGTAAACTAATTGCATTTTAATAATTACTTCAGTTTCAGCCATTTGAACTGTTATTAACAGCTCAAACAGGGAATGTGTGGGCTGTGCTTTCAAATTAGGTTATTTAATCTTGTATTATTTCTTTCCACATTGGACAGAAGTGACTTTATTTTGCCGTATTACTCCTGGCGTGTGATTAACACCCACGTGCTGGCCTGTGAAGCACCACAGCAACTGAAATTGAGCTGAATTTCCAAGGCAGAGAGTGGTGACTGACAGAGATACCTGATAAAATCATATTGAGTTAATAAATACAACAAAACCACTTCAGCCTTGTTAATTGCATCCAGAGAGGAATTGCTCAGAAACAGATTGTGCTCTTTGACTGAAATGAGGCAGCATTTGATGCTTCTCCATCTTTGGGAACTTTCAAGAACTTTCAACTTCAAGCAATTTCCTCAGCCTGGGAGAGTCCTGGATCCCCTTGGGCAATCTGTATTATTTGACCTGTTTTCAGGATTTTTATCAGGCCAGCTTTTTTTACTTTTTATTTTACTTATTACTTTTTATCAGATGCAGCATTTTAGGTTCCAAGTTGGTTCATTAAGTCCCTGCTGTTTTTTTCATGCTTGTGCTGTGGTGATTTGCTCACATAAATCAAAGCGAACAGTAGGATGGTTCACAGTGAATGAAAGGAGCTGAGTAAATTCTTGTGAAACACCAAACAGCAAAGTTGAAATGCTGTTACAAAGAAACATAGTCCATGCAGAAGGAATGAAGTAAGAGCAACACAAAGGTTTGCCTGTCTTTATAAAGAAGATCCAAAAGTTGAAGTCATGGACGTCCCATCACTGAATTGGGCCAGGCCAGATGGGACTTTGCGCAACCTGGTCTAGTGGGAGGTAGCCCAGTCCATGGCAGAGAAGTTGGAATGAAAGAATTGTTAAGGTGTCTCCCAACCCTAAACACTTAATGATTCTATGAAAACATGCCAGAAGCTGGGGAAATAGTAAAACAGGCCCAGCTTGTTGGTCAGTGGATCCTTTAATTTGTGCTTGGCAGACATCATAGAAAGGGAGGGAGACCAAGGGGTTGTGCTACAGCTGCAGTTGTGCCCAGCAGCCAGGACACCTGTGAGGATGCTCACCGTGTGCAGCCTAAATCATCTTTCAGATGTTTTCCTTTTGAAGTGACTAGATGATTTTATTTCCTTCAGTAAAATTAATTTTAAAAGAACAGAAAAACAAATATTACAAAACACAAACAAAAAAGAAGCCCAGTCTGGCCTGACAGCTCAGCAGATGGTTACCTGGGACTAGTACAAACATCACCAGCCAAAGCACAACTTTACCAACTCCCTCCTAATCTCCAGCTGATTTTGCTTTCCTATGCATGCAGCAGCTTTTTCTCCTGTGTTTTAGCAGTGGTATCCTCAAATCATTGACACTTCACTTACTTTTCCCCCTCCCCATCAGAGGCATCACCCTGGTTTCTCTCTTCCTAGTACATGCAGGGTTCTAGCACAGGTAGAGTTTTTGGTTCAAGGTGAAATACACTTGAGGCTGTCAGAAGAGTCCTGCAGGTACCAGAGGTAGTGACAGAGCCCTCCCATGGTGCCTGTGGATCCAGACCAGGAGAATTTAACCTTTGGAATAACGCCTCACAAGTTTTCCTGCATCTTATATATTCAGCCTGGAAATTTTTCACCCTCAGCATCTTCCAGAGACCAGTTTTGAAAGCCCACAATATGGTTTTTTGCAAGGACAAGCCATTCCCACACTTATTCAGCCTTCAAAGGCTGAAGTGCAGGAACAAAGAACCTTCACCACTCTCAGCTTGTTTCACACTGCATGTGGAAATAAACATATTCTAAAAGACCCCCATGAATGAGTTCTGTTGGACACTACTATGCTTGCAGAGAGCACCAATATATCTGTCCTGAGAGTTTTGGCTCCAAAGATGAAGGTGTTATTGAGGACAGCTGATTAACCAGGCAATGGAAGGAACTAGGAGCCATCTTCACACAACCTAGCAGAGCAGCCTTGCTGACACATTGCAGTTTTTTTCTTTCATGACAAGTAAGGACCACAGCCTGGCGTCTCTAAGGGGCAAGAGTGTGAATTTCATTGGTCCTTTGAGCTCAGAGGGGATTGTACACACAATTCAAGTCTCTACAACCACAGCTCCACCCTCTACACAGACTCACATCACCACAACACATCAAAGATCTCAATGAGCACAATATAGTGTGGCAGACTTATGGCTAAGCTCAGTCAAAAACGTTTTCAGAGCGTTGTGATCTGTTACCAGTTTCTGTGTGCTCCCATTGAAACATGTCCCTGCGACAGTGGAAGGTCCTTGCCCCAGGACAATTAAACAGAGGGGAGTACGTACTTTGTTTAGCTACATCTGAACTGTGAAATCTGTGATATTTTAAAAGTTTTCCAGTGCCCTTGTGAAGTCCATTTGCAATCATAATATAATTCTAGAGGTCCTGCCAATAACCCAGACAGATATTGAGTATACCAGTCAGGAGTTCCTATTCCTACATCCCTCACCCCATCAATTCCAGCTGTGCTGTGTGAATTTTATTAAAAGATTTGTCCCCTTGCTCTGGAATTTCTGCTGAATTGACCATATTAATGGTCACAGCTGGAAAAATAAGATCTTAGTTCAGCTCAAGGGGAGCCATACTGAAATTATTCAACCCGAAATGGCATTTTCTCAGCTCAGATTGCCACTTTATTCCAAGTGGTTTGGTTATTCTAACAAAAGAGAGCCTGTATGCCTTTCTACCTGCTGATTTTGGGGGGTTCATGGGTGGGGTTGTGTCCTGCTGGGTTTTCAACCTCCTGAATTCCCCCTTTCAGCATCCATCTCATGCAGGTCAACAACATGAGCTACTTCAATTGACTCTAAGAATTTGGCCTAGAGGGCATATCTGTGAGGCTTTGTGCAGTGCAACACACAGTTCTTACACCAGATGTGATAACAGCAGTGCAGTGCAGTGATCCAACCAAGCTCATCAGCTGGGCTAATGACTCAGGCCAGGCTTTACACCAAGGTCACTTCCAGTTTGTCCACTGCTAGTTCACAGACCAGCCCTGCCCTGCAGAAACACATCCTCACTTGCAAGGGGATGGAGGCTTGAGAAAACAGCACCAGATTCACAGCTTATCTGAATCCCTTGGAGCCAGCAGAGCTCGTGTCCAAGGGGTTCCAATCATCCCTTTCCACACGAGTGCTTGTACACTTTTTGGGGAACACAGCTTGATTACTGAGTTCATGGTATTGAAGTTCATCTTTTTGCACTCCAGGACTGGCACGTACTTTCCCCTTCTGAAAATCCAGGGCTGAATTTTATTATGGTGTGGGGAACATCCCAGGCTCATCACTGGTGGTAATAGCAGTCCCTCTGGTCTCATGTACTGCAATTCAATAACCCATTTTTAACAGTTGGTGGTGGTGATCTAGCCCATCTGATTCTTCACTTCTGAATGCAGCTAATTAGTTATGATAATTAGCAGAATTACAGCTCTTCATTCCCCACTTGGGAGTACAATAGCCACAATCTTATAACCACCTACTTCACTCTCCATCCTGGCTTCCTGAGAAACAGAGTCCAACACCTTGATTAAAATTTGAGTGCAACGGGTATAAAAAGTAGAATAAAACAGTAATTCAGCAAGGCAGACTGTTAACATCATTTCAGTCCTTTCTCCTTCTTGCAGGTGCAGTGCTCTGTACCAAGCACAGGGCCAACACAGACCCAATCCTGCAGGCTCTGTGGCAACATTCACAGGGTCTGGCTCTAAAACAAAAACCACTTCCAGTGAAAATTAAGTTCTAAATCCCTTCCAACACTGAGACAGAAGCAGCTCCTCTCAGAGGCAAGAAAGGACAGCAAATCTTTCAACTTGCTTTTGATGTTTTTTGCTTAGCAGACACACATTGCCGAGGTGTGTCCTCTAAGGTTAAGGTTTTAATTTCACTCCTCAAATATATTAAATACGGTTTTTGACAGTGGCAGCCCTCTCACAGGCCAGTCCATATGACAGCTTTCATATCACATACAGTGGTGGGCCCTTTTTCTTGGAAACCCCACTTCAAGTGATGTTTTCTGCTTTAAATCTCATTCCTTACCAAAGTAGACACAATGCTTTACCCCAAAATCTTTTCACATTATTTTACACAAAGAGAACCTACTCAGAACAACAAACCCCTTGTGTCAGCTGGGGACTGTTTTTACCAGTGCCAAGGATATTCCTCAGATATCAAAACCCACTCTTCCAAATCTATCATGTGTGTAGGCAGTGAGTGAACTTTCCAGCTCCTTAACTTTACATCCCACTGATGTCACACATAAAACTTGAAAAATTATGTTTATCAACAATGTATTCTTTGTGTCTAAAATATCCTGAATTCTCTCCCTCTCCAAGGACATGTGAATGACAAGCAATATTTTTTGAGTCTCTCTAGTTTATTTTTCCCAGCTTCTTTGTCTCTTGCTTGATGGCAGATTGTCCACCTCTACTGGGACACAGTTATTCCCCACTGCAATCAGTTCTAATATCATTGTTATAAATTGAGATGGAAACTGGGGAATGGGAGAAAATAAGCATGCACAACATAGGAAAAGGCAAAGCCCTGCAACTCAGTCCCAGCAAACTCCTGTGAACTTACACATAAGGGGAAGACCTGAGAAAGAACTCAAGTCCTGGTTATGCTTTCAAAGCCTTGTAGAGAAAGTGTGCATTTGCTTCTTCCAAAGGACAGTCAGTCTCCTCTGCTTTATTATCTCTTTAGTGGAGGAGTTAAGGACCTCCCAAAATTTCAATGGGTAACACCAAAGTGTGGAAGGTCCTGGGAAGCAGAGGAACACACCAAACCCACAGACATTAACAGGAAAGTTAATATAGCTTTTACTGGGAATTCCTGTCTTACCTGCAACAGGCTCCTAATGGGTGTCTCTGGGGACAGACACCATATAGGTCAGTATAGATGCTCATGTGAGCTTGAATAAAAGGTCTAACTGAGGTGAGAGTATCCACTGCCAGCATCAGGGCAAGTGAAGACCTTCATGATGACATCTGGTGTCAGAGAGCCTGGGGAGTGGGAAATGTGACTGATTAAGGACAATGGGATTTGGTCATTGTCTCCAAGTGGCTCAGATTTGCTCAGACTGAGAAGGTAGAGCTCTAATTTAAGTTCAACAACACAGCGCACATTCCTAGAAATGTCTGTCAGGCCTTAGACACTGAGCAGGGCTTCTAGGCTTCAAATAAAAATAGCTATTCCCCAGTGACACACAGCATCTATTCCCCAATTCTCTGAAACAGAACCACCATAAATGATAGCAAATGACACTGCACATGAAGCTGCAAAATGTGTTATGCTGTTTAACATCGACCGCTCCATATAATTAAGGGAGCACAATTACTTAAACATGCCTGTGATGTAAACAACCATGCAAATTGCATTTCTAACGACTATGACTGTACCCACAGGGTAATTAGAAGTAGCAATTTATTACTCAGTGTAATAATTAGAAGTAATTACCTACAAGAAGCAATTAGAAATAGTAATTCATTTCTTAATGCAATGAGCTGCTTTTGCAGCATATGTGTGTGTGTGTGCATGCATGTTCACATGGATAATTATCACAGAATTATAAAATGTTTTGGGTTAGAAAGAACTTTCAAAGGTCATCTAGTCCAACTTCTCTGTAATAAGTGAGGATAATCTCAACTAGATTAGTCTGCTGATGTAGGCCAAACTGACCTTGAATGTTTCCAAGGACGGGGCACCCAGCTCATCTTTGGGCAACCTGTTTCAGTGTTTCACCCTGCTGCACACTTAGTGTGTTACTTCAAAAAATGCATTTTTTCAGGGCTTCTCATTCTGCCTCGTATGGAAATTACGTAATGTATGGGGAAGATTGATTATAACTCTGTACTAAGTATCACCAGACATTATTTTTCAAGAAGTAAATATCCTCCAGCCAATATGGGGGGTTTTTTCTTTCTAAGGTCAAGTAGTTGATGGACAACCTCGATGAAAAAATCTATAACAATAACCAGATCCAAGACAATTCCATTTGCTCACAACTCTTCATGGAATAGCAGGTACAGGTGAAGCTCTGGAATGGAACCTAGGGTTCATTAACAGTGACACATATTAATATTAGAAAAATCATAAATTTTCTGTACCCTGGCATGACTATTGTGTATTTGCTTATCAGAATTTTAGAATATTCTCTGGTTTAAATTAAAGGGTTAGAGAAAAATGAGAAAGCTGCCCAGGCAACCTAGTGAAAATGTGTTTTGCATTTTGTAGACATTCAAGGACTGAGGAAGCTGAGGGTGTTTAACCTGGAGAAAAGGAGGCTCAGCGTGGACCATATTCCTCTCTACAACTCCCTGAAAGGACATTGTAGCTGGGTGAGGGTTGGTCTCTTCTGCCAAGTAAGAAGCAATAGGACAAGAGAAAATTGCCTCAAGTTGTGCCAGGAGAGGCTTGGATTGGATATTAGGAGACATTTCTTCATGGAAAGGGTTGTCAAGCACTGGAACAGGCTACCCAGGGAAGTGGTAGCCTAATATCCTTGGAGGTACTTAAATGATGTGTAGATGTGGTACTTGGGGTGATGGTTCAGTCATGGACCTGCTGGGTTAATGGTTGGGCTCAATGATCTTTGAAGTATTTTCCACCATCATTGATTCTATGAATCTGTGATAAACTCACAGAATCAATCAAGCATTCCACTTCCTACTTCCAGGAGGTTGCGAACCTTAGGGGAATTCAGCAAGGAGAACCAGTCAGCATTCCAGGGGGCAAAAGGGGGACCCACGGTTGTTTATTGAGAAACCAGATTGGGGTGGATGAGACCACCTCAGGAACTGCTGGGGAGCCGAGCTGTCCTGGGACAGCGGAAATTAGACGGTGGGAAAGTTCTAAGGTTTAAGATACTCCCCTTGGGGAATAAGGTGGTCCCTCCCTAGACTATGTAAATCCTCCTATGTTGATTGGCTGTAACCTAACCCCTGACTTCACCCCTCCCTTCTCCCCTTTGGTTGTGGTATTCCCCCGCCTTCTCTCCACCCCTGTGCCCCCAGATGATTGGTCTGCATCTCTATATCTAGGGAAGCCTAGAGTCTCCCTTTCACTCCTGGAACTCTTCAGAATAAACACCTCTGGAATATCCATGTGACTGAGCGCTCTGGATTCTTTGTCTCTGGTAACACATGAGCTATCCAAAGCTCTCTGGGTGAGTGAGAGTCTGTGCCTTCCACCAGCTCGGGTGTGAGAAGGGTATTTCTGCACAGCACCAGAGAAGTGCTGACTGAAGTGATCTCACTAAAACCTCAGAGACACTTTCGGTGAAAGCAGAGGGCCTAAACCGCTCCCCACCACCCACTGCAATACCAGATGAAGGACAAACACCACATCAAAAGCAGAAAACACTGGGTCAGTCCCAGGAACAGGAACAGGGAGACTCGAAATGAACAATTATGTTTGTCATATCTATTACTGTTTTAGTATACTGCCGCCCCGAAAATCTTTTTGTCTCAATAAGTGACACTTCAAAACAAAAAAAAAAATATAGTCCTGTCATCCAAGGTGGTCTGGGTTAAAAACATGTTTTCAAAACCTTTCCTCTCTCTCCTTCTTTTGGTGTAGAAATGCTAGCTGCGATGAGCCTGGCCTGGGAATGATGCAGGAATCTGCAGTCATGGCCAGGCAGTAGAGACTTCCTAGGATCTCTATATTCTGTTTAGAAATTACACAGCTGCCACCTAATCCAAAACCTTCCCATTCTTCACCAAGGTGCTGGTGAATGTTCACACTTTGTCAAAGATTCATCAGTTATCTTCTTTCTTGAACAAGTTAACCCACTATCCAAATGTTACCAGAATTGTCCAAAGTCTCAGCTATTGTCTGTTGTTCCAGCTCCACTTTTCATCCAACAAATTTTCTCTTCTCGCCTTTCAAACACATTTTCCAAAACAGATTTTACACAGAATTAATCAGGTTGGAAAAGACCTCTGAGATCATCAAGTCCAACCTGTGACTTAACACCACTTTGTCAACTAGAGCATATCCGTGAATGCCATTTCCAGTCTTTCCTTAAACAGTGGGAACAGTGGCTCCACCACCTCCCTGGGCAGCCTGTTCCAATGCCTGGTCACATTTTCCATAAAGAAATTCTTCCTAATGTCCAAGCTATACTTCCCCTGGCACAGTTTTAGACTATGTCATCTCATCCTGTCGTTGGTTTACTGGGAGAACCGGCCATCTCCCACCTGGCTTCAACCTCATTTCAGGTAGTTGTAGAGAGCAATAAGATCTCCCCTGAGCCTCCTTTTCCCCAGGCTAAACACCCCCAGCTCCCTCAGCCACTCCTCATAAGACTTGTGCTCCAGATCCTTCACCCACTCCATTGGCCTTCTTTGGACTCATTCTTGCACCTCAATGTCCTTCCTGAACAGAGAGGCCCAGAATTGGACACAGGACTTGAGGTCTGGCCTCACCAGTGCCAAGGATAAGGAAAGTAAAACTTCCCTGATGCTGCTGGCCACACTATTTCTGATACAAGTCAGGATGTCAGTCTTGGTCACCTGGGCTCATGGCTCATGAGCAACACACTGGCTCATGTTCAGCCAGATGTCAACCAGCACTCCCAGGTCCTTCTCCACCTTCACTTCTCACTGGCTAGAGCTGGCTAATATTATTGAAGATAGGGCTGGAAAAAGAACAAAGCCATTCCACTGACCCTAGTTTTCTAAAGAGAATGCACCCTAGGCAGGTGATTATGACTTTCCCCTAGAGCTTCATAGCTTTGAAACCACACAAATCTTAAAAATTATATTCAAAGGTATAAAACTGGAAGGTGCCACAAAATGGTGAGGAAGTGTTTAACTGCAGGATTGCAGCTGCTTGGAGAATCAATAGCTTTAAGCTAAAGGGATCCTGAGAGGAGAACTCACTGTCATTCTTTTGTTAAAATCACTCTCCTCATCATCTCTTTGTGATGCAGCATTTTCCCAAATAATTAATTCCCAGAGTTTCACCCCCAATGCAAACATTTTAACATGACTTGGCATTCATTCCACCACATCAGTTAACCCAGCTTAGTGAGTTGTGAAGTTAGGGAACCAGCCATTAGGTAAATTACAACTGTAAAAGGCAAAAGGGAAATGTATCAAATTAAGAAGAAAAGCAAAACCAATTCATCTTCACACTTAAAACACAAATTAAAATTACCATAGCAGAATTGGAGATCAATTTCCAGATTGTCAAGTCATTGCCTTCAGTCCAATGTTTAGGCACCTGTGCTAAAACAATCTCCTTGACCAAAATTCCCTAGAGAAGAAGGAAAAGCAGTCAGAAGTTACTTCTTCAACATATTTATAACCATAACCATGGTCATTATTGTCGAGGTGTGGTGAAGCACAAGTGAAAGGAGAGTCCAGCGTTGTTCATTGATTTTGTTATCATCATGATTCTTTATTTCATTTCAGCTATTGTGTTTTCACTGTAATTATTGATAACTGGAGAAAATCATCAGCTCCGCCAAAGATGCCATGGATCAGGGAATTATCCCAGACAGGGAAGGAACAGGGATATTCACAGAAGGGTCATCCTGAACTGGAGCTGTAGGCATGGCTATCACTGAAATGAAAAGTTGCAGTCTGTTGCCAGTGTCCCTGCCCATGTCAGAGACTTTGGAAATAGATGATCTTTAAGGTCACTTCCAACTCAGACCATTCTGTTTCTACAATAACAGATTTGTAACTATAGGAAAGAGTCATTGCTCATGTACTGGTGAGCACTGGCAGTTTCCAACAAGGATCAAGCACCATTTTCCTAAATGCACCACTAATGGATAATTCTTAATTTCCTACATAGAGAAACCCCATGGCAGGAGGGTTGGAACTAGATGATCTTTAAGGTCCCTCCCAACCCAAATCATTCTATGATTATATGTTTCTACGGATTTGCCAGAGGTCCCTGCTGCAGAATTTTCCCTTCTCCTAACATTCATTTATGCCAATCCCAGGGTTGCAAGGGCACTCTAAAAACAGTCTCAGCTAGATTTCAACTTGTAGGCCTCTTATGTGCTCTAATAAAAGCAAGAGAGAAATTTCATCCCCGGCTCAACAATTTCTAGTCCTCAGGCTACAACCGATAAGGTAGGGATGGAGGGTATAATGGCAGTTAATCATTGCCCTCGCCTGCACTCATAAAAAGGAATCTGAAATTTTAACAGGGGCTTCAGTCTATGTCAGTGAGGTTGTCAGTTTCACAGACAGGATTTTTCTTTTGTTTCTGGAAGAGTGAGGTCAAAAGAAGACGGACTTTGGCCAAAGGCTTTAGTCAGCATGAGCTGTGAAATTGCCTTTTTATGCCATAAGCATGACACACTACAATCATGCTGAGAAACAGATGGTTCACCCCACTTGTTATCTTAGTGGCAAAGTGTAAGAAAGTTCAAAGGACAACTAAAGTCTACACTTTCCTTGAGTCTTACTGGTACTGTTCAGGCAAAGAGCAAGCAGCATTTCTGTGTGAAAGGGTTTCCAAGTACTTAGGACATTGGATTCCCAAAGCAAGACAGAAAGAGCTGGGCAAATCTTCCTTGTGCACTTGAATCATAGAATGGCTTGGGTTGAAGTGACCTGAAAGACCATCATGTTCCACCCACCTGCCATGGGCAGGACACCTTCTACTGGACCAGGTTGCTCAAAGCCCAATCCCACCTGGCCTTGAACATTTTCAGGAATGGGGTATCCACAACTTGGGGGATCATCTGTGCTTGCCATGGTGGATGTGTCAACACAGAGCTTCAGGTTGTGGACACAGCCCTGGAAGTTCTTAGCTGCAGGATGTTCAGGAATAACTGGGGGGAAACGGTGTTTCTTGTGAGAGAGTGATGGATATAGCTGACAAGTAGAGGAGGTGGGGTGATATGAAAAAAAGAGAAAACAAAAATCAACAAACAGGACTTAAGCAGGAGCATCTCAAACATTTGCATGTAAGCAAGGAAGAGCCTACAAGGCATGATTATGGGAAAAAACCCAGAGCATTTTGGGGGAAAAGGGAGTTCCCCTCTGCATATCAGCAAACACTTTCATGCTGTGAGGGGTGACCAAGCAGTCTAAAATATTGCCCACAGAGGTAGTAGAGTGGTCCTGCTTAGAGGTATTCAAAATCCACCTGGATATAGCCTTGGGTGACCAGGTCTGTGAGGTCCTGCTTGAGCAGGAAAGTTTAGGCCAGGTGACCTCCAGAGGTCCCTTCCAACCTCAACTGCTCTGTAGTTGTATGAGTCATAACATAATCAGTTTTGAAAGGTGTGAACTACTTTCGGTGTTTGAATACAAAATATTATTTGGACTGAGCTATTTCTCTTTAATGAATAACAGAGTACATAACCAGATGGTTTCACTATCATCTAGAAGACAAAGCCTTAAACCTGTTTAGCTTTCATTTGGCAAACACTTATATTCTGCTCCTGATTACACTAAAATCAGTAGTAAGATTACCATCCATGTCAGACATGACCCTCCATATAAGCCAAGTAGAACAGCTTTGGCATCAAAGTCACACCAGAACAAATAAAAGTAGATTATGAAAATGAACACCATGGTTTAATCATAAATCAAGCCAAGAGATGGAGAAGCAGGCACACTATTTAACCAGCTTTCCTATAGCATGGAGAATTAAGAAATCTGCTGTTTCAATTCCACCATGCTTGAGTAAGCAATAAACTCCTCACCAGTATTTACAGTTCTACAAGGTTTAAAAAGCAAGACACCTCAGTAGACACAGGTGAAATCTTCACAGATTCACGCCAATAATTCTTAAGCTCCTCAGCCAATTTTTGTGATCAAATGCAATCTGCTGTGCATCCACAACAAAACAGTTCTAGAAACCATGGTCATAGGGGATGAAATTAAAAGGTGAAGACAGATGCAAAGATTACAAATAAATGTTAGTTTGCGTCAGTTACTAGGTCACTCATCATCAAATGTATTCCAAAATCATATTCCATTAATCTACTGCTCACAAATTACTTGTTTACATATTTTTATTTTTGTCTTATTGTAAAGAAGATCATGACCTTAAGTAGATATTTACCTTCATGTTTTACCTGAGTGTATGGGTCCTTGGCTCTTAACTAATCAGAAGCATTTTATTGCTGTCAATTTTACTAAAGAAACATAGGGTGATCATATTTATTAGGTGAGAAACAGTTTAGTGACTGTCAGTAGAAACCTGGCATTAAAATGGACTGACCCTGCTTTCGTGGACACTCAGTACTGCAAAGAGTTAGGCATGACCTTCCATGGCTTGCATGAACCTGAACAGACATAAAGAAGTGTGAGTTTTGTGAACATTTTAATTTGAATCAGAAGGTAGTTCATGCATTGACTCTCCAGATCAGTCTTATTTCTTTGCTTTCTCTCCAATGTACAGTTGTTACAGAGGATATAGACTGGCTTCCTGATGAAACTAAAGTGGATGCTGGGCTTTAAGAGTGCACCCACCCGACGCATTCCAACCTCTGATGGTCATTCAGTCCATGGCAACAGGTGGGAGCTAATCCAAAATAGCCTCTGCACCCTGAAGAGCATAGAGGGTGAATGGCAGATCTTTGGCATTCAGTGTTTCATTCTACAGATCTGCTCCTATTGCCCCATACTGCCTAAAAATATAACTCCTGTGACTGCAAGACTGAGACCTAAGAGGAGACCTCTATGTAAATAGGACCTGAAAATGAATATTTACCATGTATATGCCATAGGACTGTACACACATGAGATATCACTTGTGCACCTGCAAGTTCTGGCTCTCTCTCTAGAACTGAGTCTTATACTTGCTGCTTACATACAAGAAGACTCAACTCAGAGATTCTTCAAATTTCAAAAGCTTTGATTTTGGAAAGTGCTCTCTGTTTATCACACACCCACAAACACATGCATGTTCACATAAACACATTCAAATATTTATATTGAATGACATTTAAAGAGTCATTATTGTTGCTGGCTAGATCTTCTGCTTCAGTTTTTAAACAGCTCACTACAATATATACACCATTTTCATATTTAATATTTCATTTATGAAAATGTTTTTCTGATAATATAATTGGTTTATTTTTTCCTTCCTAAATGACCAAAGAGAACTCTTTTGTTTCATCGTTTGTTAACACCAGGTTAAGATTAAAAAGGTAATGGTAGCATTGCTCTTCTGATATAAAAACAGTTTAGCTACATGAAACAGAAACTCCTTCCCAATGAGGATTTTATTTCTGCCACTTCAAGCAAAGAATTATTTTGTTAACAATCCACCAAGACCACTATTTTGATATTAACAAGTCTAAAAGCCATTATCTGACTAGAAAACTAAGGGACACCAAACCCTGCATTGATTTTACAATCTCAGATTTTTTTTAATCACAATTTTATTATCTCATCTGAGAATCTGGAAGGAAAGGCATCTGAAACGCTTTCATGAAAATTTTGATAAAAAGTGCCCTCATTGTCACCTTGTTAGAACTAATTGGCATAGTGGGCTGTGTGAATGTTTTACTCCTACTTGTGCCTATCGCTGGGAGCTCATTACACTCTAGTTAAAGGTGGCTCCTGGGGAAATAAAACCAGCAAAATTTTAGAGCATCATAGCTTTCAGTTCTATTCCTGTTAGGTACAGCACACACAACTGCTCTGTCCTGGTTGCCATGTCACTGTAACTCCCCTGAAATCACCAGTGTTAAGCCCTGAACCAAACACATCTTCACTGGCCAGACCTTGGGGACTTGCAGGGGATTGCAGTCTCAGCCCACCAGTCTCCCTGCTACCCAGAACAGCCTCATGACCTGAACACACACTAGGAGAGAGGCAGTGCAGCATCCCTGCCTCCTCCATGCTCTGGTAGGAGCTATCAGATGCTCCAGGCACAGTAGGATTGGCAATATAGGCACAGTTCCATCATGGTCTGCACACGCGCAGTGCAGGCAGAGAGCCAAAGCAACAAGCCTTCACTCAGCCTTCTTCTTCCTTCTCCATGCTCTCCATAAACTCATAACTGGTAGTAGTTTCAGAGAGCAAAGTGGATGCAGAGCTGCTACAACACTTTGTGTTGAAATTTTGCTGGTTTTTAAATTAAAATAGGCCCTTTTTTCATTTTTGTGCTCAGGATTTTATCAAAACCCACTCTTTTTGCTGAAAGCCAAAATGCCCAAAGTTCTCTGTTGTCAACAACAAAAGCAGGAGAAAGTGTACTTTTTGTCTCAGTGGCACTAGGTTTTGCTGGAAAAAAACGTATGCACTAGACTCAAACTGGCACAGTTTATGGCTAACTCCAGCAGGAGTTTTTTTTTTTTTTCCATTAAAAGGAGAATCCAGCCTACCTGCAGGCATTTGTAGCAGATGAGGGAAATATTCAATCAAAAAGCAAATGAAACATCAAGGGAGCCAGGAGAGCTTAAGAAATCCCCAAT
The DNA here is from genome assembly GCA_013397955.1 of Grantiella picta. Lineage (NCBI taxonomy): Eukaryota > Metazoa > Chordata > Aves > Passeriformes > Meliphagidae > Grantiella > Grantiella picta. The sequence continues at coordinate 730,394 of VZRM01006682.1, forward strand.
GCTTCGCTTCACTAACACTTCTCAGAAATCACTGATCTTGGACCTAAGAGGATCTTAACCACAGGAGCCAGATAAGCTCAATATTATTATGTCAATTTGTACACTAGCTAAGGATTTAGTGAGGTCTCAAGCTCTATGAAAGCTTTTCTCATTCAGCCCCTGGAACTGTTGCTTTGCACAGCTGATCAGCTTTTCCACCAGCTCTGACCACTAAAGCAAACTTCAGGATTACTTGGCAGAGACTGATGTGAAAATACAGCAGGAGCAAGTACCACACAGAATAGGCACCATTGCCTTTGGGAGAAGTCATTTATTTTGTTGGAAGCCTGATTTTGTTTGTTATCCTTTAGAAAAATTGATAGAACACAAAGTTCTAGTACCTTCAGCCCTGAATCATTATTTTCTTGCAACCCATGGTGCTTTAATGGTGCCTAGGTCTGTACCTTCACTGGAAGTGCTGTGTGGGGATTACTTGCACTCTAAAATAATATTAGCAACACATAAATTACATACTTGCTGCTCTATGAAAAGAAGCCTCAGGAGGAAAGCTCAGCAACCAAAATTTTTCTGCACATGCATCACTTGCCTGTGAGCTGTTATTCTTGTTACAAAGAAGGAATGCCATTTACCAAGCTCGACCATAGGAAAGAGCTAGAAGTTATCCATCAGCCAATGTCAAGCCAATGTCCATCAGTCAGTGCTTTGGCTGGCACTTTCATGTTGACTATGAAATCAGTGAAGGTAAATTGAGAGGCCTTTATTGGTAGTTCATGGCACGAGGAAGACAGGGAGTGCTAACAATGCACCACATTAGGTCAGTGAAGGGTACTTGGTGAATTCTCTCCCATGGTTTTAATGAGTCACAGGACTTTTTATTCTTGTTCTTATGTTCTTTCTGTTCTTTGTTCCTGTGCTATGCACAGTCCAGCAGCAGCTGGGCTTGACTCCAGCAACATCAGGGTTTCAAAGAATAAGGAAGGGCATGTGTTGTCAGTGAAAGCTAAGATTTTCAATAACTCATTCAGAGAATGGGTTGGGTTGGAAGAGAGTTTCAATATCATCTGATTCTAAACCCCCTGCCACAGACAGGGCTGCCACCACCACTTCTTAGAGAAAGAGTAGTTAGCTTTCACCCATCTCAACTTCTGTCAAGAACTACAAAGTAAATATGTGAAAGTAGAGATCATCACAGGAGACCACTCTTGATGGTAAGGACCTAGAAAAGTAGAAACAGTAGTAATGAAAAGGAGAAGTATGAGGCTGGAGGAAGGCATCCCACAAAAGCAGAGTTCTTAAGGAATGGATTCATGCCCCCAGTTATAAAGGAAGAAAAGAGGAGTTGCCAACAACATAAAAGTGGAGGAGACTGTCAGCAAGGAAACAGGAAAACCTTGGGAGTTAAAAGATTAAATGATCATAAAAGGTAGATGAACAATGTACGAGAAAATGCATTAGCAATGAGTCATAAACTGTTGTAAAAGCAGGTGCTACTAGTCAAAAAGGCAACACCAAAGAAGGCATGGTGCCTACACAGAAAAGCAAAAACAGTCATAGCATGCATTAACTGAAGTCTTTTCAATAGATATGAGCAAATATTAACAGCATTGTATGGGATTTTAGAAAGATCTCATTTGGAGTAATACATATTATATTGGTGATCCAGTCTCAGGTCAATGAATTCAGACTGAAGTGGCACAGGATGGTGAGGAGAATGAAAAGCTTGTTTTACATAAAAAGCCTGGGAGAACTTGGTTTTTTTTAACTTCCCAGATGAAAACCACAGGGGAAAAAAAAAAAGTGCAGCAGAACAAAAGTATTTAAACAGGTAATGAATAAATTTAAGCTACAAATTAGGAGTTTTCTAACAAATGGAAATTAGAGATTCTGGAACAATCTTGCCACAGGAACAACAGCAGTAAAACATTAATTAATTTTAAAATAAGAGGATATTTTTCTGAAAAGGTTAGATATGTCATGGCTGCATGCAATAACAGAGGCCAATGGTCAGAGACTCCTCAAAGACTCCTGCACTCCCTCCTTGTCCTGTGTTCTCATGAATCCTCAGTTAGTAAATATCTATGTAATTTGTACTGTGACTGGGAACCCATCAAAAGCCTATGTTCTCCAGGCTGTGTAAAATGCTGACGAAAAATAAGAAGTCACAGTGGCTCTTCCATGACTTCCCATTTCCCTCATGCTGGGGCCATGACCCAAAAAGGGTTTTGGCAGCAGAAAAAAACTACAAAGATTTTAAAATTATAAAATTGGGAACATTCAAACCAAAAGCGTGCAGATTTTCTTACCTCTGAAATTAAATCTGATAAAACTCTACATTCGCTTAAGTATATAAGATAGGAGAAGAAATAAAAAACTCAAAACATCCTATGTCACAGCAGGTGTTGACCACACTACACTGTCCTGCTTCAGTTCTCTTCGTCAGAGTTCAGCAACTTCTGGTTTAAATATTTCAGCTGTTCCTTTGCTCTTGCCTCTAACACCTGCAGAAATACTGCAAGCCTTGAAGCACAGTGTGAAACATTTGAGGCAGTTTATGGGGACAGAAAGTTGTAATTTGGAATCCAGAAGTGAGACCATCTTGAGCTGTTCTCTTTCTCCCCTCTCTAAAGGCTACAGCTGCTTCTTCCAGAGACAGCAGAGCTTTGGTGAACATTGCAGCTGTGGCACAGATATTGCCATCTGCACAAGCACAGGTGGCTGCACAATTAGCCAAGCAAATTTCCAGTGTTACCCAGAACTACTTTCCCATTGCCTCCTTTTCCGATGTACATCTGCTCACTGCTACAATTAACTAGAAACAAATCTGATTCTTAGCTGAGTATGTCAGTTTACTTGCACCTGTCTCATCATGCAAAAACTTGTAGGATATTACCAATGGCAATGCCTCACAAATCCTGAATTACAAACCAGTGTTGCTCCAGAACAATCCTTCCTTCTGACGGTTCAAGTCTAGGAAGTATTTCTGTTAGTAATTCTTATTATCAATGGCTTACAGTGGAAAGATTAAAAAACTGGCATTAAAAAAAAGACAAAATAATAACCAACATGCAAAATGATCCAGAGCAGAATTTTTCTATACTGAAGATCAATGCAGTCAATGTTTCTTGAGTTTTTTAAAATATTAGCCTTGGAAGACAAGGAAAATCCACATAACCAAATCACTCTGTAGCAGCAAAATTTTCTGCCTTCCCAGCATTCCTGACATCTGATCCCACTCCAGTTATAAGAACAGATGAAAGCAAGAGAGTGAAACAAACCTTTTTGTTTATCCTACCTTTTCCTCTCAGTCTCCTTCAAAGCATAAAAGGTGAAATTAACTTACAGGATGTAGAAATCACAAATTGTGTTTGCACAGCATTGTATTTGAAGGAATAGAATTGATTATCAGGATTAAAGCACCAGTGCTCTCAAGTAAATCATGTTCTGCATGCAGAGATTTGGTATGAACTATGCTTTCAGACAGGATAAAAGAAAAAATATGTAGTGCAATACAGTCATATAACAGAGGATGTTACAGAGAGGTTGAAGACTCCAGACTTGCAGGGGCATAGTTTGCTCAGGGAAAGACACACTTTCAGATTAATTTAGCTGTAGAAAATACCAAGAAAACTGAAATGTTACTTCAGTGGGATTCTCGGGAAAAAAAAACAACCAAAGAACCAATCAACCAAACAAAAAACTAACCAACCCAGACCAGTAATGAGTATGTCAATGTGGAGGTTCAAAGAAACAGGGATGATTCCATCCAACCCCCAAGACCAACCTTGGTCTCCATTCTCCTCCCTACAGCTGCAGGAACTGCACTCTTAAATCAGTCACACCATGTGGACGCAGAAGGAAGAATGGAGCCCCAGGCTCAGCCATGATCTCTCCCTCTGCCTCTTCAATGGGAGACCTCAGCTTCTCCTGTTTCCAGAGACCTAGATCTGAGGGTTATGCAATTGTACTTCCCTTTTATGTAGGGAAAGCTTATAAAAATACACTCATGAAGGACTGGAAGAACTATATTCCTCTAAAAAACCAGCAAGCAAGACAGTAAGACAGATGGGTAGAATAAAAGAAAACCCGATTTCCCTGGTCTGCAATGTCAAGAGGCAAATCTCCTCACAGAGGTTGCGAGGAAATTATAAAGCTCTCAGCCCCAGTCTTTCGCAATATGTCCATAAATCCCTCAAATTCTGCTGAGCCATCCAAGGAGCTCTGAGAAGAAGGTTGAGATCTCTGAGGCTACAGAAACTACGTTTGAGCTCTCTCTGCATGCAGGTCTCATTAGTGTGATAAAACACCTTCTTTGATATGAGAGGACCAACTGCTTCAGAAGAAAGAAAAACTTTCTTGCCGCACTACTGTTCTTGCTGTGTTCAAGCCATTTGTGGTGGTTTTGATTGGCCCAAAACATCAGTAAAGTATTTTTAACATCTAGGAGAAATTTAGACTTTTCAGAAGCTGTTGTGGTAGGNCCATGGAGATGCCAAGGTCATTGAAGAAGGTGGGAGAAGAGGTGCTCCAGTGCTCCAGGCGCCGGAGCTGAAAAACTTTTTGCTGGCCATGGGGGGGCAGGAGGTTTCCCTGCAGCCCATGGAGTTTACAGGAGTGCAGAAATTAACCTACAGCTCAGTTCAGAGGAGCAGGTAGATGCCTGGAAAAGACTGTGAACTAGTAAGAGTCTCATCCAAGAGTTAAAACTGTAAAGGTTTTAGAAAGAAGAAAAAGGCTTTTTCTTTGTTCCTGGCATGGAAGCAGCTTGGCTTCGGCTCGGGAGAGTCTGCACAGCACCCTATGGACAAAAGGACTCACGTTGCAGCAAAATTCGGGTGGGATGTTGCTCGTGAGATTAGACTCATGCTAAAAAAGTTTTTAGAGGACTGTTTCTCGTGGGGAAGACTCTTGGTTAAGTAGAGAAACACTTTTCTGTGATTAGACTGACTAGAAAACTTTTTAACTTGCTTTTTGTTTGTGTTGTTAGTTTGGAAAGAGAGAAGGGGGGTGAGTGCAAAAGACTGCTACTTCAAAGGGTGGGGGGTGAGAGCAGGAGAACTGTCTTGAGAGAGAGAGATAAGTAGAGACAAAGAGTATTTGTAGTAGAGGAACTGTAGTGATAAACAGATTTAAGAACTTGCTTTGTAGACTGAAAAAATACTCCATACTCTGCCCCTACTTGAGTTTGTTAGTTATAAAAGAAGAAAGGGAGTAAATATTATAAGTTCGTAAGAGGGAGGGGCGGAGTGAACAAAATAATGTATGGAAAGTTTATTTTTGCCTTGCATTTATCCTCCAATTCTGTTAAGTAATTAAATCACTTTTTTGCAACTTTAAGCTTAGAGCCTGTTTGCCCTTTTTCTTCTTTTTTTTTTTTCCCTGTAGCAAAAGAGAGTCGAAGTGCCTAGCGTTTAGTCAGAGTCAAACCTTAACACCATTCTTGGCCTGAAGATGTGTTGCTGTTTTTTAATATAAACTGTTGCTCAAAAATCTTGTTTACTATGCAGTTCAGTTGTCAACAAACTAAGCAAGACAGAGGTAACTTTAAAGAATACATGTTCAAATATTTACAGTTACATTAGATAGAGCTCCAACTGACAATGCAATATTCTTCTGCTTCATTTACAGGGCTCAGTAGTCTACTGTATAACAGTGGCATCTGACTGGGTTGAGAATATTTTGTGAGACTTCAGAGCTGAAAACTTTGACAGTAAAACAAATATCCCACATTGCAAGCTTAGCTGCTAAAACCAGGTCTAAACCCAAATATATAACTGTGAAAAGCATTCTTCCAGGCTCTAGGACAAATTGCAGAATAGCAGTGTCTTCCATGGTGTGCTATTTAACTACGAAGTCTCTGCAGGCGTCTCCTTCCTCCGCTCCATAAAAGTCACATTGGCTCCATCAGTGCACCTGCAGATGAGAAATGACAAAGGAGGAGGCAAAGCTGCACTTAACATCTGCCATTCCTCACAATCTGGAAATATGGAAAGCAGAGGGGTGAATATTCCCAAATGAATAGGTGGTGACTGTCTTGCCTTTTTTCTTCCTAGAAGCAGCATGCAGTATTTTGTGAACTTAATCAGAGAAAAGGCTTATAACCATTACAGTTTCTTCCAGTGAAATTAGTAGCCCTGGGAGTGTCATTCTGCAAGCAACATGAAGGCCAAGAATATGAGGACATCATCCCTGCCTCAAAAGCATGCTGTTCTTATTGCAATAATGGGCTCCCCCAGAAAATACTGTCTACCCACACTTGCTGGTTAGTCCTGGTCAGACCAAGAGGAATGAAATACATAGTTAGCAGGACTGAGCACTTCCAAGTCAATACCTGAACTGATCAGATTAGTGAACCAACCAAAAGCTTAAATCAATTCTCAGTTTCCTCATAATGTTGGGAGACAAATTACAACAATTAAAAAATATTTTGTGGATAAAGACCAGGAAGAGAAGTACTTTGCCAAAAATCTAAATAATTAATTTCATGACTGAGAGAAATTATCATTATTGCTGATAGGGAAGGAAGGGAAGGAAACAAGACTGGGTATGAGTGTTTCCATGTAGAATCAGCTGTTCAACTAATACAGGACAGACCCACACCTTCTGCAGTGTCTGATGAAGGTCATATGGAAATTCACTGAATTTGGAGAATGAGAATCTCTGTTCTTGAAAGAAGTTTGCAAACTGCTTGATGCTGCAATTTTCTGCATTTCAAGGGAGAAATTTGTTGTTTTTTTCTTGGTAGATTTTGCAAATATCCCTGACATCATTGTTGTGAGGGAAGGAAATTATAAACTTAAAGAATTAAAGACTAACTTCATTTTTCCACAGAGATGAATGTGAAAGGGGGATGAAGAGATTAACAAGTCCTTAGAATTCCTAGGAAAAAAAAATACTAACAGCCAGGCCCAGGTGCAGAGACAGAGACACCCTGCAAGACCTGAAATCCGCCTAGAAAAAGGGATGAATACCAGGAGAGTGTTAAACACTTTGCAAGAAGTGAGAGAAACCTGCCTCTAACACTGTTCAGCTGCCTAAACACAAAAAAGCACATGACAGATGCAGCTGGCCCAGCTGAACTCACCTCTGCACCAAAGCTGGAACTGCCTTTTGAGTGAGGGCAGGGCAAGAAAAGCATTAGGGGTTTTCATGACAGCTCATCCTGAGCCCTAGATCAGATTTCTTTGTAGCAAGCTCCACCACATAAGAGATGCTCCTTGGCAGAGTTTTTCCAGCATGCACTGTCATTTATGTCAAAGACAGCATACTGTGTGTTACCCCACACCATTCTCCTGATGACAAGCTTACTCTGAAATTTCACCCTGAATGCTAAATGGTGGCTTTTCTCTGGAGTCTGAGGGATTCCATTTCACACCTTGGCTTCCTCCTACTGCTGATGTTTGCCTGAACTACAAAAACACATATAGCAATACCATGTGTACGAAGTAATTCCTCTGGCAACTTACTAGCAGCCAATCTATGACTATTCAGTCAAGCACTGCCTTTGCTTTACTCTCACAGCCTTTAGAGTTTTGGAGCCTGGTTGGATCTAACTTCCTGGGCAAAATAACTCTCTGGTAGTAAATACAGCTGACAGGCTGCTGGACCTCCAAGGGAGGGGAGATGACCCCATCAGACCCCTTTGCTCAGGGGTAGCTGGCTGTGATCACACAGGGAGTGCCAGCCCACATCTATGAGCGAGGGATGCAAACAGGAGAGGGTAAAACAAGCCTGCTCTCACCCCAGCTGTGGCCATTTGAAACCCTTTCCATTGGCCTTCTGGGGCTTCCTCTAAAACTGGGTATGAGGTGCTGTAAAATCAGAATCTTCAGTGTCAGATAAGAAATTGTAAAATAAATCGAGCCAAAGAGAAAATGACTGTTCCTTACTTTTACCTATGGCAGTTCCTCTTCCTAACCCCCTCCCCTCAAAAAACCCTACAGCTGTTGAACCTGCAGTTTGCTTTAAACTGGGCATTGCAAGCAGACTGGGTCGACTGGGTCATCCCAGTGCATCATATTTTCCAGGCTGTTTTGCCAAGGGTGGCCATGCCAGCACCACCTCCCTATAGCAGTAGCCTAAGTGAGTAAACTCGACCAGAACAAGCACTGGCTCACACTTGCTCTGCATCATTGCAAAATACCCATTCACCTGTGAACAAATACAGCAGCAGATTGAGCAGATGCTCAGTCAGAGCCCTCAAATTTCTAAATAAGTGCTTTCCTTGTCTGCAGTATTCTTTCAGAAGCAGTACAAATAAACATTCAAGGATGATAGCTAAACAACCTTTCCTCAGGTGACTTAGCACTTGTTCTAAATTGAATTTTATGTGTTTGTGTAATACACATTGAGGCAGGGAGGAAAAAAAGGAAGTCATCAGCAGAAGAATCTTTCTTAACTAAATTTTACTCTTTTTTTTCCATCTATAAGTGAAGCCATTCACTTCTGTGAAACACTGACAACAGCTGCTTTGCACCAGTTCATAAGCAGATTGAAATCCTCATGAACTGGAGAAGAATATGAAAAAAAGAAAAAAAAGTTACTTACCAGTGTGATCAAATTCTTGATTAAATCAGAGCCAATTGTGAAGTGAAAGCGACTGCAACGGAACTATGTCACAGCCATGAGGTTCACACAACTCATCCTGTGATCCTCAGCAGAACACTGAGCAAGTGGAGGCTTAGTGACTGCCACAAAAGGTGGGCTCGAAACAGATGCGAGTGGTTGGAAATTCATGGCCTGTGAAATGCAAGAGGTTGTGCTAGATAATCAGAAAGGACTCTCTAGCATGGGAATATATTAATTTGTGATAACATTGCTCTTGGATTAGCCACAAGGCCCATCAGGTCACAGAATATGCTGATAAACTTGACAAGCAATCAGAATATATGATTATTGGAAAATGTTCACAGTTGTTAGAAATGAAGCAAAGATGTTCATACATGGTAATTGAAGACTTGGCTTTATGACACCAGATAATTAAAGCATTACCCATTTACCCTTTATGGCCAGTATATTACCATTTACTTTTCAAATGCTTCAAGCTACTAAATATGATGAGGAATTAATAATTAAAGAAATAAAGCGGTAAGATAATTCTACTGAGCCAAGTTTCACATATATAATTGATGTTCATTCCATTACCAGGGGCCAAACGTTCCTTGTTTCGCTGACATGAATAGTCCCATTGATATAGTGGAAGTACAAAGTAGGATTCAGCCTCCAATGAGATGCCTATGTGGTATTCCAAGCTTGAATAATATTGTACTATTTTAAATGGAAGACAAGTTCTCAGGGATTGAAAAATATTGATGTGGCCCTGTCACTTTATAGACTTAAAAAATTAAACATGGTCCAATATTTTGAGTACAGGCACTTTAAAGCAACGGCCATTACTAGAAATCTTGACCAACATTTCTTAAAGAGTTTGTTAAGAATGCTTGGAATGTAGAGTATTCACAGATAATGCTCATTATTCTTTGGCCAAAAAGAAGCATTATAAAGTAAGACCTCTCCTGGAAGCTTTTAAATGACACTACGTAAGGTAACCAGTGCCCTTTTTGCAGAGCAAAGGTCTGCAGCTGTTGTTGCTTTTGTTAAAATCTGATCCAGTTTCCTTGAGGATAAAACAAGACAAACTACATAAAAGCAAGGAAAAAAAGATTGATGCAGCATCTGTCTCAAATAATAGCTCTTTTCCTGTAGCTCACTACTTTTTTTTTTCATAGTTTGAGCACAGCACTCAGTTTTACAGCCCAATCTCAGACTTTGCAGAATTGTTGTTGTACCAGTCTTGACAAAGTGTTGCTTGTCCAGACTCAGAGTGATGGTCCTGGCTGGCAGATTCAGGCTTTAAAAAAAAAGAAAAATAGAAGGAATTAACAGAAGTGATGAAACAACAAGAGCAAGAAGGTGACAAGGAGAAATTCAAATCCTGTGTTCTGGATGATATATGTTAACGGACGTTTAAAGCCTGCAAACACAGCATATGAGACTCAAACTGAGCAGCCTGGTGAATGCCAAGGCTGTGTGATCCCCACTGCTGTACAGAAATTTCCCAAAGGAGCATATTAATTCCACACTGAAAAGGAGATCTGAAATCAAATCAACCATCCAGGGTCACACCAGGGAGACATTCTTCTTCTCTAAATTTAGTGAAGAGCATGAGATTGTGAGTTACTTCATCCATCTGTATCTTTCAATACCCTGTATTTCAAACCGTGTATCCCAAATCAGTGGAAAGTTAGCCTGAAGGACGATCTATGTATCTTATGGCACCATTCTGAAAAATGTAATAATTACCTTTTCCTAAGGGTGTTCTCTGAAGCTGCAAATAGCAATGACTGAAAGAAACTGTAAAGTGTTCAGACTTGCAGGCACCTTCCAGAAATATTACAAACCATGTTTTTATGTCTGATTAAGAAGAAATCTTTTTGTGTTTCTTTCCTAATTCTAATAGTAGAATCCAAATGCACTATTCAAATAGGCAGCCCTTATACTTGAAAAGGGATACAGAAAAGCAGGAGTCTTAAACATATCCTGCATGCAGGTGAACTGAGGAAAACTTACATTTTCAGGGCTGGTTCTTTTTGACAACTAAACTCTCTGATTAAAGTCAACCTGGTTTCAGAAATTCTGAGTTCTCGCTACTATTCATAATTTCAGTGGTAGCTTCCAAGATGAAGATCTGATATAAAAAAGAAAAATCAAAGGCTAATTCTGTAGTATCTGCTCATGGTGTGGCTACTCTCAATGCCAGGAGCAGGTAGGCTCAACCAGTTCTTTAATAGTCAGAGCTTTGTACTCTTAGTCACAGATCCATGTTTATGCTGAACACCATAACTATACCCCCAGAATTCTTGATCTTAAATTCTGAGTTAAAATGGAAATAGATGCTTTTCCTGCTAAGCACAGAAGAAATCAAAACGAAGCAACAAAATGAAAGCTTCACTGCTGTCTAGCAAAGCTATTTTGTATTAAGAATTTAGTATACAAAAATGTAGTCATGTTGAGCAAAATATTTGGTATACTTTGATAAGAAGCCAGTGGTAATGGCTTTCTCAGATAATTTAATTTATTTTATACCAATTGCAGGACCTAACAAAACCACAAATTCTTGGCTTTGCATGCATAAAAGAAAACATGATGAAAACTGCAAAAGGCTCTGTGAGTTTGCACAAAAACAAATCCAGCAACAGAATGAAGGAAAATATGAGTAGCCATCAGGAAGCCAAGTGTGTGGATAGCAACAGTGAAACTGGGCTGAACTTTACATTTGCACAGGAGCAACTGTCACTTGCAGCACTTCTCTAAGAAATTTATGAAATAATTTTGCTTTGGTGATGGGCTACACTCTTTCTATCATGATAAACAACAAGGTAATGAACTTACTTCAATGAGTCTATCTGACCTCCCCATTTTCCAAAAAACAATAAACTACTAGTGTCAGGCAAAGAACACAAAGGATGCCCTCTCAGTAGTTACTTTAATTACACTGGCACCAAATAATAACAATTAGAAGCCAAAGCAGGAAGGAATTCTTTTCCCAGAGGGCTCATATCCCAAGGGTCTCACTTCTGCAAAAATTCATATAGAAATAATTCTTTGGATTTTTAAAAGTAACATTGGCTTGCATGAGCAGAACCTGATGTTTGAGGAGGGTTTTCCACCTCAAATCTCTCTCTCTGCAATAGATAACAACTTTGACATTGCCACACACACAGAGGTTGCTCTATCCAACTGCAGATACAAGGTTGCAGGTGACCTGTGACCTGAACTGAAGTTCTGGGATCTCTACATTTCTGTGCACATTTTTTAAAAATTCCACTGCTGAAATTTTCTGCACTGAAAGTCAGGAGATCTGCAGCAGGTCTGGTCTACTTTTTATTGTTATAGTCATAAATCAGGAGTAACAGCAAGGAAACAGTCGAGAACACAGGAGGGAGTGGGATCAGTCCAGGATCATTAGGATTCCTTCAGGACTTTCCATTTTATTTGTTACATTTATCTCTGTCATTTTGACATCAGAATATACAAGAGGAATAATCTGAAGTAACAAGGGACTTTTGTCTCCGTGATTTGAGTGATACAGCAGTTAAGAAAGAGCCCTTATTCCTTTGGCTTATAAACACAGCACCCAGAGCAGTTTAGGAGCCTGAAACACCCTGTTGTAGAGCTGTCCTTCACTCTGAACTCTGACAGAGTGCAGCCACTCAGATCTTCAGAACTGCCCGTCAGGAAAGGCCTCATGCCCCTCATGAGCCCATGGACTAAATCACATTAATTCTGATGTTATGAGATTTTCAGAGATTTAACTCAAGCCTGTACTCCAAACAGCCTTCCCTCACTTTCCTACAGGCCCAGTCTCCCAGTTAGCTTCAAAATAGACCTGCCTTTGGAAACATGTAGCACAGAAAGCCTACTCTCTTTTCCCTGGTAGCTTAGAGGCCTGAACTATAGCAATGAGACATCCATAAACAAGTCTTTGCTATGCTCCAGTTGGAGCAAAACATTGGACCCAAAGGACTCTCTTATTGTGTCTATTAAGCATTCCCAGCTAAGGATTTCTAAAGCTCTGCTGAAACTGTTAAACTCACCAGAAAATTATTCTCTGAGCCACAGAGGAAGGAAAACTAAATGCTTGAGAAAGGATGATTCAAGACCATGCTCCAAGGGACAATGAATTCTTTACAAGAAGTAAAACAGGTTCACAACTGAAATTTGTCATTTCTCCTCCAAGGGCAGCAAGACCCAGTGTTGAGTTTCTGAGCACAGTCTCAAACCTGAGTCTCTTAAAAGCCTTCAGGCCTGTATAGCAGAGCACTTAACAGTCCACCCTCCAAAGGTCTTGGGTTTGTTCCTGATAGCTTTACATGTAAAGATTTATCCAATTACTAGTAAATCACTCTACAGAAGACCACAGAGGAGAGAAACAAAGGGGACAGCTGATCAGAAAGCCCAAGTGGCCAAGTAGCTGTGTGATTTTGGATAGCCTCAAAGTGACTGTGGATGTCTTGGGATGTAATAGCCCAATTTCTGGCTGCAGGAGCTTTGAGACTTTGAACAATTCCAAAGCATCACATTTAGGTACGCAGCGTGGCTTTTAAGGAGTCATTTTTCTGAAGACTGAACCATCACTGGTTCTGTAGGTGGTCACTGTTTAGGTGTAGGTGGCCACTTGCCCAGCTAGAAGAAGACCAGGGTTTATTTCCTGGTTTCTCTGACTCCTCTGAAGCTGGGCTTCTCAATCTCTTCCCTGTAACTGTGCTTAGGCAGTGCCCTCATCCATGAGATGGATGTGGGAAACAGATTTGAGTTTGCTAAGGGGGTTACCCTATGTGTTAGAGTGCTCTGACTTCTCTGCTAGCAAACAAACTCAGGACTGGTGTTTACCCCACAGTGTGACCCTCTGTGTTCCGTGTTCCAGTTTGTGACAATGTATTCCCTGGGTGAAGTCGTCCAGCTAACACTGAGAAATAAGAAAAGGGTTTATGACTTCACATGGCACCAGGATGGGAGATAAGCACTGAACTCTTCAGGTCTGACAAGTCAAGACATTCCGAGCAATATCCATCAGTTGATGGTTGGATGGATGGATGGATGGATGGATGGATGGATGGATGGATGGATGGATGAATCAATGGGTCAATCAATCATAAGGATAGAGCCTATCAATTTAGAAAAAAGCTGAAATTTTGAAGATGACCTTTTCAGATTAAGGCCTTCCAGCCCCACCCAGCTTCATGGCATTGTGGTGTCTTGGCTGTCTATGACACCAGGAGTTTGGGAGAGGGAATAAAGCTACATAACATCATTCTTCAGAGAAATCTCTTGATCCCGGGACCAGTTTTTCTCACCTGGGTCAGATAAAAACCCAAAATCTGGGTAACAGACTGAACAATAGTTTTCTGAATTCCATGCCCAAACAGAAGATGTTGGGGGGAGGAAGAAACCTTCATTAGGGTGGAATACTTCTGGCTTTACTATACTCCTGGCAATAAATAACTCACTGGCCACTCTGCTGGCAAAGTACAGTTCCCCAGGCATTCTTGAAACGGTTACAATGACATATCTGGTAAAGCCTTCAATTCACCTCAAAAAGTTAAAAAGATATTTATTTTGCCGCACTTTATTCTGTTGTCAGAAGACAAATGCTGTATTCTGCAGTCCTTCCAACTAAACAGCAAAAAAACCCCAAAAAACAGCTATCCAGTATAGAGAAAATTATTTGCTCTTCTATTTCTGTTTTATCTCCTTCTCCCCTCTTTATTAATCTATAGTGAGGTAGGGAGCATCTCCTCTGCCTTCAGTATCAACACAGAAAAAGAGAGAGTTGAGAAGACAATGCATCTCACCTTGTTCCTCAAAACCAAACCACCTTTTCTTTCTTCCTACAATAAGGTAGGGGCTACAGCTTCCCTTTAGGGCATGTTCTCTGCTATTGGCAGTCGTGTTTTTCTTCTAAGTTACCTTGCCCATCTGTTTAATGAAAATTTCCTCTGTTCTCCCTGTTTCTAACCTCAAGCTACAAGAAACTAGCTGAGTTTAAGAACAAAGACTGGTAAACTTTTATTCTGTGGTCCTCAACAGTTCCTGTGAAGCTGAATTCCCACTGTCAAAAGAGCCTTAATTTCCAGCCCACTTTGGCTGTCTCATGTTCCCACCACAGCAGGCACTGCAGATGTTCACATAGAATTTGAGTCAGTTTATTTTTTAAAAAGTACCTTTCTGTTGCTGCAAATCTTCAAATTACAGATAGGAAAATCACAATCCACCTTTCCCATGGAGTCTGAAATTTCTGACTTATCTACAGGTTATTTCACCAAAAGCCAAATTCCATGCTGGGGGAGCCTAGTTCCCTTTCCTCTTTTCTTGCATAAATCCCAGACTATGCAAATTCAATTCAAGTTCTCTTTATGCTGGACACTGGCCTCACTCCTATTTTCTCCAAGTTTGTGCAAAATTGAGAGGCAGGTTTGGCCTATGGGAGTTCCCATGCAGCCCTACATGAGCATATACTTCAAGGGATGGTCTGAAAACACATTTCCAGTGACAACCCAGCCAAACTTTGAAGGTAATGCTAGACAAGTTCAGTTCTCTTTTCAACCCAATCCAAATGCAACTAGAAAGAGACTACATAGCAATCTATGAAAATATCACCTAGTTTATTGTTAGAGATTCCTATTAGAAATGTCAAATGTCAAGGCATGCAAGAGAATTTTAGCCAGTCTTTGGGGAAGGGGGGGTTGGTCCATTTTTCACATATGATCACTTTCCACATATCTTATCTGCAAAAAGTGCAAGATGCTGAGTTCTATGTTTGCAATCATTAAGGAACCAAAAGTCACCACCAAAACGCTTTTATTTGGGCTACCAGAAAAATGCAAGATGCTGGTCCTGGTAGCAGACATTCTCTGCTGAGCACTTCTTCCTTGCTCACACTGGTGCTGTGAGGCAAGTACAACTTTCTCACAAAGTCATGTTTAACAAATCCAGTTTCAATTTAAAAAACTAATGTTACACAAGTGGAAATCAGAAATAAAAAGTCATCTTTGCCTTTTATTAAGTGTTGATTTTTAACGACTGAGACCAAGCCCTCCCAGTTCTGCCTCTTCTTGCCTGTGGACCCTGCATCACTCCCAACATAAATTTGTTTCAACACTGCAAGTCAGGCAAGAGAGTCCAGCTAGTCTTCTGCTCACAAGGATTTTTGCAGAAAGGCAAAGCTGCACTTGTATCTGGGACACAATTCTTCAGCTCCCTCATCAAAGAACTCGATATTTCAGTTGTATTTTTCATTTCTGAAAACTATTTCTTACTTCTGAATTATTTCCACTGAGGGTTGAAAACAAAACATCCATATTTCAATGTGTTTATCTTTTGAGGAACCTTCATATAGGAACAACTTATAGGGTCTTTAAAATTTTCCACTATTATGAGTGAAAGACAGTTGGGCAAAGGAGTTGGAGCAGAAAACCATCCTCAAAGCAGCTGTTCCAAGACAGAAACAGAAAGGAAAGCTCTTGTGGTTTTTGAGAGTGTGGGGCCAGCTGGTTTCCAAAGATTATTATCATCCATTTCATCACCATTGCACTAATGGGTTAAGTCTGAATCTGATAAGTCTGGAAGAATCTGTGTGTGTTAGGTTGGGGTGCAGAATCAGGAAAAAAGTTTTTTAAAAAATAAAAAATATATTCAAATAGAAACCCAGCACCCAGTTCCAAAAGATGCCTTTTAGTTAATTTCTAAAAAATAATTGATGCAAAATCCCTAGATAAGTGCTGAAATGCCAAACTCATCTGCTGCTGTCATTGGGCTAATTATAGTGGTTTCTGAACCTCTGCAGTTAAGCAAATGACAGGGTTTCTATTATAAACCTAATTTTTAAAATTCATCAGTGAAAAAACAGCCCTGCTATGAACAAAAACTTACAAGTTAAAAAAAGTACATGATTTTGCAGACGTAGAAAGCTTGTTTTATAGCAGGAGAAGTAAAACTGTAGCTAATAATTTTGATTAGTAACTAGTTTCAAAATATCTCCTGCACTGGATTTACATCTAGTATTTTCATGATATATTTTGCTACATAACCCAAACATTTATATTTCAGTAAGTAGGGCTGAATACATTTTAAATGGTTTGAGTATAATAGCTAGGAAAAAAAACCAAAACAACAAACAACACACAATTCATTCTAGTAGAAATAAACAGATCATATTTCAAATTAATGTTAAAGCTTACACAATGGACCTCTAAGGCATCCACTATTATTTTTCATATTTTGCATTTACACCATTTGAAAACGTCTCCCTAAGTGTTATGCCCAGCATATATACAAATAATTTCTATATAAACTATATATATTTTCCACATGGCAACATAATACAGATATGATAAATAGTCCTGTCTGCCATGCCTTTCAAAGTTGGTGTAATCTTCTGGAGTCAAAGAATGCCAGTCTAAAACATCATTATCTAAATGTATGCTGATGGCAGGGCTCTCTCAACAGCGAGGCCTGAGAGTCTCAGAGAAATGCAATGAGGCACAAACACACTGCTTCCAAAAAGAGATTTTCTGCCTAATGACGCCTTACTGAACTTAGCCTTTTCCTATGCCATGAGCAACCAACAAGCAACATATTTAGGATCATCTCTTACTGATCCCTTGTTCCATCTTGTGTTGAAATTCAGTTTTCATGGTGACGGGAACTAAATCAAAGCACAGAATAATTTCTGCAAAAGCATCATGCACTAACATATTTCTGACCGGCAATTCAGGCGAACAGCATAAGGTTGCTTTTTAATAAGAGTGTATCTTTTAATAATAGTGTGTGTTTGAAGGATGTGGACTACACAGTCATTGTTCACTGGTCTACAACTTTTTAGCACCCTAAAATACAAAGAGTAAAAATAGATGTTTTATATACTTGCTGTTCTTTTGTTGTGCTTTACAGTTATTTTTTAATTCATTGTGAACAAAACCTCAAAGTGACTCCTCCAAAGAATACTCCTTTGTGCCATCGATCAGCCTGCTCCTGAAATTCAAACATCTGCAAGTCCCAGTAATGACATGAACCCAAAACATTCCTCTAGCAGCCTCCGCCCAATGAGCTGGTGGCCCTTGCAAAGATTCCAGCATTCTCAGAAGAGGTTACCAAAGTCTCAATAACCTAAATTAACATTTTAAGTATTGGGAATTCACCTGAATACAAATACATTTTTGATTTTTAAAGATTTATTTGTACATTTATCAAAATTGTTTAGTGAAGGAAGATACACTGAGCCTGGTGAGACTTCAATGATTTTACTTCATATACCTCTACAATCTATGGTTATCAGTTCCAACAATACAATGCGGTGCTTATTTGTTCAAAATAACTGCATGAAGAGAAAACAGGACAAAAAAAAGGCACTGGACTAACAGGTCATTCATCACAAGATTAAATATTCTGAAAATCAGGATCTAGTTTTAATTGCAAGACCAGCCCAGTATGTTTATGAGTGTTATTTGTGCACTAAATTATTTAATAATTATGCAAAAAGCCCCAAAATTATGCAAGTTCAAAGCTATTTCTCTTTAACCTTTGTCCAGTATGTAGAGTAAGAAAAATACTTGCCTTTGTGCACTTTTTCATATTCTCTGAAGACTATAGGTTCACTTTTGCATGCTGACATTAAAGTACCAAGCATGAACAGAAGTTAAAAGTATTCATGTACTAAGTCGGGTTCTTGCCTTTTCTTGGTGCCCAGTTGACACTGGTTATTCCTTTCTCTTGTTTTTTGGGGTTTTTTAATTGACTACTGTAAGAATCTGCCCATCATCATAATCTAAAGAACCAAATCCTGAGTGACAGGTAATCTGTCCCACACTGAAGCAGATTGTGATGGGATACAAAGATGTCTGCTTTTTTTTTAAGTTGTACTGAAAAAAATCTGTTTTGTTTGAACTATTTCCTCTTCGACGAGCTCTCTGTGCATGTCCTCAGGTTCTTTGTGATTTGTTGGAGTAGGGATGTTTTGGCCAACAGCATATCCATTTACCAGACCTGCAGAGAAACCTCAGAGGTCCTCTGGCTGGCCAAAGGTCCTCTGCATGAAGCTTACTGATCAAAGCTCCCTGCATAACTGCAGCTCAGGGAAGGTTCTAATCAGGTATAAATGTTTGGCGTTGGGTGCAGCTCATCCATCCTCAAGCCAAGCTGAAATAAAAACCACATGGATGAATGTGGTAAATGCATTCTTGGCTAGGAGGCAATAGCAGGGGGTGGAACAAACTGTGTCTGAGAGAGCTCATTGCTGTCATCCCTGCTTTTGGTGGTGATAATATGTTCCTGTTCTACCCAAAAAACAGGTCAGTAAGGATGCATGAGACATGCTGGACTGAAAAGTTATGAGTTACAACCTAACACAGCAGGTTAAAGTTTTCCCCAGAGGTCAGTCTTATACTGAAATATACCACTTTTATCACCCTGAGCTTTCTGTGTGGAAATCCTGATTTATGAGAAAGTACAATAAATGAGTGAAACCACAAATTGAAATACTTACCTTTAGATCAATACTTATATCTAACTCTATTTTCTTCTTGAGATCTTTGTAAAACACATCCACTACCAACACTGAAGTAAAAATTAAGATGTTTATTTTGTTGAAACAGAATTCCTCAAGAAATCCAACATTAAATATGTATAAAATTTCCACTCCACTTAAAATTTCAGATTTGCTAGTTTTCCAGCACTCTGCAACAAGTTTTGAAACATAACTGGACCATGACCAGTTTTGGTCTATCACCAGTACTGGTCTATGGTCCACTGGTCCATCCGTGCTGTT
The DNA here is from genome assembly GCA_013397955.1 of Grantiella picta. Classification (NCBI taxonomy): domain Eukaryota; kingdom Metazoa; phylum Chordata; class Aves; order Passeriformes; family Meliphagidae; genus Grantiella; species Grantiella picta. The sequence goes on from VZRM01006682.1 coordinate 749,715, forward strand.
CAATTGTTTGTGTGCTCCCTGGATGTCTTGGGTGGCAGCTGAACACAATGATGGCACCTATAAAACAATCTATTCATTTTGACATTCTGTCCATGTTCATTAGTTGTATGAAAGGGGTATGTGTGTATTATTTATGTCAAGTAAGAGATTGTAGATCAGAGCAAAAATGGGAATTCCTATATTGTGGGAAAGGGTGCAGTTTCAAAACTTGATGCAGAGTGCTGGAAAACTAGCAAATCTGAAATTTTAAGTGGAGTGGAAATTTTATACATATTTAATGTTTGCTAGGATGGTGACAGACAGTGAGAAAATATTTACTCCTGAATTGAAACATGAAGGGTTAGCAACAGCCAAGTAACAACTGGAATAGGAATCTCCCAGTGTTCACAGCCCTACCCTAAATGAGCCACAGGCCCAAAGGCTCCTATTTCTAAGACTCTTTCCATACCTTGTCATTTCAAATCCTTTGACAATGATATAGCCAAATATAAAAACATAGCCAAATATGAAGATATAGCCAAATATACTGGAGTTAAATATGAGGATCTGTCTCATAGGGGCCATTTTGTAGACATAAAATGGATCATCTTTCCTCTTCAGTGGTGGTTACGTTCCTGCTTACCAAATACATTAATTGGAAACCACAGGTTTTGACTCATTTTAATTTATGTGACTGACTAACAGATTGAACACAAGATGGGTAATGCCAATTCCAGCATATGAATATTTGCCACCTGGATCCATTCCATTTCTGATTTAAGTAGATTTTTCAGTGATAAGAAATGAAGCTGCAACTTCTGTATCTTTGACTCTGTAACCACGGAAACCAGCATTAATTATATGTGTCACTAAGTTTTAAATGTATTCAAATTTAACACATAACTCTTAAAATATTGAGGTTGTTTTTCTTTTTCTCTCTCACCTTAATATGTTACAGTTTGCCTTCTGGCTTATTTGGCTTATAAGCAGTTTCACTCATAAAAAGATAAAAGTATGTAGGTGAAAATTACATTCATTTTCTTTTATGTAACCAAGAGGTACAGCCATGTAAATGTTTGATCACTCACTTCCTACCACTGCTGTAATCACATGTGTGGGGTTACATTTCATGTTAAGGAGGTGCCATTTCCAACAGTGAAAAAGCAGCACAGTTCTGCCTCTGACTTTATGGAATAGCAACATCTCCATAGAGGAGCACAGTGATGGCTCATGGAAACAGGAATATGAAGGAAAGGACACGAGGAGGAAAGAACCCCAAGATTTTCTCATTCTTCCTACTGCTGTACCATGACCCCATAGTAAATGCCAGAGGAAAAGTTGAAATAAACCTCTGAGAAAATCTGCATTCCCAGACTTGCAACTGACATTTTGTTTTAGTGAATTATTGATGCCCGAAGGATCCTGAACTTGCATATTCATCATTTAGGCCATGAAATTTTTGGAGACACATTCAACCACTTCATATCTTTTTCCACAGCTTAATGGGCATCTGCTATTGTCAAAATGGGATGTGGAAGCACCAGAGGGCTGAAAGGCAAAGGCTGTTAGACCAAAAGCCTTTCAGTTATCATCCCTTTTTAGTCCATAACAATAGCAGAGTATGGAAATACAATTCTGATGCCAGAACTCAGGTGGATGACAATGATCCAGGCTTGGACCAGAGCTTCTGAGTATGACCACAGAAATGAGCTGAGAAGTATCTGGGACTGATCCCTGCAAACAGAATTCAATCATAGCAGTGCTAAATTGTGAGGCACATCCTCTGGATGGTTCTGACCAGAACCAGTTAACAGTTTCCAAACAATTCCCAGACACAGCTCAAGAGTTCACACAAATCCAAGACTTTTTCCAATGTGTAGCTTGGGTGTGGCTATCCTATTGTGGAGACCAAAGGCATCTATTAGCATGGACACAGCCCATAAGTGCCAAAAACCAGACCCAAATATGATTTATCAGTATGAAAGGGACCACTGAGGTAGAAGTTCAGTGTGAAGCTCACATGGGCTCAGTCATGCAGAGCAACAGGTTCAGTTCTCCATGACATCTAGCTGCTGGTCTCCATCTACATTTCACAAAACTTTCTCACATTGATATCAATCAAACTAAACTGAAGGAACTGCACAGGAGCCTGAGAAGGCTACATCATCCTCCAGGGCTCTGTGTTCTCTGACCAATTTAGTGTTTATAACCAACCTGCTCAGGGAAAAAACTATCCTGGAGTCAACCAGGGACAAAGGTTGTTTGGGTATTTAGGGAAAGGTCACTAGTTTTCCTTGGCTCCTTATTTAGTCAGTGCAGAGACAGATCCCTCCAGAAGGGGATTCAAATGAATTATTGAAATTCAGCTTCAGTAGAGGGCAGTTCAGGGCTGTGAACCTCTTAAGACAGGAAAATTTCAGGTGCCTCCTACCACACTTGAATTTCTCAGAAGATTTTAAGATGATAATCTTTGATCATTTATTAACCTAAATCAAACACTTTGCATTTTGTAATCAGACTTCAACAAGCAACTGCTACTTTAGAATGTCACCTCTAGTAGATGAGACAGAGAAAAAAGAGGAATGTCAAGTGAAACTCTTCTGTTAAATGGCCACAGGCCAATCGGCCTTAAAAAAATCTGATATCCATAGAGAGTTTGATCCTCTGTGTTTAATAACACCCAAGAAATCCAGGAAGGAAGAAATACCTGAGGCTATCAACTGAAAAGAAAAAAAAAACAAAGTAATACTGAAAGGGTTGTCTTATTTTATCCTGTCCTGTTTCACAGAAGTGACTTTAGATCCGGGTGCTGTTTTCTACCTGATCTTATTGTGCCAACATTGTGAATCAAAGATCATGTTTATCCAAAAACAAAGTACCAAAATTATCACTTCTCATTTTGAGAAAATAACAAATTTGAGAAGCAGAAGTAGATACCCCTGAACCAAAACCAGTAGCTAAAAATATACCTTTTCCTTCTTATGCTATTGATTCCCTCACTGGTGTTGATATGCAACATTTATCTTTGGTTTACTTATTTTTAATGGTAGCTTTCAAGACACTATAATGTGGACATTATAATGAATCCCCTGAAGCCTATAGGACCAATTTAGTAACCTCTGGAAATGACACAATAGGACTACATAGACCTTCTTATTTATATTGTAATAGTTCCTATTGCTAGTGGATGTTTTGGAGACAATTTGGTTCAGTCTTTGTGCCAAGCTGGGCCAGTGATGATTTGTCTTTGCTGAGAGTCAGGGCATTGCACTGGTATGCCATTTGGCTAATTAATTCCTGAAAATACAAGCTGCTCTAATTAAAAACCCAACACATTTTGAAATAACCCCATTTCCACACGGGGTAGCAGTAGTTGACACCACTGAATTTTCTCCCCATTTTGAGGGGCCAAATAAAGTTAATGGCCTGATGGTTTCCACCCAGCAGCCACAGAACCTGATTTATTCTCAGTATGTATCTCCATGCAAAAATCAATTTGACTCAGATTCCTCAGCTTAAGAGAAAGATCAGCTGGAAAGGAAGTAGAATACTTCTATACTATATTGTCTATACTGTCACAGTAGGTGTGAGAGGGAGAAACAAGGAATGGCTTCCAACTGTTTCTTACCGTACAAAATTTAGACTCAACTAATGAAGTTACCAGGCAATAAGATGCAAATAAGTGAAAAGAAGTTGCCCACCCACGAGAAACACACACAAAGCAATAATTAAATTACACAGCTCATCACCACAGGATACACTGGTTTATAATCAAGTTCAAATAGGGATGAGATAAATTCAGAGAGAATCCACCAAACACAAATGACCCAGATGAAAGATCTCCTCAAACACAGTTGTTCTACTTACATACTTGCTGTAAGCATTTGTTACCAGCCAATGACCAAGGCTGAATGGCCATGGCAGGACTTGTACCTGTGTAGTTGCACCTATGGTTCTCTTAGTTTGTCTTGGTCAGATCCTCAGGGCTTAAGAGTGAGAACAAATTGTACTTAATACTGACACCAAGGGGATTGCAAGTTAGTTTTAGAGATGCATTTCCCTCACCCAGTGGATCAAGGACCAGATTATGCAAACCTATTCCTAAAATACTCCCAGATGACCACACCCTTTGGCAAACCCACTGCAAATGCTGTTATGTTGTATCACCATGCAAAGCTTTCTTATTGTACTTAAGAATTTTTTTAAATCTCCATTGGTGGGGTCTTTATTTTTGCTGTTTATTAAACGTTTTCTTCCATACTACTAAATCATTCAAGTCCTAAACTCACTCCCTTATTATTTTTCAAAAGAGAAAAGGCTAAGGGGAGAGGGGGCAGAGAAGGGGGAGACAGTGCAGAATAATGTAGTTTGCCTTGCCTTTACTTGACCAAGAGGGCTATCTCTTTAAAAATCAACCTCTTTGTTACTACAAGCTGCTTTGTACACAAAATCGCTCTGTTGTTCCTGGAAAATAACACTGACCTTTCATGAATTCTTCTAAGGCCCAGGATTTTCCAAATATCTTCAGATTTTTAGATTTTTTTTTAAGATTTTTAACAAATTAAATACCTTACATTCAGCTATACTTATACAGCAAAATTGCTCAAATAGGAGATTTAATGAGACTAAACAATAATGGTGTCTGAAACTGAGATTGCTGAGGAGACTAACTCAGAAGGAGACTAACTTATGAGTTCCAGTTCCATTATTTCCTATTCACTGCAGGTTGGACTGGCTGCCAAGACTCAGGGATATTAACCCAACTTCTGAACTCACCCCTAATTATCTCCAGGATATGTGACAGCCGAGTGCAAAACTCATTGGTATTTCATCCTATTACAGGAGAAAGAAGTGGGCCCATTGAACTGGTTTCTTTGTCTAAGCACAGCACTCAGCATCTGCATGAATTCCTATTCCCATCCCCACAAAGCAAACATTGCTTTTGCAGCAAGAGGGTAGCAGCCCTACTCTGCAGCGCAGCTCAGTACTTCATGCCATTGTCTGCAATACATTCTCTTACAAAAGCAAGCTCGAGCCCACCCCTGCTTGAAACTCAGTTTAGATAGTGGAATCCTAAAAATCCATCCAAAAACTGCCAGAATCCATTGTAATACAAGACTGTTTCAAGAAGGATTTACAGGTAGAATGTCTGTGGTAGATGATGGTGTTACACATCTGTGAATTCCCATTGCTGTGCATAATTAGGAGTATTTTCATATGCTACTGCTTTTCACTGTTCTGAGGCACTCAGAGGATGCCTAGCTACTGTATCATAAATCACACTGTTGAAGCAGATGGAGCTCCTTGCTCAGTTAAAACTTAGAGTTAGGCTTAATTAGAAAAGCCTGTGCACAATATTCTTTATTTCTTTAACAACTTATCAAGTTCTTTATATTGCAAAGCAATTCAGATGAGAGGTCTTTTGAAATGTGTTGCTAATAAGCATTTTTACACTGTATCTTGCAGACAGCTCAGTCACTACACACTGAATGATTATTTCCCACCCTTGTCCAGGCACAGTTACACTGAAATTTTCCTCTCTCTTTCCATCTTCCAGAAAAATCACACAAGTGGCCGTTTCTCTAGTATTGACCACATAAGGATCTCAGAACCCTGCCCCTGTGAATTATCACAACACGTCTTCAGAATACTAATCTCATTAGCTTTTGAAGAAATTGAGAGCAAAATTATTAACATGAAGATTCTTTAAAAGTTGCTGAAGGTTTGGCTGCTTTTCTTTCTTAGCCCACACTGGCCTCATTTGCAGAAGCACCAGTGAGCCACAAACACAAGCAGTGAATACTGTGAATGCTTCAAAGCTTAGTTAATTTTGCAGAGCTCACGTTGGGTCTGTGTTGGTACCCTGACTAAGGTGGCGTTGCAATTCAAACCTGTGAAACTTCATTTTGTAATTTTTGGTCAAGGGATGGGCTGGAGAATCCTACACAGTAGGAAATCTGTTTGGTATTTCAAAATAATTTAGAGAATTTAGTACCCACATTGGTTCAGTTTTGCGAGGCTTCATCACTTGGTCCTGTGGTTGTGTTTGAGAGGTTAGAGCCTCTCCACAGCACAAACCCAAGCTCAGCTGGGTGGGCCATGGCGCAGGTCAGCCCCAAAAATCCCTCCTTGCCTGTAGCAGCAGCACACAGCAACCAAGAGGCTCTCCAAGCCGAGTGCTGTGGAGCAGCTGCAGAGACACAGCTTCTGGGGAAAGTCACCTCAGATCCTTCAAAGCTAGTGATTATAAAATCCAGCTAAAATCAGCGCTAAATGCAGTGGTCCTGGCTGCACTTGTGTTCTAGAAATAAAATGCAGAGAGACCTGAATTGGATCCAAAGGGATCCAATTTGTTTATTGGTCTTGGTGATGTGTTGTAAGCTGAATTAGATAAACAAACAGCATTTCTGGATGCTGAAGCAATGCACCTCAGTTGAGTAGCCCTGCCAGAACCAAGCAAACTCTTCCTTTGTGGCACTGACACAAAGGAATCCACTGCTTGGGTACAGGGCAGGGCAACTGAGAGTCAATGCAGTGTGTTGGTGCTGGACCTAAAGCCTTCTCCCTCCTCCCATCTGTTCACCACATCTGGAAAAGGAACCGTCCCTCCAAAAACTGGGATCTGTGATCCAACTGTCTCTCCCCCTCAGGCTTCTCTGAAATTTAACACACTTCCACCCTCACAGCAGTCTGGAGACGCAATCTCTTCAGAAACATAAAGCTGATAAAAGTGACTGTAGCAATGTCCTTCTTCCCCCACCCAATCACACCAAACATGACATTTTGAAACAAAATTGTTTCAGTGTTAGGAGCAAGATTATAGGACACAGGTTGCTTCTCATTCCATTTAAACAAACAGGAGATTTTGTACAGGGATTCTGAGCATGTAGTTGCACTTTCCTTGGCAGAACAAGTCTTTTGAGACTTCTGCTCTATTCAGCCCTTGAGGATCCATTTGCATTCAAGACAAAATTTCTTTCCTCCATTTCATGCTTCTGTATATCTGTACATGGCTGCAGCAAGGCTAGCATCCCCTTAAGGGTATTAGACCAAGCCAAAAGCAAAAGAACAGTAAGAAGCTAAAGCCCAGTCAAGCAATCAAAATGGACTTTGCACTCTGGTATTTCCCAATTTGGGTACAAAAACACATTTTGTACCCAAAAAAAAAAAAAAAANGGAAAAGCAAGCAGGTGAAACAGGCAAGTGCACACAAGCTATCACCACAACCCATCATAATCATGCTCTTCCCATGTTCCTGATGTGACCACCTACAACTTGTTAGCTACTCTCTTGGCATGGGAGAAATGCCAGTTTCTAGCCTCCCACCTTTGCTTCTTCTGATGTAACTTAGTCAGGAGATTTTGTCACATACTACCATAGCCTTTAAATGCACATACTGTATCTGACTCACCACTCCTGACCCTTCCAAAAAAGGGTTATGGCTTTCAATTTTGGGATCTGCTTAGCAGCAAAATCAGCTGCTGACAGAACATGATGCATTCAACAGTCCTGAAGCCTAAGGGAACAAAACAAAGGTAAGTGGCCAAGCAAAGCCTACAGAGGTAATAAAGAAACAAAATTATTTACACTGGAAGAAACTACAGCAACTTCTCAAAAACAGATCTGTGAACAAATTAACTTCTCATCAATCGCAGTTAGGAGGCTGAGAGGTCATGTACCAGTCACTACTTCAAATGTCACCCTTTCATAATTCACTGAAGCCACAGACAACCTGTGTTCCAAAGTCTCCAGAGACTCACACCATGGACATAGCACCACCAGCTGTGAAAGTCAAATTATCTGCCTTTCTAGTTCACATCCTCCTGAGCAATGGTTCTTCTACATTCAGAGATTTTGTAGAGAAACTTCTTTCTTCCATTGGCCTATTATCTTCCAAAGATCCCCATTGCTCCTCTTCAGGACAATACATCTGTGAAGAGATCTATGCTGTGAGTTCACAACACCCTGGTCTCTCTTATATTGTTAGTGACTATTGTCTTTTCATCTTTATAGTCTTTTCTTGCTATGGCATGTTCAGAGGCCTTGTCACAGCCTGATTTCTCTCCCTGGTCATATAACTTCTTCCTCTTCCAGTTTTCAAAAGCTAACTACAAAGATTTCCCACACGTCACCCTTCTTTTCTGGTAAAATATCTTTCCCTCCCATTGTGCAGGAGATGTGTACTTTGGTCTCCTCCACCTGCTCTGAGCTTCTTCCTTCCCTTCCCACTGTGCAATTATCCTTCACAAACTGCTTTAAGCTCTGCAGCAGCAAACCCAAGTGCTGAAAATCCCAGCAAACATCACTGAACAACTGCTTCCTCCAGTGTGAAAAGCTCATAAATGCCAGACATGCCGCTATGTGCAGTGTTATCTGCACATCTCCCTCTAGTCTCCACCTCCAAAATAATCCCCCCACCTCTGGAACAGGAGAAGATGCTTAACATCTAGAGCCAGAAGCTGCTTGCTGCAAGTGTCAAATTAGCAGTAGAGACTGAATCCTGCTGAGTTTTTACAACTTTCAAAAGCTGTGTCCCACTGTATCTTCTGGCTTTCGAAAAGAAATCTCACCATTCACCCCATTGTCCTACCTCATCAATTCTTTTTAATGAATTAAAGCTGTTCTTGCTTCTTCTTTATTCCCTCACAGCAGAGCTCCTTGCCTGAAAAACTATGGACACATTTGCTCCTTATATGTTATGATTTCAAGGTCTCTAGAAGGGCAATTTTAAATTTTCCTTGCTCTATACAGCACCAAACACAGCAGGTCCTAACTTTGTGCATCACTAAGCACTGCACAGTGTAAGCCAAATAATGAATAGAGCTGTCAATATTTAACTTACTGAGCACTTCCCTGGGGCCCTCAACACACCTCTCGGAAAGCCCTGCTTAGAGGTTCTTTCACAATGAAGAAAACCCATCCATTTGTTCAACTCATTTTTTTGACTTTTCTGTGGTGTGACCTGCAAAACACCAAAATTATACTTCCATATCAGGTTCATCATCTCTGAACATGAGACCCTCTGCCTTTTCACTCTCTCTCAAATCAAGGCAGCTCATCGAAGTGTAAGACTCCCTAATCTAATATCTTCAGCCTTTTCTCACCACACATTTCAAGTTCAATTAGTGAGAGTGGAGAGGGGACAGTACTGACGTCCAGGACAGGCTTGAACAGGCTTTTTCCCTTTTTCCCCCTACTGTGGTTTAACCCCAGCTGGCAACCAAGCCCCAGGCAACCCCTGCTTGCTCCCCACCAGTGAGATTAGGGAGAGAATCGAAAGGGTAAAAGCCTGAAAACTCATGGGTTGAAATAAAGACAGTTTACTAGGGAAAGCAAAAGCTGTGCACACAAGCAAAGCAAAACAAGGAACTAATTCAGCACTTCCCATGGGCAGGCAGGTGTTCAGCCACCCCCAGAAGAGCAGGGCCCCAGCACACATAACAGTGACCAGGGAAGACAAGCACCCTAACTCCAAATGTCCCCCACTTCCTCCTTCCTTCCATTTTATATACTGAGAATGATATCATATGATTTGGAATATCCCTTTGGTCAGTTTGGGTCAGTTTGGGTCATGGCTATGTCTCTTCCCAACCTCCCATGTACCCACAACTTCCTCGTCAGCCTGGCCATCTGAAAAGCAGAAAAGGCCTTGGCTCTGTGTAAGCCCTGCTCAGCAATAACAAAAACATCTTTATATCATCAGCCCTGTCTTCGACACAAATCCAAAACACAGACCCACACCTGCCATTGTGAAACAAATTAACTACCCCAGCTGAAACCACCACACCCCACAGTCTGTGCTCTAGAAGAAGTGGGCAAGAGAGAGATTTTAATGAAAAGGTCCCTTCTTCACACATATGATTTCATCTATGTAATCCTTAAGGAGGTCTGAACATTCCAAGGACACCCAGACTAGTCTAATGGGCAGGAGAAATTACTTGCCAACAGGCTGATTCAGAGAGATGTATTCTTTCACCGAAAAATGAAAATTTCTTCAAGCTAGAACAGTAATCAGGTTTCAAAAAGCAGACCCCATAAGCAGAACGAGGCACAGGAAAATAAACAAGGGGAGAGAGAAACCTTCTTAAGAGTGTGTTAAGCAACTATGCTTCAAGGTCTTACTGAGCAGGGTATAAAATGTAACACAACAGACTTTTCAGCTTGAGGCAACAGGGACGGCAGGGAGGGCTGATTCTGCAGGTCCTACTGCTCACTGATGCTGTGCCAACGTTCAACAGGGAAAAACCATGAAAAATAATCCTCCTTCAGCTTGGAGCTTAAAAGTCTATATATGAGGCAACTTCAAAATATAGTAAAGCTCCCCACATAATTTCCAACATACATAAAGAAAATTAGGAAAGCCAGGCTTTGTCTTAAAGAATCACTTTCTTCAAATTGAGAAAGTGCTTAAAGTTGAAAGAGTTGTGAGCTAGATTCACAGTTGGAAACACACATAACCAGAACTTTTGAAGTGAATTGCACTGAGTTTCCTCTGACAAACATCTACCTCTGTTGTCCTGGTTGCAAAGTCCCCTGTTTCAAGGACAGATCAACATTTTGGTACCCAAAAATGCATTCATCTTTATATGTTCTTTGTTGTAGCTTCAAAGTAGAATTACACAGTCACTGATAAATACAGGGACTTATTTTGCCATATCTTGATGTCTGATCCTGCATAAATAGATTTTTGTTTAACAAACCCTTTGTTTCTTGCTGCTTTGTTGCCCAGGGGTTAATTTTGGCATGCCACATGCTAAGGGACATATTGCTTTGAGTCAGAAAACAGCAGGGATGCTGTTTGTCTGGAATGCAAAGAGAATGGTGCCAATCACTTTCTTATCCACAGAAAATAAACACTGAGCCCTGTGCTTTGCTGCTGCTCCTGTTCTGAAGGTGGCACTTGGTCTGCCTGATCACAAAAAACACTGACATTGTTAATGCTGTGACTCAGCCCACGTATGTTCACTGCAGAGTGATACACACTGTACAACACTGAAGCATGATATCCAGGGGGAGATTCTGTCCCATTGGATGGAACAATGAAATTTTGCAAACACAGTTCTATCCTGAAAGAAGTCTGGCTCACCAGGGTACCATGGGAAACTTGCACAGGATTAGAACATACTTCAATCATTAAGACTCAATGCATGTTCCCAACTGTCCATGGGTGACACCATCACGAGTTAGGTCTTAAACAAGACAAGCAAAAAGGCAAATATTAGTGGCAAAGAAAATTCTAAGACTAGCCCCATGACTCAGAAGCTGCTAGCAGATTTGTTCTGCCAGCCTTCCAGGTCGTTGCACATCAGCCTGGTTCAGGCTGCCAGGCACAAGTAGATCTGAGCTGCCCATATCCACTAATCTTATTTCCATGTACCATGACACAGCTCTTAAGAGATCCCAACATCCGTGACACTTTAACAGGAGGGAGGTACAGTGTCGTAACACGTTTTCCCTCCCCTGACCCCGCCCCCTTGACCCCTCCTGACTGGCTGACGTGAGTCAGGACCACCCCCCAGCCCCATGGATAAAAGCCCAGTGGGACTCGGAACCAGTCCTCTTTCATTATGGCCTCGATGGAACTCACATCCTTCCCCATCTCCTCTCCCCCCTCCACAGTTCCCCCATCCCTCCCTCTGTTATCATAACAACTCACCATGGAGACCTGGAGTGGAACAGCTGCCTTTCTCAACTTGCGACACTTCTGCGATGACCGCGTCTAAGATAGCTTCACAGCCCGCGGCCACGGAGGAGCCCTCCAGGCGTGGTCAGGCTTGGAAACAGTTCCCCCAGGCAGCAGGGGGGGACCGTTTTTGGGTCTGCGCTGCTGCAGTACAGAGCAGGGGTCTAACAATAAGAAAGGGAAAGCTCATCCTGTGCCCTCATATCTATCCAGACAAAGAGATTGCAGAGACTGGTCTTTGGAGAAAAAACAGGAGTCCATCATTTCTGTAGTAGGTGACAACATATTCTGCCTAGTACAAGGGCAAAGTGGCATCAGAATACTTGGAAATGTGACATAAAAAGGGAAATATTAAGATCTCCAGGGTGTGGCCCTCCAGGCTTTGTTTTTTGATTAACAGATTGGAGGTTTTGTGGCACTGGCCTTGTAAAAAGGTGTGAGATGGGACCAGGTAACCTTCACCATTTAGGGGAAAAAGGTTTTGTCCTTCAACTAACAGCTTCTTTAGCCAACAGTCAGTTTGGCTGCAGTAGGGAATTAGAAGTGGCCCACATGAAGAATGCCCCCCATGAGGAATACAGGCAGAGCAGATCAGTCTAAGGCTATATGACTCCCCTGCTCATGCCAGGCCAGAAGCCCTGCAGTTACCAGACAATTCTGCTGTCACCAGCAGCCTTTCTTTGGGACAAAGGGGCAGGAAGGTTTTAGCACCACACACATTCCAGCACATGATGGAGAGAAGGGGAGGGTTTACCCACCATCTCCCTTCTCTGCCTCAAGTACTACATGGATGTGAACCCTGTCTCACACAACTCTCACCAGACCCCTTCATAAGAAAAGCAGCAAGGGTGGTGGAGGCAGTCTCTGAAAGCTCCATGTCTCGCTTTGTCCCAAAGAGAGGGCAGGAAATGGGTTCAAATATTTCCAGGGTCCCTCTTTGTCATTCCACCCAACTCATCTCCACCCCTGTAGCTTACACCTACAAAAAGGAGACTGTCTTGTGTTCTTGCTTCATGCAGATATTCATCCTTCCTTTGTCAGAAGCCCTTAGCTTCTTTCTGTTTGAAAACAGCTTTCAGGCTTTCTGGTCGTCCCCACAAAATGCAATCCAAATAAAAAATTCCTATTTCCCTCTCTTTTGATTTCTGCCCAGGCTGGCTTTGGGTCCACACCAGCAATGCTAGCATAGACAGAGACTACAGGAGTCCTCTCAGTTCATGCAAGAGCAGCCAGGCTAGAAATCCTTTAGGATTTTCCTGCAGAACCTGCAGAGTCTTAGCCCTGAACATTTAAGCCAAAGGTCTGGTTTTCAAGCACATAAAGAGGAAAGAATCAAAGAGGTGGAGGTGGTCCCCTTTTTTTGTCTTTTGGGGCTGGAACAAGTATATAGAGAATGAAAACATAATGGTGGGAAAAATAAGGTTTTATCTCAGGATCTCCTTGCTTGAGTGACTCTAAAATGGGAGATTATGGCTATACTGGCCCCCTGCAAGTCCTGAAAAGGTAGGTAGATTTTGGACATGCAGGAAATCAGACCTCAGGAGACAAGAATGTGTCTGCAACAGAGCTCAGAGGTTGGGTGAATGGTACATGGTGTATTTATTAGGTTCACAATAGCCTCCAGGCTCATCCTTCTTTCCAGTCCATGTGCTTTCTCTCGGGTGTTTGTAGAGCCTGGTGCAACTCTTGCTCCTTGGCCCAAATTACAGCATGTAGCATGCCAATTCCTCATGTTCTCTGCAGGCTAACATTGTCTGGAGATCAAGAAGGAGGAGTGAAGTCTCCATGTTTGACCACAGTGAGGTTCCTGTCACCCACGGCTGCTCAGCTCCAGCTCTAGTTGCATTCCCATTCCCCAGCACAAGTACACTGACAAAAGTCTCATGCTTTGGGTCATGGCCAAGCATGGGCCCTCCCAACTGCCTTGATTCACAGTCTCACCCCCTGGGAAATGCACATTCTGAAGGGCCCATGCCTTCAGGGCCATGGAACCATGTCCCCCAGCTGCCTGCCCTCTCTGTCATCTTGATACGAGGCATTCCCAAGCAATGTGCAAATCCATACTGCCCTCACACACCTTTCATTAGCCAGGTGGATATGAGCATTATCCACCAAAGCATTGCCATGGCAGCAGACACATCCAATAGGACTTCTGCATGCTCATTCCCCTCTCCAGTCTATCCCTGTCATTCCGTAGCACCTTCACAACCCCATGTGAAGCAACCACAGCCTCGAGACGTGCCAGGAAAGCTGACACTACAAAACCAACTACTTGACTTTCAAAGGCGTCCTGCCTGTGGGGAGCTATCAAACACAGCTGTTCTGGGCATGCCAGCAAAAGCAGAGTGAAGCAACAGAATTACTAGGAGTTTAAATCCACCTGATGTTGTTTTCAAACAGCCATTTTCCTGGTTGATCTTTTAATCATTTCTGAAGATTTCTATGCTGTCTGAATAGAAACAGCAGCAGCTCCCAGTCCTGAGCAGCAATCCCTAAAATCACACAGCACTGCTCTGAATTCAGCCTGAGCACAGGTGTCTTCAATCTCAAAGGGCTGGACCAGCATCTATGAGCCAAACTCTTCTCACAACTTCATTCTATATAAAAGGCCATCGTTTTTCATATTTCTTGAAGCTGCTGGGTTCTCTTTCCTGCCTGCTGTACACATGCAGTACTGAATAGCTCTGGGGGGTACGTCTACCCCGTAGGGTAAACCCAAAAGGACAATTCAATTGCTAGGAAGCAAAAGGGTTTTACCATGGGGCAAACCTATCTGAGTGTCAGTGACTGATGCCCAAATGGTACAAAGGGTTTAGTCCAACTCTCATTAATTTCAGGGACAGCTTCTTGGCTAAGTTACCCACACTCCTTTGAACCATATCTTAAGGCCTTCATCCCCAAAGGAAAATAGCTCTTCAGGCAAAAATTAATGCAATGAATAAAACATTTAAGCAAGATCCTTGAGACTTTATTTTCCCTGCGTGTTTGCCCAGTGGGGGTCTGGCATAAACATGCAGGTCAGAGACAAAGCTGCAGAACAAATAATTGCTTATTACTTCTGCCAGCCTTAGGACTAATCACTACATGGATATCTGTACCACTCTTTCTACCTTCTGCTTCTGACCTCTGCTTTAGCATGCTCTTTAAACAGAGGATTTTGAAAAAGAGCTTATGTAGCTTGTCACTCTCCTCTTCCGCAGCTTTACAGAGAGCTCAGCAACAAAGTTATGTACCTTCAAAACTGCCAGCCCTGAATATTAACCTGTTTCTCATTTTACCCTCATGCTTCAGAGTTCTTCGGCACTAGAAAAGAACTTTTAATTCCCTTTTTATAATGGAAAAACATATTCCTCTTTCCTGCTGCTATGAAAAGTAACAGATGCAAGAAACAAAGGTTAAATGTTTAGTTTCAGCAGAGTCTTAGACGTCCAGCCAGTTATCAGTACCTCTTTCTTCATGCTCTTTTTATTTGTCACATCTTTATTTTATTCCCCCTTCACTTCTGCCAATACAGGCCCTCTCCTACAGCACTGCTCCCTGGCTTAGTGAAGGAAACGTTTTGCTGACTACTGAAGAAGAAATTCTAATTCTGTTTTCTTTACAGAAAGACTGGAATAGTCTCCTGAGGAAAGTGCTAGAAGGCCCATTGATTGAAACAGTTAAAACAAGGAATCATATTTTTTGGGAACAAGCTGGGAATACTCTGCAGAGAACAGTCCTTAACTGGCAAGAGCTAACTGTTAAAACGAAATGTACACAAAGTGCTTGATAATAGTGGGGTGATGTGGTTTCCACAGGGATTTTCTGCCAGGGAGGGGGAGAATAGCTTCCATGCAAAGGAAGATGTTTGTATCCCCCCATCAGCACTGCCAGTGCACAGGGTTGAGGAGACACAACACAAAGCAGACGCACCCCAGCATGTCTCTTCCCTCCCCTTTGCAGCATTCAGGCCCTCTGGATCCCCTTTCCCCCCTGCTCTCCTTCATTTGTCTCTAGAACATGTGTGCTATACTGACACATCAGCAATCCTGACTTTTCTGCTCCTGACACCATCAAATTTTGTAATTAGAGAAAAATATGAGAAGAAAAAAAAGAAAATTTAGCTTGTCTACCACAATTTGCTCCTCCCAAACCCATTCTACCTCCTGTATTTTTGGTGCACTTCAAACTCCTTTTGGAAAGAATTATTCTGGATCGGTACAAATAAGCTCTGTCATAGAAAGCCCCTAAAAAAAGAAAGACAAATGAAAAGAGGTAAAAACTTGTAGACAGTGTTGTGAAATCAATCTGATGCAAAGTATTCATTAGGATCTAGAAGAGGCTTATCAAAACCAACATTAGCAGGGGAGGTGGTGGTTTTGCAAAGGAGTTACAGAACAGAGAGGAAGAATCAAAGCACAGTTCTGCCAAAATCTCACCCACCAGGCATCAAGATCCCCCGAGCTCACTCCTGACAGATTCTTACCTCACACATGAACAGGACAGTGCTGTGGCTTCTCTCCAGCGTCATGGCCTTGTCACACGAGACTGCTGGTGACTCAGGTTCACCAAGCACCTGCACTGGGGACACAGTCTCGGTGCAGGAGGGAGGAGCACCTGGAATATGACACCTAGCTGAGTCTTACTCCACATGTGAAACCTTGTTTCATGCTACTCCCACCTCCAGCCCATTTTATGACCAGATACAGAATGTCTCACCTGCTGGGGGAACAAAAACACACCAAAAATGTGAGCATGGAGCTGTCCAATGGAAAGCACTGGATCCCAGACTCAGTATTTCTAAGCAGTGAGTGATCTGCCTGACACTGGCATAGCACAGGAAAGCATCCACAAAACACATGAAGATCAGTCAGGCCCAGCAGAAAAAAACAAAACTGTAATTAAAGTGAATGCCTGAAGAACATAAGTCCTGTACCACAGCACTGACCTTACAGAAAGTCTTCCTATAATTAAATCAAACTCTACAGCAAATGTTTATGCCATACTGTAATTGGACCAGCTGCAAGTTCTGCAATGATGGAAACCCTTTGAAAAGGTTAGAATTATAATTCTGCAATATGAGCCTATTAATGGACATTTTATCATTTAAACAGTGAGTCAAGAAAAATACCTTTCTTTCTTTCTTTCTTTCTTAATTTCTTTCTTTCTTTCTTCGTTTCTTTCTTTTTCTTCCTTTTCCTGAATTTTGTTGTGGATGCAGACATTGTGAGCAACAGTCACTCATACTTTTTTTAATTTGCAAATGTTCCTCTTCCTATGAGAATAGAAATTATGAGACCATTTGAAAAGGGGGCTTTAAGGCTTAAAAAGTAGTAGTGTCTTGCACAAAAAAGAAAGCTTTGGAAAAAAAGTTCAAAAGCAGTAGGGTTTTATACTGAATAAAAGCTAGGAATAATAATACTTTTTTTTCCTTTCTTTTCTACATGCCACTTTGCAACTTCAGAATTTAGAATTAAAAAATTATTCTTAGCTAAATATAGCCCTGCATTCAGCCCTAGCTGAGGTTAAGGTGTTTCTACAGGGAACTCCTATTAGTCTGCCATATTCTCACACCACGGCAACAGACAGGTTTTTGTCATTATTAACGTGTGGAGCTGCATTTCCCAATGATCTTGTAGGAATATGAATCACACTGACATTCAGCAGGATTTGTGCTCCTAGATAAAATTTGAAAATTCTACCCATAAATATTTATATTCAAAATATTGCCTGGAATATATCTCAATAAGGCCACTGTCCCAGTTGCACAGAGTAATGACAGAGTAACATAAATAATAACAGCAAAACTCAGGCATTGCACAGATGAGCCATGAGGGTGGGTCTCACTGAGGAGGAAGGATGAGGATGGTCCAGTGTGGGATGACAGTGAATCAGCTCACTACAACCCTGACAGACAGCAGCAGGGCAGAAATGCCCAGCAACAGCTGGTATTTCAGTGGCATTTCAGCCTGGCACTTAGTGTACTAATTACAGCAAATGGCAATATCCTGTTGCAATAGGACAAGGGGTAATGGTTTTAAACTGAAGGAAGGTTGAGCTAGATTAGATATAAGAAAGAAGTTTTTTATGATGAGGGTGGCAAAACAGTGGAACAGGTTGCCCAGAGAGGTGGTAGATTACCTATTCCTGGAAACATTCAAGGACAGTTTGGATGGGGTTTGAGCAATCTGGTCAAGTGGAAGATGTCCCTGCCCATGGCAAGGGTGGGGTGGACTAGATGACCTTTAAAGGTGCCTTCCAAGCCAAACCATTGCATGGTTATATGGTTCTATGGTTCTCTGAAATAACACAGCCCTTCCTTGTAAAGCTCAATCAAGGCTCTTGCACTCCACAAAATATGTGTACATGGGCATCAGCAGGGCTTTTACCCCACAGGCAGAGCCACAGCAAGGTTGCAGGCAGGGCTGGCTCCATGGGGCCCCTGTGACACCTCCTGGCTGCAGGGCTGGGCTCAGTGGACTCACGTTTGTGCTGTTGCACAGGACTCCGAGAAATGATAAGCCAGAAAACCCAGACTTCCTTTTCCAAAGGTGGAGTTGGAGCGGAAAAAGGGAACTTTGCAAGGCTTCAGGGATGCACCTGAAGTGCTGCATGCTGGGATGGAGGAGTGAATAGAGGACAGCTGGGAGATGGCATCAGCAGAGGATGAGGTAAAGACCAGTTCAATGTCCCTCCAGATAGCCTTTGGATGTCAAAGTAGAGTTTCAGCAGTGAAACAGGAACCACTGTAGGAAAGCTTTCCTATAAGAAAAGAAGTCTGGAGGAGAGGGAAGTAAATCTATGTCAAATGAGTACAAAAGCTGTGGAACTGGAAACAGCAAAGCTCTGGGTGAATTAGCATCAAGGGATCTGATAGTCATCTGGCAATACTTGTCTAAGATTTATATAGCCTCAAAGTAAAGTGAGAAAGACATGAAGTAGATGCTGCACAAGTATTTCTCACAGGTGGTCAGGATGAAAACCCTCAGGAAAAAACTCTGAAGAGACCCAAAGAGACCCAGAAGCTAAAAGCAGTCATGTAGAGCCAAGAGAAGACTTTGATAAGCAGCTTTCCTATGTCAGAAAACAGCCTGCACACACAACACACATGTCCCCACAGAAAGTGCTTCCAGAGTCCCATCATATCGCCTGCCAGGATGTTGCTGTCTTGCGAGCGAAATGCACCTGCATGGACGACTCTAGCAGGGAAGAGAGAGCAGGAAAGCTAATTCCATGGAAAGACATTTTTTAAAAAGGAAGTTTCCTCTGTAAAACAGGTATTTACAAATTCAGCTTTGCCCCTGAAACAAAGACACAAAGCTCTTTACACAAAGCAAACATCCCAGATGTTTGTGCAGATTTAAGTGCAGAGCAGTGGTGCTGGTCAGTTATAAGATCCCCACTTTGGCTCAAGGGCCACATTCCCCTCAGCACTCACCTATGTTCTGGGTACCCAAGAGTGGTCTGGATCAGCTTAGCCGCAGTAGCAGAGTTACAGCAGCTTATGCAGCCCGCAGTAAGAGTCATGGCAAATTCACCTGAGCTGGGATCTGCTGTGACTACTCTACAGCTGATCCAAAAGTGAGCACGTGAAAAGCTGCTGAGTATCTGCATGATACTGCTGTAGTGTCCTGGCAAAATTTCCACAGAACAGTAGTGGATGTCCAACAACATAACATCCATTTGTTAAAAAGCAATAATTTCTGTTTCCAAGTGTTGCATTATTTTTTTATTCACCATCAAGCAACAGAGACAGGATTCAAATTTACACGTGACAGACTAGATTACCTGACTGATCCACTGATTTCCCTTGGCAAATGAAATGAACAGAAATGTTAATGCTGCACAAGAACTGTATCTGGTATAGCATACCCTTTTCATCTGGCCATTGCCTGTATCCCATACAGCAGCAAATGGGTTTACTTTCATTAAAGCTCAAGCTTCAATAAATCTGTTGCTCTAGCAAGACCTACTCTGTGTAAATTGGCTTGAAAAAAATTAAACCCTTTTTTTTTCTATTCTAGTTTGCAGCTCTTCCTAAGCCAAGTGACATCCACAGTTTACAGAACCCTTTCCCTGAACACCACAGTGCTAGAGCATTTCCCAGTATTAAAACACCTTTGTCTCACACCTACCACTGCTATTAGAGGGCAAGGTTTTCATATGAGTTCACCAAGCCAAGATGTCAAGCAGACCAGCCATGCTCTCTAGCCATGCTTGATGCACTAGATTTGATGCAGTGATTCTAAAACAGCTCCTGAGTGAAAACTGGACCGATGCCCACATCTTAGCACAATTGCCAGGCTGATGTGACCCAACTGGGTTACACATGATATGGATACATTCTGCAAGCACATCACCCTGTTGCAGTAGAAATAAATTTTCACAACTGCTATTTGATAGGGGAAGGAGTGTGGTGAAAGGGCTGGGTGGGGCAGAGTTAAGATTACAGTAAATGGGCTGTAATGTCACAGGCAGCAATCGCAGCCATGAGATCAGTTATGTGCCATTAGGAGTGGTAACTCCTCATTTCCTTGCTTTTTTCTGGGTCTGCGTCTAGCATGTGGCTGCCTGAACAAATCAGCTTAATGGTGTTTCTCCATCTGTTGGGATATAGTGTGATAAGCTTGTATAATTTGTAAGTTAATTATTTACATATGTTCCTGAAACTGGAGGAATAGAGAAAATTGTATGCAGAGAATGAGCAAGAATGGAGGAGAAGTTAAGGGACTCAATGACTGCATTCACCTCTGATCTCACTGCAGCTCAGGGACAGCTTGGTGGTTCCTAAGGATTTTCAGGAAAATAATATGAGTGAAAGAAAGGAATCCAAAATGCAGTCATTTTGTTTCCAGCTAGGAACAACTAATGCTGAAGGAACTTAAGGACTGTTACCAAGTCCAAAGTTACCCTGCTGAAGCACCGGGCTCCCACATCTGGAAGGAGGGAGCAGGGAGCCATTGGCATCCCATGCTCCTACTCCCCACCACAGCTCACCCCCCTGGGGATCCTGCTGAGGTATGTCCAAGGGCCAAACAGTTCCTCTGATAAAGGTGCTCCTGGCAAGAAGGTGCTTCTCACTGGCAGCGGATATGTTGAAATACCTGTCCATTTCATTTTCCATCATTTCCAAATGCAGCATGTTTCCAAGTCTGGTGGAGCAGACAGACTGATTTGGGCCACAGCTGCAGTCCCCTGCAAAAATCAGAAGTTTCAGAGCCTCACGTGTCCAATCTGCTTTTAGTCATGGATTTTGGTCACATTTAGCAACAGCTTATGTCCCAAGTCAGAGAGAGGCAGAAACTTATTTTCCAGTTTTCTCCTTGACATCACTTGCCAGAGGGATGACAAAGCTATCTTGCTTGTTCCTCACTCCACAGATTACATCCAATGTGAAGTGAAATTTTAACAATTTACCAAAGCTGCTATTATTTCAGAGTTTACCAAAAACAGTTTCTGTGAAAGAAACATATTCCCATCAGAAGAAAATATTTTCCCTAAATCTTCTACAATTTGTTGTTAGATAATTTCACATCACCCCACCCCTACCCTGTAAGTATCAACCTTCAAGACCACTTTGTGGTCAAGAGTAGATGCATCTGGACCAGGCTACCCTGAGATGGGACTGTCCCTTGCCACCACACATTATAGAAAATTCTCATAAGAATTCTAGCCTGTGAGAAACAAAGAGAAAGTGTATTGAATGAAAATTTCTACTACAATGGCATGTCCCTGTTTGAATTTTACTCTTAATGCAGACTTCACACCAAAACCAGTGAAACTCATCTTTAACCAATCAGAACAGACAGCTGACAATATTTGCTGTAATTCACTTTTCATTGCTGGGAATGAGGATCCTGGCTGGTTTTGACAAACAGACGATGCTGAGGAGACAGTGCCACGATACTGGAGAGGATTTTCTGCAGTTCTTGCTCAGAGAAGAAATTTTTAACAAGACAAGTAGCACCATCCTCTGGACATCAGTGGGAATCCAGCACAAAGCAAACAGGCTTGGCTCCTCAGGTAGTGCCAGATTCAGATCTCACCATCTGCAGAGTTCGTGGTCTCTGCAGCTCTTACTGGAATTCAGCGTGAGGTCTCCATCCACCCTGTGCTCCACAGGCTCAAAAACTTATTTCAGTATAAAAGAAAAGCCACCAGAGCAACAGATTAAAGTTACAAGGAAGAAGAAATCAGCTGAAGAGATAAAGCCAAGAAAAAGCAATATATATCAGGCTGTAAGCAGAGGCCATCTGAGAGCTATTTACCTCACAGTTTTACAACCTGTAAATCACTATTACATTCTCCAGATTAACACAGAGTTATTGAGTCAAAGCATAGCACAGAATTTATTATCAGGTTTACATTAAGGAAGGTTTTGACTATGCATGAAGATAAAAGAAAATCTTGGGGTTTTTTTCATATTTCATTCAAGAATTTAAGGACCTTGCAGAGAAAAAAATCCAAATGCTGGGAAGACTTATAGTTCAAAACAATTCCTCTGTTAATAGATTTTAGGAGATCCCAATTTCTTTATAAGTTATTTTAATATTTCTGTTTATTTCTAATATGTTTGCATGCAACCGTGTAAGAGCAAAGTAAAAACCTAACAGTTTCTTTTAAAAACCAGCACTGAAAAAAGGAAAATTTATTCTTGAACAGAGATATCTAGATTTTTAACTGTCATGGGACAAAAGAAAAGATTCAAATCATCACCCCAGCTGGAAAAATCAATGGAGAGGTCCTGGCAGTAGTTTATCAGAGAGCATCAATAATCCCTTCTTGTTCCGATGATGTCTCTAACAGCATTTTAAATGAAGTAACATGTTTAAATGACAGACTTTGAAGCCTGATATTGCTTGTGCAAGATACAGAAGCAGAATTCATGGAAGAGGCAAAATTCACAGCTCTTCAAGGCACAAGCAGAATGCTAGATAATTCATAGACATTGCATTAGGGCATTTCCACAAACCTCCATTTGCGAAATCTCAGTGCTCATTCTATAGTTGCTACAAAACAAGCACCTATTGCATAGCCAGGGATAATGACAAACCTAATTCAGATGGGGCTGTAAGATCATTCCATTAGATTTTCAGACAGTGTCCTGAAAAGAAAATCATTTGGAGTTCTAGTAAAAAAAACCAAACCAAATATCTTGTGACTTGCAATATAGAGCAGAAAGGAGATATAGCCTTTAATTTCCCTAACTACACTGCTAGTGCTGGAATCTGAATGGGAATCAGATGATCAGCCAGATAGCTTGGTGTCTTCCTCTGTTTCACAAGATCAGACCCAAGTAATAGCATCATCCTTATCAAGAAATATAAAAGTATTTCACATCAACTGGAGTCTATTCTGGGACATGTCCTTGTAGATGCTGAGAGTCTCCAGTTTTGGTGACAGCAATGGGAACAAAGGATGTTCAGCTGGACCCATTCAAGGAAATAGCACTTGACTTTTCCTCACAAGGAGTTCTCCGTATTACTGATGACTTCTGCTCCCCCATCAGTACTTCCTATGCAGATGTCCAGTACAGATCAGTCTAGGGTTTGGGGATGGTTCCTTATAAACCTACTTGGGTTTTGTGCAGTCACAATAATTGATTATAGCAACAGATAGGAATGTGGACCAAACTTGCAATATCTTTTATGTAGGACCACATCCTGGCTACAGAAAAAAAAAGCAAAAAGCTCCTATTCACAGATGCAAAGGCATTTTGCCCAACTTTGAACTCACTCCAGACATTGCAATCGGGAGCAGAGCTCAAAGCACTGCAGCCCTGGCCTCTTTCCAGCTCCCTGCCCAGGGCTGATAGCACAAGCTGCTGCTGTTGGTGACAGAACCTCTGAACTGGTCCAGCCCTGTGTTTCCTGGCCCAAGACAGAACTTCTTGCAGCACAGATTAGGAAAGCTGAAGACAAGGATTGTTGTCAAGGACAACTGCAAACCACCTGGGCCTTGCATGGAAAAAAAGACAGTTTCTCAGTTCTGCTATTCTTTTTGCGTGCTTGTGCACTATTAGAAGGGAGCACACGTATGTGTGTGAATACATCCAGATATACTGTAATTTCCTCTCACCAGAGGAGCAGACAGATGGCTCTCCCAGCCTCCAGACAGTCTCCTGTCCAAGTGATGCTGCTTCTCTCTTGATACTGAATGAATGAAGATCCACTGAACCATTCTTCTTGTGCTCCAATCCCATTCCGGAGTGAACTGCTTCAGTGATACGATCGTTATATCTACCATTGCATGGAAATAGAAATGCATGTCTTCCTCCACCTGCAATGTAATCATCCAAGAACACCCATCAATTTCTTACATATAAATTCCTTAAATGGAAACCAGCTCAGAGCATGATTATTTCTTCATGTAGTCAGCCTAAAAATAAAAACCTAAAGGTGAAGGATTTAAAATTATATGTGGTGCAATGACTGCACCAGATCTAAAGATCAGATCTAAAGAAGACAAGAACACAAGAACTTGAGCTGCACAGTAGCTTCTAGAGAGTTGAATGTTCTGATAACAAAGCTGAAAAATAAACACATACTTCTGTCTTACCTTTTCTACTAAAGATGCAGAAAATGTGACGGGTGCCCCATTGTTCATATAATACCGGTGTATTCTTCTGCTATTGACGCTGAGCTCCTATGTACTTTTACAATGCTTAAAGATGAATTTGTTTCAGTTAAGTTAAAAAGGCAGCTTGCCCGCTTCCCATTTCTTAAATGTTACTGTTGTTCAGCCTTCCTTCACAATGGTTTCCTAAAACCCTTCTAATGGCTTGGTGGATGTTTAAAAAAAAAAAAAACACAAAAATTATTTTATTGCCCTTTTTTTTTCCTATGAAGTTTTGTCCACTGAAAGTGGAATCACAACCCCTGAACCACTGATTTGGGGCGACAACTATCCTTAACCAGGGCTGGGAACCTTTGGCCTCAAGCTTCATGGCTCATTACACACTGAAACGTGAGAAAATATGATATAGCCTGGACAGATGAGGGGCTCACTCATTTTTCTCTATGAATGACACCCCTTCCATCTGGGAAGAGGTTGCATTGAGTCCTGTGCACAACTCATACACAACTCAAGGACCCAGCAGCTTTTATCTGGGATGCTGTAGGATAAAACCACATCAAATTCTTTCCCCCAGTTCAGCAAACCAGAATTCTCCTTTCTCCAGTCTCCTGTTGTAATGCATTCATTGCACTGAAACAGAAAACCAGCTGGAAATCCAGTGATCATAGATATTCTAAAAATGTTCCCAATAATTTCTGGGTTTGTGTCTGGCTGAAATGAGCTGCAAATATCTCTGATCACTTTTTTAAATACCCAGAATTTCAATGCATCATAGTAAACATTACAAACTAGAGGGACAGTGTTTGAAATACTTGTACTAGCAAGAGAACAGGGAATGTAACAGACGTTTCTCTTCACCCTGGAAAGGACCACTGAGCTAGACCTGCCTTTGCAGGGTCCCAAGGCTCAGAATATACCATATCCAAAAGCCCTGATTTTTCTTTGAAAAGGCAGACTGGAGCAGCTTTGCTTTCACAGCTCCACCCCTGGTCCAGTGCTGACCTCGAGGGAGGTAGCTGGCAGAGGGAACAGGGAAAAGGAGGCACAGGGAATGTGGTGCTGATGAAAGATCATGAGGCCTTTGATCCAAAAAGCATTACCACTTCCCCAAGTAGGACGTTCTGTGGTATTTGTTCTCCTATCGCAAATCTCACCTTAACATCTCCCTGAGAAGTTGCAGCAACTGATTTCTCCAAAGGTTTCCCCATACTCCTTTCCTCCACTACAATTCTACAATTTAGAGCTGATTTTCTTCACCCTCTCCAAAACAGCAGTTTGAATTTCTCTAGTTTTATAATGTTACATTTTATTGTCCACTGGACAAGAAGTTTTAAACATCATGATTCTTCCCTTGCATTCATTGCAGTTACTTCAAATGGAAATTTTTAATTGCTAAGTCCACTTTTTCTCTTCATTGCAGACTGCCCATTCACAGGGTTTTTTGTTACTATTGCAGGCACAAAACTCTAGGTGATGCTAGTAGAATTGCTGTGGTATAAGAAAAGGCTGAGATTTTTCTCATCCTAGAAAACTCCTATCGGTTCACATCGTGACCTTTTGTAAATCTTGTCCTCTGTGCTGGTCTAGATATATCTTCAAATGCATGGTATTTGAAAAGCAAGAACTCTACATATGCTATCATTATGCTTATTTTTGTCCAGGTCTGTGCTACTCTTTGAAACACTTACAGTACGCCACAATCCAGCATACTCCTGCAAGGCAGAATCAATTTCTAAGGAAACAGATTAATGTACTAAATATATTTGCATAGTAGTCTGCACAAGCACATTAGTGAAATTTTCAGCAATGACCCATCTTAGTATTTTCCATGAGCTATTTTGAGCAGAGCATTACTACAACTCCTTCTGGGGCTGTTTCTGTGCATGCAATACATCAGTCTGATGTACTCAGTGAGGAGAAAGGGAGTCCCACAGTAGACACTGGCCAAGAATCTGAATCCTTATAATTTTGCCAGGCTACTCCAACAAGCCTTTTTCTCTTTCTCATAAACAATAAGATGAAAAGGATTTATCTGTTTACCAACTTCAGCTCAGAATTCTTTTGAAATGTCTGTGTCGACTCTAGGGAAGAAGAAAAAGTTAATACTTTCCCTAACTTCTTTGCATAAGCCTTTGTGTTAATATTCTTCAGCTATTTTTTATTTGTCAGGTCCCTTGAGGCCATTTCTATGTGCATCTAAGCACACCACAGCTTAAACACAAAGGTTTCCCACTTAGTAGTAGTAATAATGGTAATTCTCTTCTTGTCAGTACTAGAAGCACTGTGTCCTTTGACATTTCAGTGACACATTAACCTGTTTTCTGGAATACAAATGTGAGCTGAGAACTGATTCCATAACATAGTAGATTATAATTTTCTTGGAAAAGTGGTTCAACATTTTAAAATTCTGTATCCAGCTTTTCTGCTGGACAGGCAGAATTTGCCATGATTACACAGCTTTGAATGAGGAGAGTACTTTACCATGAATGTTATCTGACAGAAATGATTACTGCAATGCCTGGAAAAGTCCAGTTTAAGTGAAATGTCTTCTATAAGTTACCTGGCCTTAAGGTGACTTTTGCTTCTGCTACTGCTTAGTAGGAGGTGCTGATCCTAAACTGCGACAAACTCATTAATCAGACCCATTAAAACCAAACAGTGCCAGCACGTCTCTTCACATTGAGTGAACACTATACACTAAACAACAGGATGCAAAGTTGTAGGTTCCATTTTTTTTTTTTAAAGCATATGTACAAAAATGGCAGACAGAGGATTGTCAGACTTACTCCAGATCCCCACTGCATGAGGTTGCTCCCTCCCTGCACATCCCATGGAGGAGCCTTTGTACTTCCAGAGAAGAGACCTAATACACAGAGGCATAAACTCCCCTCGGGAGGAATGTATTGCTCTTCACTGATTGCCTAAGCCTCCTGTATTAGAGACCCTTGACTTAGCTATGAAAGGTTAGGCACCATCTTCTCCACTGCCTCCACAAAATCGTGCTCCACTTTCCTCTTAAAAAAAAAAAATAAAAGAAATGAAGAAGAGAAACCACAGTTGTGGTTACAGAGCTAATGTATTAAGCACAGTCTGAGTTTAAAATTTTAATGAGAAAAATTAACTTAGACAATCAATAAACCAGATTTTCTAGCATAATTTGAGAAACTATGTTCTGGATAGGTTCAACTCTTCTGCTTGAATACCTCAATTCCAAAATTTATTGGGGTTTATTAAAAAAGTCGTCAGCCAGGTTCATGCTGTGACTGTACCTTTTTCCTAAATTAATGGTGAACTACTCTCTGCACTCACACATTTTCAAAATGCTATTTCAATTATAGTGATATGACTTAAGGGGGGGGAGTTCATGAGCTGATGAAGTTCATGAAAAGAAGTACATTACTTTTTTTACAGCAGCAGGCTCCATAGCATCAGTTGCTCCATAATCCCATATTGCCTGGCACACACAAGGCATGTAACTGCAAAGCAACACTAAGGAAGAATCCATTCTGTCCAAATCTTAATTCACTACTACCTATTAGCACGTTTCAAAAGCTTTCTGAATCTGAGTCTCAGTTATAAATTAAATAGTATTATGGGAGGATGAAGGGGAGTTTGAAGTTTTCATTTAAATAGCCTTTGCAGGTAAGATAATTTAGGCTCACTTTTCCCTGGTGCAGCTGTGTGCAATTTCCAGTCAATAAGCTGAGCAAACGGCATCTGCTCACAATAAAGCAACCAGCAACAGCCACAGCAACTGATAAAGAAGCAGAAGCATGTCCTAGCAGGGATTGCCCTTTTCCACAAAAGCCTTCAGGGCCAGGCTTATGCAGGGGAGACCACACACAGACAAGGGAGGCAACAAGTTCCCTGTGGCCCCAGGGCTCCTCCTCCTCCCAGCAACACCGGTTTGGCAGCTGGCGTCCTGGAAGAAACCAGCACGAGGTACAAGAGGTGTCAGCAGCCTCCCGAGTCAGGGACGGGTGACAGCATGGAGCCACCCTCTGAAGGGCTGGTGGGGCATGGCATCTCTCTGAGGCCGAGAGCCCTGTGCAGTCCTTTCCCACCATGCGCAAGATGCCTTCCTTCTGCCCAGTTTCCTTTCCTGACCCCTTGTAAATGACCACTCTTCCTTGTCTCATTCTTTTATTCAGTTTCTCTTTCGTATACTTATAAATTACTTATTAATATACTTAAGATTCAGCAGACCTAAAGCTCCTTTGCCATTAAATGAAAAGCAAAAAGACAGCCTAGCATGGCTCTTTTCTCAGCTGGTTCCCACTCCCCCACATCCTCCTCAGCTGTCTCCATGTGCCTCCTCTAAGATAGTGAGACTTTGTTGTCTCACTGCCTTGGCACAGAAAAGACCCAGATATTTGTCAGCAGCATTATGCAAGTAAATCAGATGTGACCCAAGAATAGGGTTTGCAGTTGGGGTGCCCCATGAGCAGCATGCAATCCAAGAATGAAACTGCCTGGGTTCTGGTGCTATCCACCACTGGGCAACGAAGCACACAAACCTATGACGAGACTGCTGCCTTCTTGTCCCAACAAAACATCAGGTGCTGACTCTTCCATTATGCTTTCTCAGACACTTGTGTGTTGTGATACAACCTGTACTTGTGCTTGCAGTTATGAGTCTTAATCAGCAGTGAGGATCCAGTCCAGTGCGTGGTTCCCAGGCAAAAGTCACAGCAAAGCTTGGAGAGGCAGGATCAGCCCCCTGGGAGTTTCAAAAACAGCACCCTTCATTATTTTTCTCAGTGGCTGTGGTTTTTAAAGGAGAAAAATCATCTCTTTCAACATCATGGTGAAAAAAATAGTGAAATACAGACTTTGAAGTGGTGGGGAAGCACCATTACCTATTCACAGACAGCAGTCTGGCATTCATTACATTTGATAGGGAGGCTGCATGCAGCAAATGCGTGTAAAGACACGTTTCCTACAGAGAGCAGGAAAAG
This sequence comes from Grantiella picta, assembly GCA_013397955.1. NCBI lineage: Eukaryota > Metazoa > Chordata > Aves > Passeriformes > Meliphagidae > Grantiella > Grantiella picta. The sequence continues at coordinate 778,890 of VZRM01006682.1, forward strand.
TGCACGCTTTACGCTCACATGCCATATGAGCTGCTTGTCACACAAGCAGGCTAGCTGGCTCCTACTGTCCCCTGCTCTGGGGAGACAACTGCTCATCCATCTTTAACCTTCCTTCTTTCTGAGGCGTCCCAAAGTTGGTTGAGAGTTCATCGTGCAGGCAGGTGGATTGTCATCCAGCTTTGGTTTTCTCAGTTCAGCTTCTTCTACCAAAATTTGCTTCTTCTAGCTTTCATCTCTTACCCACTTGAAAGGCTAAAGTCCTTGATCTAGCTATAATTCATATATCCTCAATCTCTGACAGCATAATCAGTAGCTCTGAGTTTTACAAGGAATATTGGATTCATCATTGACATCTCTTATCTTTTCTCTGCTCGTACTACTGTTCCTTTGTCCACCCCTATGTTTACTACAAATTCTATAGTGCAGATGGGACTCCCTGAAATACTAAGCTGGCTTTTAAAAGTTAAAAGCTGGGCCAGATCTAAAGAAAAAAAAATCTATATTTAAATTTACTAAGAAATTCCATATCCTGCTAAATAATAACAGAATATTTGTTGAACAGATGACAAGTAATAGAAAAAGAAAAGGGTTTAGCTTTATTTTCGCATTTCCTGGTTAGTTAAAAGCTTATTTTCTGCCCTTGGAGACTTCATAAGCATTGTTTGCATTGGATATTGTAGTCAGCCTGCACAGCCTGTTACCAAAGACACTCATGATGATATAGTCACTCAAAAAAAATCACAAAGACATCTCACAGGGAAATATTGCAAATAATGAGAAGACTGTGACTAGGGCTTGACATCTTGGACTATATTCTCGTTTTCTTGGCTATGTGGGTTAATGGTTCCCTCCTACAAGCCTGGCAACAAACTCACCTTGCCCACACAGCCCTGAACAGCCATAATCTTGCAGACCTGGGGACTGCTCAGTTCACTTGAAAATTTCCAAATCAGAGGGCATGCATTAGGGATACAGGGGAAAATCTCCAATGTTACATCCAGTGTTAAGATGTAAGGACAGCAAGATCATCACTTTCCCACAGGGTTCCCCACTGGAGCAGATCCAGGGAGTAGGATTAACATGCTTCCTATCTTCCCCAAAAGTGAACCCATCTAAAACCTCTTCAATGCCCCTGTCATCCTCTGCCAGTCCTCACTAAGCCTCCCCACCTGCCTGTGCAGAGATCTGACAGGCTGAGGAATCTCAGGGGGTTGCGGGGAAGCAATTACAAATGAATTTTGGATTCTGGATGAAAGAGTTTGACAACAACTGCTCCAGCCTTTCTGAGGGAAACACCAAGAAGCCAGATCCTAATCTCTCAATCCTGTCCTGACAGTGTGATCTTGCGTCAGTCACTGCCATCTGTGTGTTCAGATTTCTCAGGCACCAAACAAAGCCTGGCTGTGCTCATTTACCTACAAAAGTGTGTGGATGCAGATTGGATTAATTAGTACTCATGCAGAACTCAGAGCACAAAGTAGCCTTATGCTGCTAAATACCTTCAAGCCAAAGTCACCTCTGAGCAGCCAGGTTCAAGGATGGATTTGGTCTATCATTCCCGGGTATTACTTTTCCTCTAAATAAGAATTATTTCAGCCTTTCCCAAGTTCAGAACTGATTCCACGAAATAAGTATTAAAATTCCTTTTAACCTTCTTCCATAAAAGTAAAAAGATTAAATATACACATTTAGAAGGTCACAAGAACCATTCCAGTAATGCTCCTGAAACAGAACGGCTCCTGTTAATTACCGTATTATCTGTTCTACATGCTCTAATTGTCTCCCTATGGAATACTNAACCTCACAAGTGGTTGGGGTTTTACCCCTGGTTAAAATAAAAATAAAATTAATTTCAACAAATTGTCCTTTCACGGCTTCCTTGGGATTCCGGCAGGATCTGAGCTCCCCCTGCTGTTTGGAAAAAAAAAAAAAAAAAAAAAAAAAAAAAAAAAAAAAAAAAAACCAAAAGANGGCTGAGCTTGATGAATTCCTAATATCGAGTTTCTCTGGCCAAGGGGAGGCTCTAGGGATCCCGTTATTTGGTCTTTGGCTCGGGCTGCCTCATGGAAAGAAATAAGTTGCTAAATATCAGTAAAGGCCCGTTCTTACAGTCACACCACTGAATATGGAAAATATTATGTTCAGGAGAGAAGATAGCTGTGCGTAAAAACAACCATTTGATGTATGAGTCAGAAGAGGAGAACATTTATACGAGCCCAAGAAGGTGTTGACCCTAAACCATCCTCTAATCTGTGGCCAGAAGTGGATGCAGCCCTTTTATAGTAGGCAAAGTTCCCAGCAACATCCTAGGGCCAGAGCTGAGGCTGTGTGACACTGAAATTACTACGTCCTTTGTGCAAAGAGCAAGTCTACCCATGGAAAGATATGCTTTAGACGTGTGAAAATATTCTTATCTCAGGTCCTTGGAAGAAAAGCCCAGTGCCCCTGCCAGAACAGCCCTAAGTCCACAGGGAGCAGGTCTGCACTAGGGAATTTAGAGTTTGGGGATGCTCACCCTGACAGAATGAAGAGTCAGGTTATCATGAGCCAAGGGTTTCAAGTCCCATTATTAAAATGCCTCTGGCACCTCAGTGTGTGGTATGAATTCCCCTTAGATTAACCACTCATTGCCCTCAGACTTTTAATTCTCTCATCAAAGAGGCAGACACCTCTGAACTGCTCTTCAGGGGAGTCTAAATTAGATGCTCTGAATCACCCTCTGGAAGAGCCCCTTGTGCAGCCCAGACAGGGAGAACATGGCAAATCCTGATCCAGCTGAGATGCACCAGCCCTTGATCTCTTCATCTCATTTAGTGCTTTTGAAAAAATAATGTCTTTTACTGCTGTTAACCCCAAGGGGGGAAGAAAAATAAAATTTAAAAAATTTAAAAGTTTAAAAAAACAAAAAGAAAAAAAGAATGGCAAGTTCTTCTAATAAGAATTCCCAACTGCTAAAATATTTTCCTGTTTTTCTGGTTGTATGTCAAGTCTCATTAGCCTGTGTTAATGAACTTGTTCCAGGCAAGTTTTGGCGTAGTTGTTGTTTGTGGTTTTGCCTAACACATGTGAAAGAGCAAGCTAAGTCTGGCTGTTTTTCAAGTAAGTTTAACAATCAGAAGGGTTGGGTGGGAATACAAAAGGAGAAACAGTTTACACTTTGCAATTCAATACTTATTCTGTAACATTAAGAAAGAAAACATTTAAAGCTGTGTTCTGCACTTTGATTTGTCCCTCTACCATGGTACAGGGATGAATGACACTTTTAAGGGGGAGTCAGTATGGTTTTGTCTACATTTGGGTTCTGTTTTAAAGAGCAGTAATCAGAAACTATCTCATATAAATCCTGCTGTGCTCTTGATGCAGAAAGTATTTACACCAGCACAGACATCTAGACAGAGCCTTGTCATTCCTAGAAAGTTTCAGTAGATTTGACATCTTTGTGCTGTAAACAGAAAGGTCACATACCTCTTTTTTGGGGTAGAATTCCCCAGCTTCCAAGTATACATGGCACAAAATAAGCCAGGTATGAACAGCAGCAGAGGCATCCAAATGAGGGCTGCCAAAGCAAGAGCTTGGCATTATCAATGTTTTCAAAATCTCACCCCAGCTACCCCAGCCACTGCATTCCTAGAATAGCAGCACCAGTTTCTGAAGAAAAGAAAGTTAATGACACTAAGGAAAAAACTCCGTCTCCTAAACTTTGTCTACTGCGACAGAGATGTTCTGCAAGAGAAATTGAAATCTGTAACAGCATCTGGATGATAACAGAGGGGATGAGTCAGCCACACATTGCTACTGCTTGCTCTGTTTATGTTTCCCATACTACTTTGAGTCTCTCCATTATTCATTTTTATTTATTTTACAGCATTGGGATTGCAAAAACTGAGAGCTGTTACAAAAACAAGGTCAATGCCCTGCTGAAAGCAAAGTTTAGCAAAACCATCTGTATCAGCTGATTCTGCAATCCTCATATTGAAAGGAATTGTGAGAGCACAAAACAACTGCCAGATCACAAACTTCAAATGGAAGTCTTGCTTGATCTTCATCTAACTACTATATGCACCAACAGAAGACTAAATAAGCAAAGGTTTTCACATCTGTATAACCAGCCAGATATGCAATATGCACCATGTGGGACAGCCTGTTAATAATGAAAAGCTAAATGAAATCTGTACCACTCAAGAGACATGTTTCAAAAGTCTGTACTACTGCCACTGACAGCTAGCAGTTACTCTGGTCCTAGAGAACCGTCCCTTCAGGACAAGTTTTTGAGGCATATTTCTTTGTCCTACCATTATCCAGGTGACAAACTGCTGGTAGAATAGGAAGATGTTTGTTCCTATCACCCTATTTCTACCTGTGTTCTAACTCCTGCCTTATATTCCACTACCATCTTTTCAGTTCCAGCAAGTATTTCTCAAATCAATTTAGCACTGTATTAATACCTATCAAAATCCCTTGGTTTACCATCAGGCAAAGAACATCTTTCCAGCCCTATTCCTTCCTCCGGCACAATGGCAAACAGCACCCAGTAGTTTTCTCTTACCACATCTTAATTCATACCTAATAGGCTCCCTTTACCATTTTTTCTACCCACCAGCCTCAGCAGGCACTACAGGTGCTTAACCAAGACCTGAGAACTTTGGCCACATCGCAGCACTATCACACACCTTTAACAGACCAATAAAGGTGGCCACACCGCACGGCATATTGGCAGCACACGGAAGCACCAGGAAAAGCACATAGCATCCTCTAACACAAAGTTGTTTAACCTGCCCCAAAGCAACACCGCTGTCCTTTACTGACACCCTTTGGGCAGTTGCATCCAGGTTTCCTAAAAACTGGCAGTGTAAACACAGCTGTGGACTTGCGTTCTGCTGAAGCCTCATTATTGCAGTTCAATTATTACTGGCTTTTCTCCTCCAAGTTTCCAAATTACCTCCAGCCTCTATGTTGTTATAAACTAATTAGGCTTTAATAAGTCAGAAAAAAAGGCAGATTAGGATAATTAGGCCCTGTGATTGATTACTGAGGTTGTTGTGGAATATACCAGGTGAAAGGCAATGAAGGAGAGCGTGGATATTTGCAGAGGCTGGACAGGGTTAGGAAAACAGACACTCAGAATAACCCTGACAAATATTAGTCTTGAGTTAAGCTCAGTCAATTCATTGTAAAAAAACTTAGCATAGATGCATCATTCTTTCGTTGCAAAGGGAAAACCAAAGACATAGACATACAAGGTGTGGGCCCTCATCATCTCACCAAACGTGCTCATCTCTCCCATTGCTGAGGTAGTAGCCTGAGGGGAGCAGTGAGGGCAGTTCTCTGTCCTTTGCATCAGCCTGTCACACAGACAGCACAGGAACATGGAAAACACTGAGCCGTCCTCAGCTTCCCCTGCCTTGAGAGCTTCTAGGGAGGCTCTGAGCCAGCCAGAAGTACATGCCCCTGCGGCCCACTGCACTGAGTGCTTGTAGCCACCCAGCCAGAAGGTCTTTAGCAAACACCCCAGAACAGAGCCAGCTCTGTGCTCGTGCACAGGCGAGCCGTGACTCATGCCCTCTGAATCCAGGCATGCGATTTTATTTCCCACATGATAATAAAAGGGTAGTAACACTCAGCTAGTCGGCTCATCACATCAGCATAGCAAAGGCTTTATTTAATAACCTAATCCAGCTCTGAAATACATCCAGTTTTAAACCAGTTTAAAATAAAAACTTCTCCAAGCGGTTATGGATGAGTCAGTTTATCACGTTGCTTTAAGTGAATTTTGATAAAATGTTCAAAGAAAATTGCTGTCCCTGTGTGAGGCAACTCTGAGTAACAGGGAACGTTTTCAACAGACAGCCACATTTTGAAAAACACCCTAAGTAATTAGATTAAACCAAATAATTTCACCCGCGCTTTCTTCTTTTATGTATCCTCAACACATCTGAAGATATTTAGAAACCTGTAAGTGTTAGTCATATCTGGGTAGAATATAAATATGGTTCATTGAAGCTCTGGTTTATCAAATCCTTGGGTAAACCTGCACGGCAAAATTAAGAAAGAGGGAAACTCTGTATGCTGTGAAAATTATAAAAAAAAAAAGAAGAAGATCTGTTCCAGAATTAGAAAGTTCCATTTGGCAACATTAGGATTATGATGACTTAAATATGCCAAGTTATCGGTCCCTTGACAAGCCCATTAGAGACAAATCCTTTTAAGAAGCCAGCCCTATAAATACACAGATTTAACAGGAAGCAGGTAGGCATTGATGAAAAGGAACTTCTTATCCAAGAGCTTTCTCTGAAAAGTATAGCAGCGAGGTGTGGCTGTTTGATAAGATGAACTCAGGAGCCAGGACTGCCTGCACTGAACTTACACGTTGCAGTAATCTACAGGACAAAGGTTTGCTGTGAAATATAATTGCGATAGCCTACTCTTAGAAACAGCTCTTAAGGAAAGGTCTGTGGGGTCAGAGCACTCAGCTAAGGCACAGAAAAACTGTTGTCTATCCCTCTCCAACGTGCATGGTTTTGGGCACATCATCAAACACTACTTTTATTCTGGATCCACCACCCACATTAGAAATAATTGTAAGCTCAGTTCAAAGCTGCGAACATGAACATCCCAGTTCAGCTGCCACATAAGCATCTCAGGTCATGACCCCACATCTTTTGACAAAATGCCAAGTTTTGTGAGTTGAGTTACTTCAAACTTTGTTCAAACCTAAACCCAGAATCCAGGTGCTCAGTCAGACCTCTTTCACAGACAGATGAGGTTCCTCAGGGAAAGCTGTAGCACCTGATGCTCTTCTTCCAAAGCAACAATCTAATGATTTACACACTCAGCCAGTAAGTGGGAAGCTGAAAGCTGAATTATTTCTTCTACTATCAGAAACAAAAAGCCCTGTTTCTCCCCTATACGGATACACATTGAAACACAAACGCTCTGAAACAGAGGTTCAGATGCACTTCTACCCTAATAGTTTGGGAGTTTGCCTGCAAAGAACAAGCTGGGTTTCAATCTGGGGACAGTTCTGAACAAAACCATTGCTGCTGTATGCTCTTTCTCAGCCAGCAAGAATAAGATTATCTTCTGCACGGTGACAAGTCTTTAAAAGAACAGAAGGGTGCTATGTCGATACAGCAGCCTGGCTTGAGATATTCACGGCATTTTTTAAGGAATTATTACTTGCAGATTTGCAAGACTGGAGGTTCAGGAGATAACTGCTTCTCTACAGCTGCTAGACTAGGTAGGTGATATCCTCAAAGTCCTTTTCTAATCAGAAAAATGAGAATCACAGTAAAAAATTAGAAAGGGTGTGCATTTCCCAACTTCGTTTTTTTTGTCCCCACTACCTCCCCTCATTTTGGAGTAAGTGTTCCTCAGTAGGCACAGGGTTACAGAGAGACACTTGAATTAAGGCTTCTGGGGCTTGGGATTTACCACCCACCCCTGTTCTCAGCCTCCCTGACTAATGAGCCGTAGGCAGCTGCATGCTGCATACATTGACTCTGGGCAATTCCCTGCTTAGTACACCAACTCTCTGGGGTCATCAACTTCTCTGTGCCTCAGTCCTCATCCAGGAGGACAGCATAGCCATGAGGGTACTTGTGTACTAGGAAAGTGTTCCAGGAAGGAGATTCTATGGAGATGCTAAATCCCTTTTTCAAACCCTTCTGATACATTAAAGACAGTGACAGATTTGGATTCTGCTCTAATCTCTCTTGTCACTTGACTTTTAGATTTTTAAGCCTTTTTCTGGGTCTCTTCTTGTAATCCTCCTCTTAAGAGCAATTACAGAGTGGTAGGACTGACTCATGGCACTCGGCAGTTTCTGCAGCACTGTTACTAAAGGGCCACACTTTCTCTGCAATGAGGTTGCTGCGATGCAAGCAGTGAGCTGCGGTAATTAACGTCAGGTAGATACGAAAGGAAAGGGTTGTTTCTAGTTGTGAAGAAGCAGGTTTGGCTGAGGTTCTGCTAAGACAGTTCCCACACTTGAGCTGTAAAGCAAATGCAAATGTTTCATAGTGCCTTGAGCAAATTTCACAAAGTTCAAGCCAGGCCAGCATGATGGTTCCTGTGAAGAGCCTTCCTCCCCAGCTCCTCCTCAGTTTCTTTGCTGCTCCTGTGCAAGAGAGAGAGAGAGAGGCACCAAGTGCTCCCTTTTCCTGGTGGCCTGCTGAAAATGTCTCCCTTCACACAAACCATGAAGAGACAAGTGAAAGTGTGGACAAAAGCTCAAGCTTTTTTCCATGTATGTAGGGATGATTTTAATTATTAATCACACAGCACCAGAGGTAAATACGATAACCTCATGACTCAGGATGTGCCTTAAAGGTCATTCTCTGTTCCTATCCCAAGCCAAAGGGGAAGAAGGAAAAAAGCCTGTTGTATGCATGTTCTCATTTCTCTCTGAGGTGAGTCACCCTACCAGTTAAACGCTATAAATGACAAACATTGGTAAATAAGATAGGATTAATGATACTGATGACTCAACTGAAATAAACACACATCAGTCACAGCAGCCTGAAAGAACCTTATGAAAAGAAAAAACCTGCTCAAATCAAAGACAAGATGATTGCAAATCTGCTATTAATAAATATTTTCTATGACAAAGCATTCCACGCAGTATTTATATTTCATTATGCACAACACAAACCAAGCGACTGAAAACATTACTCATAACAATTGTGGAAAAAAACTGTGAGAACTCTTTTTTCATTTCTGCTAGGGCAATGCAATTGCGACTTTTAAAATCAAACTTGCCTTCATACAAAACCCTTTTGTCCCCTGGCCTGGAAGATTAGGCTTCATTCACAGATTTGCACCTGTTTTCTAATGCTAAATCAGTGAAATTGCCTGAGTGACCAGGCAGCAGAGAATGCCCAGCTCCCTAATTCAGCAAGAAACTGCATGGCATAGCAGGTGTACAGGTGTATTCCCAGTGCATGGAGGAAAGCTTGCAGCAACTAGAGGTTGACAGATTGGCTCTTCAGCTGCTGGTGAAAGGACTGTAGGCTTTCAGCCCAAGGACATCCCAGGTTTCAGGGCAGAGCAGCTTTCATGGTCTTTGACTGCATTGCTCTTATGGCTCCAGATATTCCCTAAGGAAAGAGTATGAGGAACAGTGGCACAGCACAATGGCAATGTTTTTATTACCAGCATGTTCTCAGGATATGCTCACCTGTGCACCTGTGACCTCCCCTATCCAGCAATGGGCTGAATAGACCCTGTGCTTCCTGCACATGCTGTCCCTTTGTATTTTCATTTTTCCTAGATTAATAACTCTCTCATTCATCTGATAGTATTTTTGTCCCCAAGTAGTGTCTTCATCTAACTGGGAGATTACAAATTAAAAAGACTGAGCCAAAATGAAGCCTAGATATAACAGGAATTGATGCGTGGGCTTTCTTGCAGGAGGCAATCATTTTTCTGCTTCTGAAAAAAATCTCTTCCTGATAAAGTCTGGAGATATAAATCTTGCCTCCCAATACGTGGCTCTCACTGAAGTCACCAGCAGGTGTTTGCAGACAGAGGGTAGAATTTGCACATGGGGAAGAATCATTTGCAGTTTGCTTTTCAGAGCAGTTAAGCCTGATCTGTTGGAGATATGTTTGTGAGTCATCTCACACTCACTCACTTTTCTCCCCTTCTGAACAGTGAGAAAACTTCAGTCTAGTAACCACATATCTGCTCTGCAGCATCTTTATGTTTTCTTCTCCAAATTCTTTACAGGCAACTTAGAGAAAAATTGCACCCAAATATTGAACAATTTTAGGCCTGATCTTGTGGAACAGAATTTTTCTTCTCGGTCATGTATTCCAGAGTGTTTTCATTTACCAGGAAATAAATATAGAGAAAGTTTAATGTCTTTGGGTGTAAATCAGAAATTACTCAAAGGAAGGCTCTAGAGGATTATTTTGTCATTTCTGGCGGTATGTGCCATATATCACATAAACCACAGACTTCAAGGCAAAACTCTGTGCTCATCTAACATGGTATAAATCCAGAGGAGCTCAGCTCAACACACCTGAGTCTCCCCAGTACTAAATTCATCCAGCTGTAATTGTGATTTAGCAGCCACAAAATAAATGTCAGTGCTGAAAATGTACTGAGGACACCAAGCAGCTCTGCAGTTAACCTTGAGGGTGGACAAGGTGCCATTGGGCACCTGGCTCTGCCACAGGCTCTGCTCTCTAATTTCTTCAATCCCAAATCAATTCTGCCTCTTGCAAGCATAGGTTAATCACTTTTCCACAGTTTCCCTCATTTATAAATTCTTTATTACAAGCACAGCCCCTTAGTAGAAGTTAAAAATCTCTGACTAGGTGGAAAAACATCCTGTGTTAAGTGGTCTGTTATACAATAAATGCAAGTTAATCCCTGCATGGCATAACTCTGACATTGAACACTGTCCACCTCCTTGCTCTGCTCGGCATTAATCGACCTTCTCCACAGGCTTTTTAAGCAAGAGGACTTTTAGGAGGTAAGTATTATTGGCTATGTGGCCTTGTAACAAAACTCTCCTTTGGAACTTCTGAATGCTTCCCTGGGCAACTGAAATAATTTCAATAGCTCTGTGTCTCCCCCTGAGTTCATGTGAAAACAATTAGGTTCTGAGAAAGCATCTACACAGCTGAGCTTACAGTCGAAAGGAATGAGGAAATCTCTCCTCCAGCTGCTGTGAATTTTATGTAAAACGATCAGTGAGCACAGTCCCAAATATAGCTTCTTCCCCTGAAAATAGTTTCTCCAATTTAATCTCCGGGACTGAGCATTTTGCCATAATTTCTTTAATCTGCTTTGATTAAATGATTCTTAATAAAAACTTTGGGTTTTTCTGAATGCTCTGTATTATTAGACACTAAATGGAGTTACAAAAAATAGCCACGGCACAGGAAGATGATTAAGATGCCTGTCCCAGGTAAAGCATTATTTTCAAATTTGGGGACGTACCACATAAAAATTTGCCACATGAAGAACTGAACACTGATAAAATGAAACAAGTGGTCTATCACCCAGGCACAAATGTTACAAGGGGCAAAGGCAGTCACTGGGATCCCATACTGTGAAACAAGTATGTTCAAGCTAAGATCTGCTCCTGCTGCTGCCCTCTGACCTCACCCCTGGTCTCCATCTCACCTGCGCCACTGTGCCTCTAAGAAGCCCTCTCCATCTCAGTAGTCCTTTCCAAAGAGGAATGGATCACATAGCTTGCAATATCAAAACTAGATTATTCCTTGTAATCTCAATTACTGGATATACCAAGACAGTACAGCTGCCCCGAGGTGCACTTGAATTTTGCCTGGGTAGCTCTTCTCAGAAGGAGTTGTGAGGACATCTCAGGGCTACTTATGTAATTCGTTAAGCAAACCTCTCTGCATACCAGAGCTGATCACTACATTTTTCACAAAGTAAAATTTCAAAATTGAAGTATTCTTGTCAAGACATCAGGTTTTGAGGAAGTTTTTTTGCAAGAGAGTCATGTCATTTACATCCTGGTTGTTAGGAGACTGGGCAGATGAAAGAGCCAGGTGCAACTCCTTTCCCTGCGCAGTTGAGGAAGAGCTGCAATGAAATCTTTTGACCAGGCAGACAGATGGGCTTAAACAAGAGACTCACACTCCAGGCATCGAGTGCCTTTTAGATAAGGAACAAAAAAGCAGTCTGACACCTTGAAAATCACTGCAAAACAGAGTAGTCATCTTCTAAGTCAGTTCTGCATATGCAGCAGCCCTGAGCAAAGTGGTTTCATGCAGAGAACAGTAATTGAAAACAGCCATTGAAGTGGTAAACAAAAGCAGAATGCTAAATATGAATGTGCAGTAAGTGATGGTGTAGGTTTTCCTTCAATATTAAGGATTTAAACCCCACAGTGTATTCGCAATAACCCATTCTTGTTTTTAAAACATTTTGTTCCAGATAGCTCAAAACCCTTCTCCCTCCTGGCAAAGAGAACAATAGTATTCTATTGGAAGCTGAGGATAACTTGTGTTGGGTGAAAAATTCTGCAAAGTTCAACCGAGGCACTCACAGGCAAATGGGCTATGTAGCAAGAATAGTGGGTCAGAATCTTTTCTTTTTTACTTCTTGTCTAAAAAAGAGCACCTCCAACAACACAGAGCCCCATAGCAACATGCTCGGGCATTGACTCTGCACTGAGTCAGAGGGAAGAATGCCATTTCATGACTCACCAGCACCACTTATGCTGCATTGTATAGTGCTAAATAATCTAATCTGTCTATCTACTTGAGAGCCTTTCAAGAGCACTAGTATGCAATGTAAAGAGTTTTCATTGGCATACATGAAAGGCATTAAAGTCTGGATCGCACTCAATGGAAAGCTGCCATCATTTCCACTGGGAGTTGGATCAGAGCTTATATATGCAATGCATCGTGTTTGGGAAAGCTCTCTGGGGGGCGGGGGGGGGGGGGGAGAGGCTTTTAAAATCAAAAGGTAACAGCTATCAAAGACAGTGGTTTCTGGACAAAGTTCTGTTCTCAGGTATTCTGCATTATCTGCAGATGCAGATCTCCCTTTGATGTCGATGAGAAACCAGCTCATCAGGGGAGCCCCACACTGACAGCCACATCTTCTCTTGCAGAGAAGGCAGAGGACAGTTGGTCCTGAGCTCCCTGGACAGCCATTGGGTTTCCCGGCACTTTCCTGCAGGTGGCACTGCTAAATTTTTAAACAAAAGTGAATTCTGCGAGCTTTAAGTTCTCAATAATTTAGTAATCTTATGTGAGTGGAAAACTCAAACCGCAGGAGCCATTTCCCTGTCCCAGCAGCGTGCCTTGCAGAGGCACAAAGGAGCTTGTGTCTGGTGTTCTATCCAGTGAAAGTCCAGGGGAAAAAGAAATATAAGGACAAGACTTGTACTTGTGTCATCAACTGAACACTTTCCTGCTAGGAATTCAGAGCAGATGGAGAATTCTGGATCTAATTTCCCCTCAAGATGATAATGTTAGGATCTCCCTGCCTTCTAGGTTACATAGTAATGTGTTGTGTCAGAGACGTTCCTTGCCTCCAGTATAGAACTTGTGCTTCTCTTTCACAGCCTGGGTTAAATTAGCCATGCTGCCTACTGTTGACTTCTGCCAGCAATTCCAGTGCCTCACAAACAGTGCTGTGAGACTCCTGTAAGTGCCATGTTGCTCCTTATCTGGCAGAAGAATCATTTCTTCTTTTCCAACCCTACTAACAAATCTCGATATTTGCAGGAAATTAAAACAGTCAATCAAGGATGGAAAAATAAGGAAAGGGGCAGTGGGGAAAAAAGGCCATCTGGAGAGCAGAGGATAATCCACTCCAAGGACTGTTCACCCCTCATCAGCCTTGGGCATCCCATCTCAAATCCCTATGCTACAGAACCTCAGAGCATCTGCACTCAGTGTACAGTTAATGAGGATACAAGAACCACTTGTCAAAACATCTCACCATGCAAAAGCCAAACCCAAGTTGTCAGTTAGCTACTTCGCAAAGGGCTGACACTAGAAGGGCAGTCCCAGACAAATCCAAGCAAGTATGAAAATGTCAGCAATATGTGTCATTTCTTCTGCTAACACTATCTATTTAGTATCTGGTATGTAACTTGCTCTTTGAAGGTCAATACTCTTCTTCTCAATAGCGTACACAAATTCACAAGCTTTCAGAGTCCTGCAAAAGTTTGTTTGAAGACCATCGTGTGGCAGGAAGTTCTAAGTGTCAGAAATTATGTTACAAAAACATAACTCTGTCAGATCAGTTATGGATCTGTCACCATCAGTTTACTTGATCCTTTTTGTCATCAGATGTAAGGAATAGTAACTAGATGTAACGAATAGTAACTAGCAGGGACACAAGCCTTTGGAACATTCTACACAGAAAGCCTTGCTCCTGTCCAGGCTATCAGTGCACAGAAGCTTCCTGTTTCCCCCCAGAGTGTCTGCTTTCTTTACTATGGGAAAGGAAGGCAGGCAGGAATCTGAGCATGCCAGAATTATAGCTTCTCTGGTGGCCATATTCAAGGAAACATGGATGTAATAAGCAGAGGCAAGCTTGTATCATGACTGCCCTCTTTGTTCCTCTTCATACCTCTTCTTTTGTAAATGGAGGATCTCTCAAGCCAGCTTCTTATGCCAGCATTGAAAGGGAAGAGCAAAAAATATCCCTTCTTCCACTGTTTCAGCTGTACTCATTTGACAGGCACTCAACCCAAGGACACTTCCTGCCTTCCAAGGTGAAAGCTCTCAAAATATTAATGCTGATGAATCTTGTAAACTCCTAGTTTTAACTATCATCATGGGATTCAAGTATCTGGAGAAGAGATTTGACTTATGAGAGATGGCAGCATTAGCAGCTCAAAAGTTCATTCATCCTCAAGAGCATATATATCAGCTGAAGTGAGTTTCAAAGGACCGTTCACTTGAACTGATTTACAGGTACACCAGCAGACACAGAGACACTTCATTCAATGACACAGTTTTTATAGGCCAGGAGCATTTTTGCTACTGCAGCCAAGATCAGGATATTTTCATTTTGTTTGTCTGAAGGGAAGCTTTACTTTGCATGCATTTAGCCTCAGGAATAGAGTTTTCTGACAGTATTGCCAAGAGCACATCATTTTTGCAACAGAGACAACACTGGGAAAATTATGTGCTTCACTGGTCTTTTCTTGAGTTCATAAATGCTTTTGTAGCTGTCTCAAAGGACCTGAGCCAAAGTGTCCAGTGCAGGTGTTCTGAGTGGCCACATGATTTCAGCACTGCCCTTCTCTGTCCTGAGGCAGAGGCAGCTGCATTGGGCTGCTCATGCCTGCCAGCACTGGGGCAAGGTGCCCAGCTCCACCTCCCAGGAGACAAAGGTGCCTGTAAGACTGCGTGCACTACCATCATACGCAACACTTTGGAAGAGGCTCTGGAGAAGGCGTAAAAATGTTGTATTTGGATATACTGGCTTTCTTCTCAGTCCCAGGGATCCCAAACTACAACAAAACTAATAAAGCGCTTCCCAGGCAGCTGATGGTGCGGTGCATCAGCTCACCAGAAAATCACAGTCCTAAAGCAGAAGTATGAGCAATGCTCGTGCACGGCAAGGCTGACGGTGACATGATAGGAGAGAATTTGTAGAGGGAAAAGGTAAATTGCATAACATTTCCCACCTCCGCAACAAAGTCAGCACTTCATGGGAAAAATGAGGTGGCACAGTTTTATATTTCTTAGGTGGCATTTTTTTCCCACATTAGAAAAGAGAACTTTTCAGTCCTGGCATTTTCACCTCCAAACTGAGCCTGTAGAATAAATGTTCAGCTGCTGACTCAGACAAATGTCCAATGCTTTCCATGGGAGTTTCACCCAAGCTATGACTGCAGGATTTGGTCACTATACTATATGAAGTCATTTTAACTCACAACTCATCTACGCCATTGTTCATGTAATAGGTTGCCAAAGCCCATGTTATTCTGATGTCTCCTCAAAGCTCTTTAAGTCAATTCAATTTTTTCTCTATCCCAAGGGTGGTGGGAAAAAAAAAATAGAGAGCTGCGAATGTGAAAGCTAATTTCTCATTTAAACTTCTCAGAAGAGAAGAGGGTTTAAGTCTAGGAAACACTAAATATTGCTAGGTAGGGACTGTTTTTGTGGGCTTCTTCTGTAACCATAAGCATTTTGCCGAAATTTAACTAATAGTACCTGTATACTATTGGCCCTGAATCAGAATCATTGGCCCAGTAAAGGATCCCATACCTTGCTGTCACATTAGACTCATGTCAAGCACAATGCATTCATAATTATACTAACAGCAGAGACATAGTCAAACTTGCTCCCAGATACACAGGGCTCAGCCTGACCCAGCTGATCACAGAAATGCTTCACCCTGGAGCAGGGCGGGGGGGTGGTGAGATGAAAGAATAATTTTTACTCTAGTTTGCCTCAGATGTTTCAGCACTGGGGTTGTTGTACAGCAAGACATAATCGGGTACTTGGATGGCAGACAGCCATGGCCCTCATCAGCAGCGAGGTGAAAATTATCGTGCTATAATTCAAGCCCTGTCATGCCTCATTGCTTAATTATACAGTTCTGATTACAACGGAATCATTTTTCTATAGTATGTCCCAAGCTGACATCACTTTGATTAACAACTCATTTATCTGATTACATAGTAACTCAATAACATTTTGAATTGGAAGGAAACCAGGAAGCCCTTTCATGCCCATTCAGCTTCCTAGCTAGAGTGCATATAAGTACCCTGTAATTTTATCTTCTTTATTTATAGCTTGAACAATGCTTTAAGGATCTGGAGAGTGGAACATGCAGTAAGGTACAGAGATTTGAAGATAATAAAAAACCTAAGAGCCGTGAGAGAAAGAGATAGACCCTACAGGGACCTGTAGCATTCCTGCAGCTGGTGCCATCTTCAAGCCTATGTACCTAACCATTTGTTCCAGAGGGACTCAGAGGCCCCAGGTATGTCATAGCCCTATTATGTTCTGAGCAGGCCTCTAATTGAGGAGAGTCTGTTTCAAAGAACTCACAGTCTTAGGCTTTGATTCAGCAAAGAACTGAGGCATTAAGTCTCTGACTTTAGGCTTCATTATCATACCTCCTCTTGCAACACCGACTCTTTGTTTTATGACTCCCAACGATTCCCATAATATGGTGCAGTTCAAATCTTCAAAGTGCTATAAAATATAAGTAAATTAAGCTTTAAAACTGCCCCAGTGAGATCAGCAGACAGTTGCTTCAGAAGCAGAAACTGAGTCATAGAAATATGAAGTGACTTACCCAAGGCCCCATGTTAAATCACTGATAGTAAGTCAAATAGAGAAATGTTGGTTCCTAAATCTCTATTAGCCCACCACACCTTGCTGTTTTTTCTTGATTCATCCATTTGCTTTAGGAGCTTCCTACAAATGCTGTTGGAATAAGAGAAGATGGCCACTGCAAGTGACCACCTAGCCTTAGCCATGGTAGGATCCAAGGCAGAGAACTATGGGCCATAGAAAGCACATTTCAGCAGAAAGGCTGCTCATCAGAAAGGGCTGGTTAAGTGAGATCAGTATTGAACAGAAGTGCACTTATTCCATTGAAATTCCCATTTGGAGTCAAAGTGGCTGACACAGCCATTGCTTGGTTCATTCCTCCTACTCAACTTGAGCAGCACTTCAGGGAACAGGAATGTCCACAGCACTGGCTGGCATCTGCCTGCAACCCAGAAGGCTTTCCATTGCCCCATGTCCCCCTACCCAAGCTAAGGCATTGACTAGGACTCTTAAAAAAATATGTAACCCAAAACTGGTTCTTAAATAAGATCGGTGACAACTATGAAAAAAAGCTGATTTTTCATTCCAGCTTGTTCAGAACAGTTTTGATAACAAAATCATGCTTTTCTACATTCCACTCAACAGTTTTAGCTGATTAAAATAGCACTCCAGCTTGTAACATCTTGAACAAAGGGATGTCTGCTGCACATGTTAAGGTGGTATTAACCACTGCCTTGTATGTTGTTCATTGTCAGTTCATGATTATTATTACTTCTTTTACCCCTTAAATAAAGCTCTATTCAATTTCCAAGGCATTTCCAAAGTCAGTTTATGGTGAACATATTCTTATCAACTCTGCATATAAATGTGGTGGAGGCATTTCATTAGTTGATATCTGCAGGCTGCTCTGAGTTTCCAAGGCAGAGATCAAGGCCCTCATGATGTGATGTGCTGCACAAAAGCATATGAAATAAGCCATTTGCTGTCAAGGTTCATAACCTGTGTGACAGATCCAATGCAGCAGGTGTGACTATCATGTTCTCCAGTTGTTTCCTGGTCCAACGTCTGTTTATTGACCTCCTTCCAGTTAATCTGTGAATACTTCCCATTTCTCTTCTTAACTACACAGACATGGCATGCAGCCTGCTACAAGAGAAAAGATAAAGTTCATCATTTGGATACTCCACTTGCCTGGAAATGTTTTCCTAAGTGCTACTGTGTATGCATTCATGGCAGATTGCAGTTGAACGAAACACAAAATGGCAGCTGCATGAAGACAACATCCTCTAATACATTTGGAGGGATGGCAGAAAGAAAATCATCAGCATTTTACCATCACCACAGCATGAGTTCATGCTGAAATGTAAAACCAGGGCATGATCAATTTTATTAAAAAGCAGCAGGAAGAATCCACAAGAACAATTTCTAACCTGCTTCAATAACACCAGGAACAAATCCCCACTGTACAGCCCATTGCAGTAACAGTAACTTAGCTGTACACAAAGCCATCTGGCTTTGGTTTTTGTCCACAACCCAACAATCACGATTTGAAAGGCTGGCAAATGTCTCAGGCCAAAAGTTATCCAGCTCTGAGCAACTCTGGGCAGATTGGGATTACGGAGTGAGAACCACCATTACAGATGTTAGGATCCACAGATTGTGGTACAAATCCAAACCTATCACTCATGAACACTCATCCCTCCCCAAATCTGAGCAAATTTGCAGTATCCTGAAGGGCTGAAGCCCCAGCATTTGCTCTAGACATGCTCTGCTTTCTAATGGGAATAAAAGACAAATCACAGCGAAAACATGATTGTGAAAACTGATTGCAGGACCCGTCCTGCTTCACTTCTAGCCCAAGGCGTCAATGCTAGGGGAAGACAGCTATAAACAAACTGCACATAATTATTCCATTATTACAGTACATGCCTACTGCGTGGGTGGGAATTCTTCTCTTCTATCTCTAGCATGTTTCCCTGCACAGCTTCCTCCACCCCCCATCATCTGTTCAATTAAGTAACCCAACCAAAGGACATTACCTCAATGTATTCACAAGGCCTACCAAAGCAACAGCAGACAATGTTTGAGGAACTTTCAGACAGGTGTGCATTCGTCTGATTAATAATAATAGTAATAATAATAACAATAATAACAGCAGTCCCACAACCTCCACGTTCTTTACTTCTTTTCTTTGCCTTTCCAGCTACACCATGTGTAAATAATTTGCATTTTGTTACTATTTTTTAAAGCGTAATAATTAGGAAGGGTGTGAACATAGAAGCACACTGCATCTGGCTACAATCTTTGCCAAACTTTGACTCTTCCTTGCATTCCAGGGTTAGGGTCAGGGAATTAAGAACTCTTGTAATGTGGTGTTATAGAAACATGTACCTCTCAGCCAGGGCCTGATTCTTCACTCATTTATATGGATGAAAGTCAGGGTATCTGCATCAAATCAGCTGAAAAATATAGAGCTGAAATTGTAAGGAGAAATTTTCTTGTTTTCTTTTTTTTTTTTTTTAAGGGAAAATAGAATAAGAGCTTTCTTGTGGAGAGGTTGAATTTGCATATTTATTCTCACAAGTATAGAGTTTTGTTTGTGTGGTTAAGGACAAGGTGTGTTAATTGGGCAAAAAACTATGCATGAGATGGTGACCAGCAACCTCCCTAGAATATCCCAGTGCTTCCGTCAGCTGAAAGGCCTGAGTAATGAAACACAAGTTGGATAGGTCTTACTCTTTCTGTTGAAAAATGGGCTGAACTAACTCTTTGTAGAAAAATGTTTCCTGAACTTTTATGACCCAAGTCTCAGTGGGCCTGGCTGAAGCAGAAGTTGCAGCTCTCAGGAGTACCACTACTGGATACTGGAAATCCTAATTAGTGAATAGTCCTAAATGATTACCTAAATCAGCAGTGTTCCTGAATATTTTGTCACAGAAGTTGTGATTTTCTTCCTCTACTTTGATTAATATCACACCAACTAGGATGGGTACCTCACCCCACAAGGACAGGCTGCAGTAGATTTGCCAGCCTCCCATGCATCTCAGCAATTTGACATTTCTTCTATGTTTATTGACACATTAGAGACCTTGTCCAGTTTCCAAGCCCTTGAATTCACACTCAACTTTCAGCTTCATAGGATCATAGACTGATGTTATCCTACAATAGCAAGGATATGAGGCAACACCTTGGCTGGCACATCACTACTTTTCAGATCTATACTCCTGTAGGGTAGGTGGGTCATTAACTTCTTCAAAGACTTCATTCCCCTACCAGCTGCCTTCCAACTGAGCCCTACTTTTTATTAATATCTCCTCACGGAGAAAATGTTCATTTCTTCAGCTCCAGCTCACTCCACATGAACTGTCCATCCTACCATTGTCCTGAATAAGGTGCTGCCATTTACCGCTGTGCACAGTGGAGGTAGGATATGCTGTTTTCACTAGTAAATTATGGTTCCTCCTTTCTGCACTGCTGTAAAGGACTGTGCAAAGCAGAGGGCAACGGAAAGACAGTAGCCTGTTCCCTTGAAGGACAACAGAACACGCTGCATCCTGAATATACAAATCAGCTTTCTTGCCCAAAAAGGAAGAAAACAGGGCTCATGAATCTTTCTGATCCTTCAAAATCTTTGCAGTCAGAAGGTTTTGCCCATAAACATGCATTACACTTCTGAAATAAACAGAAAGTTAAGGATTTTTCTTCCTCAGCCAGCACATTCCCATTTTGTGAAAAGAAATAGATCTCAGTACAGAGAAGATGGTTGTCCTGACTTCTGCAGAACTACTTTTCTCCACGAAAAGAGCAGTATAATTAGCCAGTCAGGATTTGAAATACAGTTTTAGCCTTTAGATAATTTTGTAGAAAAAAAATTCCACAGCATTTTAAACTGTAGTGAAGGGAATTATTTCTGTTCAGATAAAGGCTAAAATTTTGTGCTTTGGAGTTTGCTAATTAGCAAACAAGACTTGTATTTATTATTTACAAGGTGAACTAAATTTGTGGCAAGACTGGACAAGGTGGGTGTGACTTTAAAATGCCTGCTTTCCAAAGGGCTTCAGAAGACATCTTACTATCACTAAGATCTTCAAAAATGCTGCTCAGCTGACATCTAGAGCTACAGGCAACCAAGTTCATGCCAGAAGCAACCTCTTCCTTCTGACACTATCAAGCTTTTTGATAGCATCTTAACTAATGCTTGAATCCTGTCTGGGCAGGATTGAACCTAGATATTCTCCCACTTGTCTCCAAGGGTCCAAACCAAGAAGTGTATTCTAGGTATATTCTGTACATCGACACAAATTCATGGCCAGGCCTTGTACAGAAGACCATTGGTGAAACAGTGATTTTATGTTTATCACCATCACATTTTAAGCCAGTCCTAGGTGATTGCTTTTAGAATAGGAAATATCTACATTTATTTCCTTTTCCAAAAACTCAAGAGGTGGAAGAATTAGAAAACAAGTGTCTTGTCTCCGAAATGATAGACCTAGCTCTGAACACCTTGGTACCAGTGAGAAGACATGTCTCCCTCCTCAGTGGGCAATGATTCTAACAGCAGAAGAGATCTTCATCCCATACAGTCTATACCAGGACTGTCCAGGAGGAAGGTACCCCATTCAAGAGCCCTAACTGTTGAGATGTCCTCCCCAGTCTTTGTGTGGTAAGGAAGTCTGAGTGGTGAACACCACAGGGTCAGGGTGCCATGAGACTGCAGGACGCCTGGACTTTGGGCAATGCAATGTCTGTGAGCCCATAAGGAGTTGGCCCAAAGGGCCTTGGTAGTATTTCACAGAGAAATGAAACAGACTCTGACCATTGCAACACTTGACATCAGAACCTGCAAAGTCAGCTGATTTTATGAGAAACTTGCTGCTGAACACAAGCATTAGCAACATGTGCTTTGTACTTATACGTGCTTTGAAACAGTAACACCTTAAAAACCAAGTTGAAAATGTTGGTAAATGATTCATTTTTCTCTTTTCCACTATTAAAAAAAAACTACTTTGCTTGTTAGAGAAAACCCTCTCTCAACAATCTCTATTGGTAAACTCAGTGAAGCACATAAGTGCCCTTTTCTCCCTTTTCTCCATTTAACAGCCGCTTTCAACTCCTTTTTCCAGCCTTCCAGTTGACAGAAGAAACTAAGAGCAGCCTGACCCAGTACACTAAGAACTTAGTTCTGGTCCTGGGTCTGACACCAGGTTATTGCCTGACCTTCATCTCCACGGGAATCCATTTCCCTATTTCAGCTCTGTTATCCCTCATTCTTGTTAGACTAAATTCTTCTAGAGAAAGACTGCTTCTCATTAACATCTTTTACTTAGCTTAGTAGAAGCCTGACATAAACCCGAAGGGTTTAATGCTTAAATGATGTAACTGTCCACCTAGGGGAATTTAAAGAAGCCAACTACTAATGATACACTCAAAGATGATCCTCAGGCTGGAACTTCTTTAAGCTTTGGAGCAATAACAAGAAATAACTCCTAACGTTTCATTTTTATGTCTTGATTTTCCAGTTCTGATACAAATGCAGCCAGCAGTAGCTGGATTTCAAGGAGGAGGCCTGTATACTGCCAAGAGAGATGATTTTTTGCAACCCTTATCATTCCATTTACAAGAGATGCCCAGAAAAGAAAAGAAGTTAATAAGCATCTTTTAACACTCAGCGGGCTGCAGGAGAGGCTTCCTGGGAGCATGTGAAGTCTGCACTGTCTCAGCCTTGAATGCACTGTCTGTTAGAAGTGAATTGCACAAGCTCAGATTTCCTCAGAAAACAGCAGTTTGTTACTGTGGGCCTGCAATAAGTTGCTACAGCACTGAGAAATATTCCAGATAAGCAAAATCCTCAGAATGTAATACAGTGTCTTTGCTTTCAGGAAATGTTACAGTGCTGACCCTGCTACATCTGTGAGTCAGGTTTGCATGGCAGGCAACTGGTTCCCGTGGGTGGGATTTCTTCACTCTCCAGAAGTCAGACTCCAAGATCTGCTCTAATCATCATGGGCTCACTATTTCACAAACAGTGAAAAAATTCACAAGCAATTTCACCCCAATTTCTTCTTCCCTTTGACTTAATGCAAAAGATAAAAGTTGTCTAGGTCAAACACATATTCATGTACCCTTGTGTTCTTGACCCAGTGATGGCTTACTCACATATCCTCAGCACTAAACCTTGAAGCTGGAACCAAGGCCATGATGACTCTTTTCCCATTCTGATGCTTGTGTTCACACTGCTCAGTTCAAATGCTTCCACACATGGTTTTTCAATCTGAGATGCAGCCATATAAACTGAGATGCAGATCATCACTCCTGCCTTCATATTGTGTGACTGATGCTTTAAAGAGTTAACTTGGAATAGGAGATTCTTAATACTAATGGATAAAAGTTTAAATTATAGCAATAATCTTCAAGTGTCCACACACCAAAAAACAAAACCAAAAACAAAACCAAAAATAAAAACAAAACAAACAAAAACAATTACCTTCATTTGTCTCCTGGAGCAGCAATACTGCAATTCAATGACTGCAGCTGGAAGAAAATAATAAATTTTTAGGCAGATCCTTGATTTTCAATTACCTTTAAGCAGGGCAGCGCCAAGGCAGAGGGTGAACAAGGTAACAAGGTGACAAAGTGTTTAGGTAACAAGAAAAGGTGAATCTGAAGATTCAACACTGAACATGCTTTTCAACAATGATGGAAGTCCTTTTATTACAAGACCCACAACACATTTTGCTAATAGAATATCATCTTTTTTTACTAGTCAGTCTTGATTTTTAAGCACTAAAACATGCTGTGAATTTCAAACACTCAAAAAATATATCCCAGAAAATCCTATGATATATGTCTGCTTGCCATCACTGTTTGTACTGACAAAATTTGGACTGGCATCTAAATCCAGGTACATCTAAAAGTCTTTCTTATGTTGGATTTCTGAGCCATGTGCCCAGTACACAAGATAACAAAAATCATCAAAGAGAGACTAATTTTGCAACAAGGAGTAATAAATCTCATAATCCTGTAGGATTTTTTTTCTTCTTTGGTCAACACAGTAAGCTCTCCTTCCAGTTTGATGACAAAGGTTCTAATCCAAGTAGAAGATCCATTAGAAAATTGTTAGGATGTGAAATTTTAGTAACATGAAAGTAATTTTGGATCAATAAGACACACAGGAGCAACACTTAGAAGCAACAGTAGTGAGATCAACAAACTGCTGTTCAGTTGAACACAGGCATACTAACCAACAGAAAATGTCTCGTTTTTGAAGGATTAGGTCAGTGGTATGATTTACCCACAAAAATGGGAACATAAGCATATAATTCACCAAGTCTCTCTCCTTCCCCAAAAAAGTAACCTGCTCATCAAATATTGACTCAAAAAGACACTCATTGTACTCTTCTACTCCAACTGAACTTTCTAGTCCCATTTCAGTTGTTTCTTATAACCATTACTCCATTTGCTTTCTTCTAGTTTCAATTAAGACAAAGTCCAAAAATCTCCAGTCTGTTGCCTTGACTTGTACTTCATGAGCTTCACCATAGGGGTAGGACACAGAGACCCAGGTGTAGAGGCCATGGGTAGTAAAGGAGGAGTTTATATGAAGGACTTGTATCCTGGAAACTAAAAAATATGTCTTTTTACTAAAAGAAAACAGGATCAAGCTGAGTACCACCTGTATGCACTGATCCAGTCCATCAGAGAGAATGATGTGCAGGGGAGAGAAATACTGAAGGAGAATTACCTCCTTGTTTTCAATCTTACCATCAGGACAATCAGTCCTGTTGACTTGCAGGCATCAAGGAACTGAAAAACTAGCATGTATTGCAGTGTTTGCTTACACAAAAAAAGAGAATTCCTTCAGCCAAAACAGTTACTCAGCCAAACAGTATGGCCTGTTTCCAGTAGCCAGATGAGATCACCCGCCTGACCTTTCTGACCTTAAAAGTTATAAAACATGCCTTACCTTGCAGTTAAAATCATTAAGATCAGGGTATCTGAAAGTCAAGCCACATATCACATTTTAAAATTCAACTACTCTGAAAATACTGCCTTTAGATTCTTTAGTCCAAATATCACTTTCATGAGAACATCACTGAAAACATAGTGAGAGAATATATATCCCTGGCATCTGCACCTGGTCTTGCACTACCTACTCAGGTTGTTTCAGGCTATTGCATGGTTTCCTGCCCTATAATCTTGTAAACTGTCTAAAATGTCCAGACCACTGCAAAGTTTGATATCAGTTATTCATATTTCATGGAAGACATATTTTCATTTAGAACTTTTTCCAATAATGCTTTTTTTTCTTCTTTTTGTTACTTTTTCTTTTTCCTTTTTTTCCCCCTTTTTTTACTGAATCCAAAGATACAAAGACTTTTAATTGTGGGGGAGAGGGGGGATGAGGGGGTGTGTGTTGGGGGTGTTTGGTTTTGGCCAGGATAGAGTTAATTTAGAGTTAATTTTCTCCATAATAGCTGGTATGAAGATGTGTTTTGGATTTGTCTTGGGAAAAGTGTCGATAACACAAAGATGTTTTCATTATTCCTGAGCAGTGCTTACACAGAGTCAAGGCCTTCTCTTCTCCTCACTGACATCACTGCCCACCAGTGAGGAGGCTGGGGTTGCACAAGGAGTTGGGAGGGGACAGCCAGGACAGCTGACCCTAACTGACCCAAGGACTCAAGGGATATCCCAAGGAATACAATATGGCATCATGCTCAGCATACAAACCTGAGGGACAAATAAGGAAGGGGGCAGAATATTTGAAGTGAAGGTGTTTGCCTTCCTAAGTCACCATTACACATGACGGAGCCCTGCTGTCCTGGGGATGACTGAACACCTGCTTACCCATGGGAAGCAGTGAATTTATTCCCTGTTTTGCTTGGTTTTACTTTGCTTGAATGTGCAGCTTCTGCTTTGCCTATTAAACTGTCTATAACTCCAATCCACAAGTTTTCTCACTTTCACCCTTTCAATTCTGCCCCCTATCCCTCTGCAGGGCCATTGAGTAAGTGGCGGTGTGGTGCTCAGCTGACAGCTGGGGTTAAACCACAGGGGAGGAAGCACCAGAAACTGCCCAAGAAAAGACTCTCGACTCTCAGCTGTGTGTGCTCACAATGATCCTGCAAAGGACTTAAGCACATGCTCAACTCAGTGAACAGGTATGTCTTCATTGACTTCGCTAGGACAGGTATGCCAGGTATGCAACATCTTACAGGGCAAAGCTCTTCACACAGCAGCACTCAAATGCTTCCCTGTTATAATTCAGTTTCTGACATTCTCATGACTTTAAATATTCATCCAAACAGTTTAGTATCTGTTGAGTCAGGACGCCACTTGTAACCCACTTGGGGCATGACCTCTAGTCTCAGAAGAACTGTCCTAAAGCCCTGTGAGCACACAGAGAGTTTCTGTAGTGATTATATGTCAGTGTGTGACCACTACACAAGCAAGGGAAACCTCCCCTCTCTCATTACTGAGGCTGGTTTGGGCACTAGTCCAGTTGTGCCAAGTCCTTTATCTTCCCATGTAGTTAGTAATCAGTTTGTTTCCACCTCACCCATATTTACTGTGGTAGCTGAACATAATTTCAATAAGGTAAGCAGCTCATTTTGTATTCCCTTTCCTAATTGGAGCCTTTAGGCATCAGATCATGTTTGTGCAAGACACAGTAGAATAGCTCAAAGAATTCCAGTTCTGGTTGATTCAGGTAATACAGATCATTGATATCATCTGCTGCATTTAAGATAAATTGGTTGCTGTGACCCAACAGTTCAGATGAGTTTTAGGTACCATTTTATACCACTGGGACAGAGCATTCCCATATATCTGAAGTATCTAGCATAGCTCCAGTTTCAACCTATGACTCTAAGCACAATATAACAAATTAACTAACCAAAGGAGCCAATAATCAGATGTTGCATGCTAAGAGGTTAATAGCAGAAAATTAGCACAAAGGAAAATGTCATCTTAAATGAGCACGTAACTGTCAGATAGTGGCAGACAAAGACTGCTGGAACCAATTAAATGCACTCTGCTACAGTGCAGAAAGATGATCAAAAATCGTACCTTTGTCCAGAATGAAAATTTTTACCTTGCATTCATGAAACCAGCACTTGGAAAAAGAAATTTTAACGCTTTCAAACACATACCATCTCCTATTTTCACCCTCATTTTCCATGTAGACAAGTATTTTCTTAAAGAAACCAACAGTCAGATTTGTTAGTTTAAGTGACTAGACTACAAGCTGGGCAGTCCTTGAGGCTCCATGCAGGCTCTGCAGTGAGACAAGACTTCTCAAACACAACTCAATCCCATCCTAAGCAAAGTAGGTTTTGTCACTTGATACTTTTTTCTTTCCCTTTAATTTAATGCTGCCTTGTTCTTTTATAGCTCGAGAGGGTAAATACGAACACCACCATCCCCCACTTCGACTTTCTCTCTCCCATTCATTAATTTGTGTAACTCTTAGTCATCTCTCTCTAACAAAGTAGTCCTATTCTTTTCGGTTTCTTCCTGAGGGAAGTCTGTCCATGCTTAATTATTTTTGTTGCCTGTTCTCAACCCCCCTGTGTTTCTACTGTCTCCTTTGTCAGGGCAAACTGCAGTTGGTAGTCCTGATTGTAGGGCTGACAATTCACACTGGCAATTCACACTATGCTGACTAGTTGTGCAAGACATTCAAGTTAGGGGAAGAGAAACTCCACATATCTTGCGTAACTAACCAAAACCATGTAAATTACTACTGAATATGCAACTAGGACTGCTCTGCTTCCTACAGCAAAAACAAAAAGGATGGGAACTTCTTGGTAGGCTTTTGTGTACGTCCTGCTTCAAAGTCAAGAAGAGCTGAAGCTGTAGGAAGAAGCAGGAGTGCTCCACAGGAAATTTAAATACAGCCTGAGACAGGATGCCTCACTGTCTAAGCCCCCTGCTTGACCTGTTTCAGTGTCATGGTTGTCACCTCACAGTCCCTTCTCCATCCCCACAACCCCTGCCTGCCAGCCTGGACATAAGGGCAGCTCCTACCACTCTCAGCAATCAGCCCCTGCTCTCCTATTCTGCCAGACACACCTCTCTACTTGCACACCCCCTCTCAGCCCATCCCAGTGGCATAGGCATCCACCCCTGACACCCCCCTCATCCCTCCTCAGATCTGCCCTTGCTCAAAGGCAGTGCAGGGCTCAAACAGGCAGCATGTCTAGAGGAGGAGGAGGAGGATGCCCCTCTGACAGACTTTGCCCTGGGGAGGTCAGTAATTGGGCTGACAAGGCCAATTACCACAACTGACCATGTCCCTGACCTGCTCTTCCCACATAAACAATTTTCAGTCTTTGTTCTGAAGGACACAACCAGAGCATGGGCCACATTTCTCAAAAATTCTCCCTCAATGGCACGTGAAAACAGATGAAGAGAAAATATCCAATGAAAAGAACACATCCAATGAAAATCCAGAGCTGTTGAAGCCCTCAAAACTGGCCTCATTCCCCCCTTTTTCCCCCTTTTTTCTAAAAGCAGCTGTGAGTTATTGTCTGACTGGATGGCAAATGTGATGCTCTGCCACGCTGTTGAGACCAAATGCAGGCGGAAAGCTGCTCACAAAAAATCATCAACCCATGAGTGACTTACAGGGAAAAAATGTGAGTGATTTTCAGCAGCAAGGCAGTCGCGGGTGTTGATTATTGGCACCCGCAGCGAGACAGCCACGGGAGGGAAGGCTTTCCCATGAACCAGTAGCAGGCTGGTATGTCCCTCTAAGCTGGTTAAATAACACAGTATTGACTCTGCCCCTTGGCTGGGCATCTTAGGTAAGAGTGAATTGTGAAATCCCAGCCCAATATTACCCTCTGACATTTGCTTTTGAAGAAGTTACCACAGAAACCTCAAAAGCAGGTTTCAGTGAGACACACACTCAAAAGGGGTTTGGTCCTAAACCAGCCCTGTGCGAGAAAGTGTATTTCATCCTTCCCAAGGCCCCAGAGCTCCACACGGATCCTTGTCCCAAAGTCAAACTGCCTTGTCCCCATGGAAATTTCCATAGATGCAGTGAGAGCATAAACCCCCAGAGGGGTCTCAAGCTGAAAAGAGCTGTTTGAAAACACCAAGGAACCGCCATGCATGTTTACAAACCCCAGTCTAGGTCTGGGTATCTGACTGATGAATAGGGATGGCAGCAGATGGCTGCAGGGGTTCCCATCTTCACCTTTGAGCCCTGCCCCTGCTTTGAGACAGCTCAGCTGCTGGTGTGGCACTAATTGAACCACTGTAAATTACAGCCTGGTGTATTAAGGAGAACCAAAGCCAGTGCAAGTTTTTCTGTTAATATTACTGGTCTGAAAACTGTGCTGGTTCAACAGCTGCTTCCCAAAGAGCTGAGCCACCTTCACAGCACGAATGAACACTTCCGAGAGAGAGGTGGGGCAGACAGCCGGCGGCAGGAATCACTGCAGCCATCCCCGGGTAAGTCATCATTGCCCATGAATCAAAGGACTTACAAACTGGATCCAAGACGGGATGTAAAATATTACACATAGCTCTAATAACTCTGGGGGTTTTTGAGCCTCATGATGAATGGCATTCCCCCGTGGCACAAACTAAATCCATGACTGCATGCTTTCTAAGAAGCTTAGGAAGTGATTGTATAAAATTAGTATTAACTAGTTTCACTATTATTAAATGGAAAATTAAAGCTTTCAACACTAAGCTATTCAAGGTGTTTGCTGCACGAATGCTCTGTAATGCCCTCATCAACAATAACCATCATTAAGGTTGCTCCTTAAAAGCTGGGGGAAAATGCATAATCTCTTGTAGAATAATCCACTTTCATAGAGCAGGCATGATTTTAAAAATCTATTAAGAATGGTGTGTACAAAAAGCAATTTCCTGTAAGATCACAGAATAGCTCAGCCCTAAATAGAGCAAACCCTATCAGTTAAGTTGCAAAGCATAATCAGACATACCCTGTCCCAGATTCATAACATCAATTTATCTGGTTGGCTGACTTTGCTTCACTTACCATGTAATAGTTTGTGGTTCCAATGTACCAGGATACTTAAGGAAACCAAAAACCGTGAAGGATGTTTCCTTTGCACCACATTTTGGTCATCTTAAAAATAATTAGTTTTATTCTTCCCTTTTCTCTTATTTTTTGAGCATTTACAGGCTTCAGATCCATTGTGTTACCTCTAGCCAGGCAAACAACAACAAATTCCCCTTCCTGAGCCCACTAAGACAAACCAAAGGAAAAAGCTAGTATCACTGCCAGCAGGACAAAGTGCTCCTACCAGAATAAGGGGCAGCAGTTGTTGCTGCATCAGAGACTCAAATATTTGTCCACTTGCAAGAGGAGAAGAAGAGGGTAAAAGTATCCCAGGGCTGCTAAGAGGCAGCAAGCTGCTAGGCAGACCATAAAGCTTTATCTGAGTAGAGCACAATGGAGAGGGTCCCTATAGTTTCCCTATTTTGTAGATGAGAACACAGGGAGCAAATTACTTAAGGTCATCTGGTGGGTCAGTGGTAGGGCCAGGAGCAGTTTTCTCACAGCCTCCAATCTGTACACAGAGTTTTCTAGATTACCAAATTCTACATGCAGTATTCAAAGTTAAATGATAAGGCTAGAGACATCAAGGACAAGGAAGAGTTCAGATTTGCTGCTCTGATGGGTTCTTGATTGCCTTCTTTGCTAGTAGTCACAAGAAAAGAAGAAGAGGGGAAAGGGGCATAAGTTTCAGATTCTTGCAAATATTTGGGTGGGAAGAAGTTTTATTGGACAGGCCTATGTTCACTGAACACAGAGGCAATAAGTTCTCAAAGACAGGGCAGTCTGCCAGGGACGCAGGCAAGGTTTTAATGGATGAAGCTCTATTTCAGCAGAAATTAACTGAATGTGAGATGTTTTAAATGAGACATATGAGACATATTCTGATTCCAT
Organism: Grantiella picta; assembly: GCA_013397955.1. Lineage (NCBI taxonomy): Eukaryota > Metazoa > Chordata > Aves > Passeriformes > Meliphagidae > Grantiella > Grantiella picta. Next base: position 809,553 of record VZRM01006682.1, read on the forward strand.
ATCAGGACACACCTCTGTGCTCCCAGGATTGTCTGTCTTGAATTGTTCTGGGAGTGAAGCTCCCAAACCAGCCTTTTCTCATTAAAACAAGAAAAGCAACAATAATAATTTAAAGAAAACAACTTAATGATTCCATTATAGCTCTTGGGTTCAGATTTCAGAAATTTCTATGTCGAGTGGGATGGAATGGCCTTGAATTTAAAACTCTTTTGTGACAAAGAAAAGCTGCACCAGCGTATGTGCAATATTCACTAGCTACCTTCTGGACAGCACTGTCGAGCTTTCTCCAAATGCTTATTATAGGAGGCACAGTCCTTGCTCTCTTCCAAAGATGCTGTGTAGCCAAATATATCCCAGAAAGGCAAATCTGAGAATCCTGTGAAGTACCAACATGAGCAGAGGCTGTGACACATCCCATATGTCAGCTCTTGGGCACTTCTGCCTATGTTCACCTGTAGAAACTGAGGCATCAGGGCTTCTCATGATCACCTCAACATAGCCCTTCCCTCTCCCCCACACTCAGTGCAAAGCACTTTCCCTGAATATCCTGGCCTAGATTTTGCCATCAAATATCTTAGTGCCAACTTACTTTTGATGAAACAGGGTCTGTTCTTTCATAAAAAGAGCTTTAAATAAATCTCCTATGTGAATACTCAGGGTATAACAAGCAGGAAAAATCGGATTTTCAGGAGCCCTCACTGTTGTTTTTCATTAAAATTAGACTCAAATGCTCCCATTAAACTTGAGGAGAACACTGCGACCAGTGCTAAGCTATTTTAAAATATCCTGTCTGTATTGACTAAAATCTACAGTCTTACTCCAAACTAAAATCAGTTCTGTGCAAGAGGCTTAAAGGAACTAGACTATGAAAAATCCATAAATTAGCTTATAGGCTAATCATCTCTTCAAAGTCCTTCTTATTTGTTTCCTTGGAAATGTAAATGCGGCCAGAAGAAAAAGTCCTCAAGCTCATGAAAGTGCTCTCTCTATAGCTACATGAAAAAGATCTGAGGATTTAAGCAAACGATGAGTGCTCAGTAATAACCTCTTCAAAGTGTGCCCTCTATACTAATGTCCTTGATTGTGATAGTCAGAAGAATAATAAAATTATACTGACTAAGATTTGCTCATTCAAGTGGTGCCTGCTTGAAGCTAATTCTCTGCATGGAGGTCAAATTCAAGCCACTGTAAAACTAATAACCTGATAGTGCTTCAGTTGGTAGGAAACCCTGCCAATGTTTCTAAAATATATGGTTAATGCATTTCTCAGGTTTTTTATAGATCTCTCTTTTTCCTATTCAGATTGTAAATGAAGAGGATTTGGAGAAACGGAGCTTTAGTCTGCCAGATTTAAACCAGCATAAAACCCTGCTTTCACAAGGAGATACCTAATAACTGGTCAGTGGCCGCTGTGAAACCAGTTGGTGGGAACATTTGGAGGAAATTTCTTAGAAGATCATTGTGTCACAGGATTTTAAAGGTCAGAGTATGATGGATTCTTCCATGATAGGCACCACTGAGATTAATGCATTCTAGCTTAAATCTGTATTTCCCTTCATATTTCCACATTTTACAGAATTTCTACCATAACATCTAATCTTGGGAACACTGGCACCAAAGCTCTCTATTGCCATTTGGATTATTCTACATGACAGGCAGAACTGGAGCCTGTTTTTAAAAAAGCAACACACCTTCTGTTATTTTGCTAATCAGTTATATTCTCGGATTCCCTGATCATCAAAAAAACTGATGCTCTTACTGAAGTATGAGTTCTTTTCACTCAATAAGCAGAGAGCAGTGTTTTAAATACATGTAATTTTTAATATTTTCAGTCCTCTCTAGAGTAAAAACAAAACTGCAGCTCCTATTCTCCATCCCACCAAGACTGAGCTATTCTTAAAGAAGTCTTTTACTATACAAGCATGTGTCAGTGACTACCTTCTAACATTCCTAAACAAAACCAGACCCAAGAATTGGGCCACCCTGCCACTCTACCCAACATCGTACAAGACATTCTGAAATTGCTTCTTCAGCAAATATATCATCTTACTTACCTCTTTTGTCTTTTACTTTACCTCTTTTGTCAGACAAAAGATAGCATGACTGCCCACTTAGACAGTCCTAACTACATCTTCCCAGGAAGTCTAGCAGCAGTGAAATGTCCAAGCTTCCCTCTGGCAACTGAGGCTCCCAAGTCTCCCGAGCATGAAAAGGGCAAACCCCATGCCAGAAAGCCCAATGTCACTTGATCTCCAAAGGGTTATTTATTGCCCACATCACAGAAGCATTTTCACAGTGCAATTCCCAGAGAAATTCCCTCTTTAGGACTTCTGATGCCTTTGCTCAGCCAGCTTGGAGGTCCTTGTGGATAATAAAACAAAACTACAACATAGGTCCCACCCATGAGTGACTCCAGGAGAGTAAAGCTAACCTCCCTAGGCACCTTTGCCATCTCTCAAGAGGCTTTTAGGAATGTGGAGTTGCATGTACTTTTCTATTTGATGGGAAAACAATAACAAGACATCTAGAAGCTTCTGCATGCTTACAAAGAAAATAAGACGTTTAATCTGTGCATCAGGAATTTCATCCACACTGTCATTCCAGTCCTTTCCACTAAAGGGCTGGCTTGAGGAAGCCTGCCCATTGCCAGGGCACTTGCACTCTTTACACTGGTTTCTCTGAGAGTCCGTCCTGCCCAGATGAGCTCCTCCCGCCCTAAGATAGCAGTGAGCCATGGGCTGCTCCGAGGACTGTCCCCCGGACCCTCCGCTGGGGCTCCCGCTGGGGAGGCTCCAGCTCTGCGCTGCCACCATGTGTCAGACCCCGCTCCGTCCTCACACCCATCCCAGCAGTGCCCACCCCCAAACCGGGACGGTTCCTGGAACCTCAGCCTCCTTCTAGTCAGGGCCTCGACCTCCGCTTGCGGAGGATTCCCCCTGACATGAAGGTCACCCTCCCCCGCTTTTACCGACCACACGCAGCAGCAGGATGAAGAATGTCCCTTCCTGAGACAGCTCCTATCCCACTGACTGCTATAGTCATGTGGCTCAGACCTCTTCTGGTAAAGGGACAGAAGTTCTATGTCCCACATTCTGGCTAAGTGTCTGAAGCACAGGAATATCTGGGTGAAATTTTTAGAGTGAAGTTCTGACTTCGTATGTGTGTTCTGGGATGTCTTCTGAGTCAGGTCCTAAGTGACAAATAGGAGCAGGAGGAATTGTGGATCACGGAGGGGTGTAGGCACTCCTCTACTCAAAGCAAAGCAGAAGCAGAAACAGAAACAAAGCAGACATGCCTAGAAGCAGAGATGTCAGGGACTGCCAGAATTTTGTTGGTAAAAGCCTGCTGCCTGCTAGCTTTATATACCTCCTAATTTGTAGTAGATTAGTTTGTTTAATGTCTGGGCTTGCTGTTCTCAAGGGCTGAGATTTCAATGCTGAAGTCATTCTGTGAATTCATCTTGACTATAATTAAATGGCTGGTGTACTAAGAACACCATACCAACATCTGGGAGAGTCACGTTCCAGTCCCTGCTCTAAATAGTTGGTTTTTTTTTTAATGTGAAACAGAAGCCCACCATCCAGAGGCATTCATAATGATTTCCAATGTCCCAGCTGACAGGGAGTTGCATGCATATCCCAGTGTTCCACCACCAGCCAAAAGCAGATCTGAGCACTGGCTTCCCACATGCCATAAGTACTTCCCAGCATTCTCATCCTCTCAGACATGAGGGGATTTTTTTCATATGCTGTTTTCTGAATCAGACTGCACCATCACAGAAAGACAGGTAGAACTACACCTACCTTGTAAATCTCGTTAATGAAGAAGCACACCATGGCCTGCTTTCTCCACAGAGTAGTCCAGAAATTCAAACATAGAAGTAATAAGGCATCAGAGACATTCCTGGAAGAAACTGGAGTCCTCAGATACAAAAAATGAGAATGTTTTGAGGGCTTAAGTGGACAATTAGCCATTTAAATGTGCCTTTCAAGCCTATCTCCATGCTTCTAGATCATGAGGATCTTTGGTGTACTTCTACTTCCAGTAGCTCAGCACCTTTCTACACTACCTGTGTTTGTTTAGTAGAAGAAATACTGATACTGAAATACTGTTGTCTCCATACATCATCCTTGCAAGGAATGGAGCTGAGTACAAATGAGGTAATAAAAAACTAGTAAATAAGCTATTATATCCATTAAATGTGTCGATATAAATGCATGTGTTCAGGCAGGATAATTGGGTCCAAGGCATCATTACATCCTATACTTCAGACACAAATATAACACTGGATCCTGCCTGGAAAAGGTAACAAGATGAAATGGAAAGTGGTTATTGGGATGAGGGATACTATTCCCTAGCATATTACACAATTACCCTGTTTCCTGGGGCATTATAATTAACATCACAATCTTGCACACAGAGGTAAATACAGGGAGAATACTTCGTGCTGTACTCCCTGGAGAACTTAAAGGCATTTTTTTCATAAGCATTAGATTTTGACCTGTGCTTCCTGTCAAAATCCAGTGAATTTGGAGCAACAACAGTGGGACAAGCAGAGTGTTCAGAAATGTTCAACAACATATTCAGAGCTCTTAATGCACTTCTTCATAATGAGTGGAGCAGTGGAGGGAGAAGTCGCAAAACTACATTCTCATAATCCCTTTTTGATTTTTCCTTGGCTCCTAGAGATACAATCTTAAGAGAAGGGCAGACTAACAAGACAGCATGTGACATCTGGGTGAAAAGTTTCTTGCACCATGGGATGGTAAGGAGCAGGCTAAGTTTTGAAAGCAGACTCTTTGACACAGGGTTTTGCATTTTGTCTTGCTGTCACACTGTTACCACACCACATCACACTGGGTGACATAACCAACAAACCCTGTTGTAACCTGCCTTAGTATATGTCATGGGAAGGCAGTCTGCTGCTTGGTGCTTGTGAGGGCGCTTCAGGAAAAAGGCAATCCTGCTACTTCCCCACATTCTGAAGTGTACCAGAAATTAAGTCAAACATAAAGAGTTGCCATCCTCCTGCTCATCCACAGTCAGCTCCAAGCAGTTATCACTTGTTGCCCAGAGCATTTAAGAAATTCCACAGTACATAGCAATATAATGCCGTTGAAATGGAGTAATGTCCCATGAAGAAAGAGGCTGCCTGTTGAAACCTACTGTTTCATATTCAAGTAGGAGGTGGTATGATAGAGCACACCACAGCAGTCCTGGCAGTGCTCATCAGGGAGGACAAATGAACTTCTCTGTGCTGACCCAAGGCATTTAAATGTTCTCCTCCACAGAAGTTTGCTCCACTGATCATCTCCGCACCTTTCCTTCTTTGCAGCAGTGCTATCAGCTGGAAAGTGATACCAAGTAACTACTCAGAACCTGACAACTTTACCCTTGTCCTTTTTGCTACGATCCCCAGGAATTACCAGTTGCCTCACTTTGTGGATGTCCCCAGTGATGACATTTAAACAAACACTCTCCAGGACAATTTATCTTGTCCTCAGGGGATTTTTAACCCATGTGGACTGTGTTTGTGTATAACGAAATACATCATCATACCTCAAATTAAACACATTAAACTAAATTACTGTCTCTCGTGCTCTTTCTCACTTTGTGAACCTCTAACTGTATCATTGTCCCTGACATCTTCATGACCACAGACTCACCTTTAAATTCAGAGAAATAAATTCTATCCCACAGGTCAATAAGCTTCTTTTTATATTTAACAAGCAGGTCTTTCACCTCTAGGTGCCAGCTAAGCCAACTGGTGAGACATTCCCTTGCACCTTGGCATAGAGGTGGATTTCATCCAACAAGAAAATTCTGCTTCTCCAGTGAACAGAATTTAACTGCGAGCCATGTAGGCAAAGAGTCAAATTATTTCTCCTCTCAACACCCCCTAAAACAGTTTTTTTTTTGTCAACAAGAGGTAGTGGAAAGAAAATATCACTCTGTGCAATGTGATGCACAGACCCCTCTGGTACCCACTTATCCCACCAAAGGCATCATAGTGCATAGGTGAGAGCATCTGTAACACACTCATTAAAGAAGAAGAGTATATTCACATCTTTAATTGTTTATAGTTCAGAGTGAAAAAATAGAGCAAGCAAAATACAGGTCACCCAACCTGCATTACAATGCACTGAGCTCCAACTTGCAGGGTTACACATGTTCTCCAGTGTTTGTGGCCTTGTTCCTCTGTTTCCTTGCTGAATTTCCTCAGCAGACTGTACAGCATGACCGTGACATAGCTGTTGGCGACCTGCCTGGGTCTCTGCCTCCAGCAACACACAGGGGCCATGCAAAGCCAACAAATCTCTGGGTGCTTTCATCAGGTGCTGAGAGTCCTTCAGTGCATCAGGGCAGGCGTTTCTCTGCGTGCAGGAGCAGCCCAGTGTGATATCAATGCGAGAGGCACAGGCAGGAGAGCAGCTCACCCTCTGTGTATGCAGCAGTCGCTGAAGTGAGCGGCTGTGGGCACTGGGGTTAGTGAGGGTTGGGATGTGCAGCTATCTCAGTGAGAGAAGCAGACTGGATTGCAGCATGGGTTACTGTTCGCATATTTGCAGGGAGAAAGGAGAGTGGTAAATGTTCCCAGGGACAGATGGACATGACCACAGCCCCAGGTGTATAACCAGGCACCTTCAGGAGCCCCAGGATGCTGCATCCAAAGGAAGGCAGTGAAGGAAAGGGATGCTGTGGGCTGAGGCCTGGAGGGAGCTGGCCTGACAGTGTTGCCGTGCCAAAGGCCTGACAATGGTGGAGGGTCTTTACAGTCAACATCCTTCTCAGTTTGAGGCTGCAATATGGGCCAGCCAGGGCCCTCATCAGATGCTGCTGCCACCATGACCGCAGACATGAGGTGCGGCTGGGATGGTGGCCCCTTGGCCCACAGACCTGGCAGGGCCCTGTGCTGGTGGCACGTGTGGGGTGCTGACACAGCCACTGAGGCCAAGCAGCCATCTGCCCACAGGAGCAGGACTGGGACCAGCATCTGCAGAAAACAAAATCTCTGGCTGCTGGCAGGAGGCCTGCCCTCCTTGCGCTGAGATCTCGTCGGATCACCTCGGAGAAAATGGCTGAGTGCCTTGGCCAGCGGCCAGGCGGGACAACAAAGGGCGAGTGCAGGTGACTCAGGCTGTGCCAGACACCTCTCCCTCCCCACTAGCGCCTGTCCTGTGCTGCAACAGCACCACTCAAACCAGCCATGGGCACCCCTGGACTCAATTCCACAGGGACCCCATGACAACATTTTAAAGGTTTTAATGCCAGTAAACCATCCCAGCTCCAGCATAAAACCCTCCCAGCTGTGACAGGACCCTCTCAGGACCACAGGCTCCCACCTACCCCAGAAGTACCAGGCTTCATCCAGCCCCTCTCAGCCCTATTTTGCTCCCCAGATTATGCTTCTGATAGGCGGTTTTGGTGAATGTAACGGGAGCAGATTGCTTTTAATTACACTTCTAAGTTTTGTTTTCCACAGTTTTGTCCTTGTGTAGCTCCTACTGCAAATCCCCAGTCTCTACATGGCCCAGGCTGCTAAATTAGTATTAGGTAACAGATAGCTAGCTAGTTAATTTATATGGGGTTCAAGAAGGAATGCTCTCTGAATGTTGAGGCACTTGATAGTTAAGGTCTATCATTTCTCACATCTTCATAGTCTTTAGTATTTTTGGGATTCATTAGAGCAACAGTTGCATCAAACTTGTTCACTGGGCATGTGAGATGCTCATCTCCAAAAGCAGTGAAACAACACTCATGTTTTCCATCCTATTTCTCAGCAGCCTTTATTTACCAATTGCCCGGCTTTCAGAGGCAGCAAGACATAGAGGAAAGGATTGCAGAGAAGGCTTACAACCTTCATTTTCAAAGAAATTGAAAATCCTGGGGTTTCTTCAAAATTACAGAAATTAAAATGATTCAAGCAAATCTGCAAATGATCAGAGGGGAGCAGAAGCAGAAATTGTCTTGAATGTACAGATCATATCAGACACTATATCAATACATATTAATGCTCAGAGAGTCCCAGATCTCCAGCATTCTAACTCACAAGCCCATGTTTTGTTCACTGCATGTCCACTGCTTTAAGACTAGTACAGCTACATACTATAATAAACATACATGTGCACCTCTATTACATTGTTGTTGTCATATTTCTATCTCATACATAGATTTAAAATATTTTGTGTTCCCTGTGGGTATGCTTGTTCTTCTTACAAGCAGAATATTTTACAACATTGCTGTACAGTGTTTTTACAAATAGAAGTATTATTAGTAATAGAATATCCTACTCCAATTTACATTCAAGCATCTTTTGCTTCTGGCTGGGAAAGCATGCTTGCAGTGACTTCACAACCTCTTTAACTACAGCTATATATCTGTGGAAAGATAAAAACAATTTGTCATGATTCATGGGTAACTCTCTCTGCTAATCCTAATAACAGGGTTAGAAGAAGCAATTTGCAACCTACTTTAACTTTTAGATTTAAGGATCTTCAGACTCTGTTCTTCTGCTGCTCTTCAGCAGAAGGGTAAATGGATAGTGAAAGAGGAGCAGCACACTTGGCCATCCAAAGACAGAGGTGTCAGATGAAAACAGGAAACCAATCCGGTCTAAGAGCAGCACCAAACTGTAAATATGCATCCCACTGGAAACAGGTTCTCAGTCTGCAATGTTCTGAGTATACACTCTTATGCTTCACAAATGCCTTGAGGAGGACAGCAAACCTATAAAACCAACTCCAAGCAATATCATCTTCCAAGCTATAGTCTGGCAGTCATATAAATGGCTCAAGAATGACATTCCTTCATCCCTCACCACTGAGTCACTGATTCCCACATCTTAGCTGGGGCATGGAGACACAGTCTCTTCTGACCCTGTGTTTTATGGTTCCCTGACCCCATTAATGCCTGCACAACCCTTATAGTAATAGAGAAGGGACCAAGCATAGCCTTTGCATGACAGTGAGCCTCTCATCCATCCTTGTACCTGTGTGTCCCAGCTAATGTCATCTCTTCTTCCCAGTCCCCATTATTTACTAGCCTCATGCCTGCTTCTTGCTGCATGAGCGAGACTCCCTGGCTGGAATCCGTCTCTGTAATGCACTGCAGTCATCAAATTGCCATGATGCATCCTGTCAGTGCAGACAGCACGGAGACTACGGCGCAGTAAGTAAGGGTAATGTAATGCGGCCACGGGGCCAAGAGGCACAAGAGGAGCTGAGACTGGAAGCACAGGAAGCCTTCTCCATGAGGCATTAGAGATACTCATGCAGCCACACTGATTAATGCTGCCTCTCCCAAAATGAAATATGCCATCTCAAGGTCAGCGTGAATGAAGAAACACACCAGGGTAAAACTCCCAGCTTGCTCATACTGAAAGAAGGAAAAAAGGAGTGCAGAGCAGAGGGAAGCAAGCAGTAATAGCAATAAAGATTATAGAGGAACTTAATAAGGATTACTGCCTGTCATATAGTAAAGAGGGTAGCTTTTCCTCTCCCTTTTATTCTTTTAACTCTTTCTAAAGAAACAGCCTAGGCTGATGATTCTGCAGATGGGTACTGAACAATGAGCTACTCTCAGTTCAGGAAGTTCCCATTACAGCTAGTAAGCCACGTAGATGAAAGAAAGTTCAAGAGCCTCCACAGGAAAATTGGACAAACAGTACCTGGAGTACAGAAATTGCCTTAATTGCCTTAAAGGGACCTAAAAGGGTTATAGCTGACCTTGAAGGCAAGTGGAAGACACTTAAATAATGCACAGATGAGGAAAGAAAGGAGTAATGCAGCACGTGGGGATTTGAGCATATTTTTGCCTCTAGACTCCTGGCAGGGATATTTTTAATAGTCTGTGGGGGTGAGGTTTTTGCAGGAAGTCCAAGGAGGCTACAAGAATTGGTAATTGCTTGCAGGAGATTTGCTTCAATGACTGCTGTGGTTTCGTTACACCTCTGTAGAATCAGGCCCCATCATGTTTGTGAGTGACACCAGCTCACGGCGTTGTCTAAAGGCAGTGGTTATTATTAGCGCCCATGCACCATGGATGTACAAGCTTTAACCACTCAGGCCCAGCCTTTGGGAAGAAACAGCCTGTGTTTAGCTGTGTACATTTGCAATGATTCATGAGATTGTCTGCAATCGCTGTAAAAATAGTAGTTACGCAACTCAGGAGCTACTACTGAAATCCTGACATTATTGGGTCTTCCCCTCTTAGTCACACTCATTTCAATTAATTTCCATGCCGCCAAGAGAACTTCATGCAGAAAAGGCATAAACCTGAAAGAGGAACTGGGGGAGTTAGGAAATGCAGCAAAAGGGGATGATCATTTCTTTGCAATTGTGATGAGGAAAGATTGCAGCTGTTATTCCCCTGTAGAAGTGAAATGTGCAAACTCAACGAAAAAAAGAGAGACAAATCTGTAGAGACTTTTTTCTTCTTTTTTTTTTCCTCTGCCAAGCTAATGTTTTTCTTTACTTTTAAACTGAGCAGCTAAGGCAAGTCTGAAAGCACAAAGGAACCTGTCTTTTTCCACCCATTCTTTTCCACTCAGCACCTACTAGTGCTGTCCAACCCTTTCTCCACTTCTACCTGGACCCAGCTCTGCACTTTTTGCTGCATTCACAGCCTAGAGTGTGTCATCTCAGCAGTACCCTGGTGTGGATCACTTGAAGGATAGCTCAGAGCACACATAAGCACATTAGGTTTAGCCCAGTCACACATAAAGAACCTGCCAGACCTCATCCATTGAGCCATGGTTCACACCTGCGGCCCTTGTCCCCCACACCTTGGGGGTTTTCCCAGCCCAGATCATACATGTCCACCACAGAACCCCAAACAGACAGAGAAAAGAGAAGGGCACATTTTAGTGCTCACAGCTATTCTAAAAATCTTTCAAAGAAGAACCTGTAGGGCCAGAGGATGAGCCCCTTTGCTACACAAACAAAATAACTGCAACTGCTGGTAGATCCTTTAAACACATGGGTATTTGGGAGAGGAACAGCTCTCTACTGTGAGAAGAGAGCACAGTAGAGAGTAGCCCACAGGACCAGGCCATCAGGACAGGGGCACCTTTGGCACAAGAATTCTGTGAATTCCTGTTTATTCCCATATTAACTCAAGCCTGTGCTGTTACATATGCACAGAATCCCACTGGTGTGAAAGTTCAGCCTTAGCACTGCAGATTTGACTGGATTTGTTCCTGGTTTCTTTTACAAGACATCTGAAATCCAGCTGAAAATTACAGAGCTCTGTGCATTTGGCCCACTGGAAAGCAAGGTTTTTGGATTGCACTCTCTCAAAATGCCCATTGGTTGACTCTGGGGTAGAATATAATTTGTGTGCAAAGGAGGCCTAGATCAAGGCCTTCAGAAAGTTCTTGCCATAAGGTTTGACATGGACAGTGAAGGAAACTCAAATTACAAACTGCTTTATAGGAATCAAATCTGAAGGGGTACTGCTCAAGTCCACAATCACAGCTAGGCAGGTGTGCAAAATGGAATTGAAAAACAAGCAGATGTACCTGGGCCATCTCATACAATCAAATGTGGTGCATAAGCCAAATTTGGGTACCTTATCACAATAATCTAATGTCTGCTTGAATCTCACTACAGTAGTACTGAGGCTTCCAGATCATTACTTCCCTTTCTTGCTCTGGGATTCTTCCTAATACTTCATCCTGGGATGGAAATGGGATTTCAGAACTCAAGGTGCCCAACACAAGCAAAAGCCCTGTTGGCTTCCTAATAGGTGAGGTAAAACTTGTACCTCACCAAGCCAAAAGTTTACTCTTCAGGACTACATGGTAGAGGATGCAAAGAGACGTGGGGTTTTTAGGAAAACAAGAACATAGCAATCTAGCACATATACACAAGACAGTGGAAGATCCTTCAGCTGTAACCTGAGGTCTCCAACCTGCAGGTGTTAATGAAAAGGAGCATTCAAACACAGAGACACAGTCAGGACAGAGCTCTGAGTTGAAATGTAAATACTGAAAGATTCTTAAGACCATCACATCAGGCTGGGTACCTTTTACATGAGCAGTGTTTCAAAACTATTTACAGTATTAGATCACAGCCTCTCAGAGTGCTTGATCAGACAGCAGTGTAAAAAGCATGGCCCCTGGATCTCAGGAACCTGCTGAAACAATGAGCAACAGCAGAGAGTATTCAGGTGTGAAACAGGAAGGTAAGACAAGGGGAAAAAAGCTCTTCTCATGTGTTTCCTGTCCTTTCTAGCAATGTGATGCTAGTTAAGGACAGTGGTGTAATCTAGCTCCAAAATGCATATTTCCAAAATGCTCTCCACAGAGACAAGGGATGTAGCTGGGCAATGTTCTTGTTATTCATCTCTCTCCTGATACTGAGACAATGTCCTTCAGAGAGATGTCCCCAGTACCCATTCACTCTTGTCTCTAATGCCAACAGAGGTGGTGATTTGCATATAGACAGCTTTCTACTGGAAAACTGCCCTTTATTCTAGAGCAGAGGGCAGCCTTCCATTTGTAATTAATGATCTGTGTTACATAGTCAGCCAGCACTCAGTGCAGTGGTGCCACACAGGCACAACCATTCAGAGGTCATGTTTTTCTATTATCCCACAACTGGACTGCTGCAGGCAAGGCCACTCATTAAAAAAAAAAAAAATTAAAAAAAAAAAAAGTCCCAGGATTGAAGAAGAAAAAGAGAAGATCATGAAGAAGAACAGGAAGGATGACAGGGAACGATACAGCTTAAGAAACATCTGGACAGTTTACTGTGAAAATATTCCCCCATGTGAGACAAAGTAACAAAAAGGATAACTCTCATTCTGGCTCTACCTGATTCTCAGTGTAACAGCCTGATTGAGCTCTCTTTCATCCAGAGTACAATCATGGACACCTAGTTCATGGCAATCAAAAAGCCAAAAGTATCCAGAAACAAAACCTGAAGTAACAAAAGAAAGTACAAGATACTGGATTTTTTCTGCATGCAGGTAAGCTTAAGTAAGGAGCAGACATTCACTGAAGCATCCATTGCCCCAGACATAGGGACTCATCTAAATGTCAATATAAATTTCCAGTCTGCTCCCAGAAAGGGTTCCCACTAATTCAACACTCAGAAGCAAGTATGAATTTCCATGTGGTTTGAGTCCTTGTTCATGAACTTCTTGCTTCAAAACTCATTGTCAGAAAGCTTTCTCCTGAAATCCATCTTCATACTCCTTTTCTCTAAGTGTCTGCCATCTCCCATACAGCATATTTTCCTTCAGTCAAAGGAACCAAAAAATTCTGTTTAGCCACCAGCCATATTAGCTTTCCTTTAAAGCTGGAGTTAACACTCTCACCAAGCAACATGGGGAGCTCAGGGCAGTGGGAAAGAAAGAGAGCTGAGGTGTTCATGGCACAGCAGTGAGCAGTACCACTGGGAAACACAGAGTACTGGAGAGCCCTAATGAAATACGTTGGCACCAGTATAAACCATTGTCTCTCTGATTACAAAATGGCTGTGTTGAAATGACTGCCGGGCCCTGCTAAAACACCAAGCTCTTATATACCACTTGTCAGCCATCATTTTCAAAGCGCTTTCAGAGGGTGGGAAATGATTTATACAAGGTCACTGAATAGAAGCAAAATTAAACCCCTCTGTGTCTGAGTCATCTGCCAGCATCCTAACCACTGAGATACTCCAGGAAACCCTGCCTTCTTTGTCATGTTAGCCATCTACAGCACAGGATATAGCAACAGCTACAGCTACAGCTATACAGACTGGACTTCCCCAGAGTTATCAGGACAACTTTAGTGGTGCAGCTCTGAAGCACTACATGTGAGAAGCAGATCTTCTTTTCATATGCAGCAAAGCAATGCAAATCACAGCATATTTTTTCCCTGAAATCTATGGAACAGAAGTGCTCAGTAAGGCCACACTAATATCACGTTTACACTTAAAGTCATGAAAGCAGGAAACTAATAATTTGTGAGGTAGAAGAAAAACTGCAAACTCTGCACTTCCATGTGGTTAATGACCTTTCTATGACCTTTCAGTTTTGCACCTCATCTTTTATTTAAACTATTTTGAGCCATAGGGTTTTCTGTGAAGCATACATCTGTATCCCTTTTCTTAAAGCACTTCAAGATTAAAGTGAGATGTTTTGGTCAGGAAGTCAGAGGAAGAGGCACTTAATGTTTGTCTCTAAGCAGTTTTACAGAGCTAAGCAGGGATTCTGCACAATAAGGCACAAAGGAAGCTGAGGAATAAGGCTGAAGTTTTTGGCTTGCCAAGTAAAATGTCAGGTTAGCCACTTAATCATTCAGCTTTTGGTACTTTGCTAGGCTCGGGAAATGGTTATCTCAGTTCCCTGTACTGTGAATGGAAAGAGGTAACAATGCCAAATTACAACCTAAACTCAAAGGCAGAGCTATGGAGGACTTAGGGTAACATCTCTATCAACTATAGGAACACTCACTACTAAAGTTGGGTGGCCTGGCTTCACTTCTTTGCCCAAGGTCACCCCTCTTGGGTCCTTCCATTTGTTCAACAGAAGAATTAGGAACCATAAAACAGTTCTCAAAATACCAAAAAGTATTCTTTTAGAGGAACAGACTGAAGGACTGAATTGGACAGGATTGGGGGAAAAAAAAAAGGCAAACTAAACTTTCAATAAATACACACAGTATTCAGATAGTGGAAGCTCTGGAAAGCTCAGTTTAATCTACAGGGTATTTGCACATCACATCACTTAGCAGGAGCCAGAAACTCAGGCTGAAGACATCACTTTTAATATCTCCTTGGGAAGCAGCTTCATCTGGCATCCTAACACACTAACTCCCACTGCATAGCCTCCACTGAAGTGCTGTGTATCACTCCCTCAGTGTACTGGAGCTGTAAACTCATCCCATTCACTCTTCTGGGAACTGTTTTGCCATTAAAAAATGTAAATAATAGTAGCTAAAAAACTAACCCAGAAAAAGCTTTGAAGTTTGCTTACAAACAAAATGCCTTCATAAACTCTCCCAATCATGTTTGTGCTAAAATATTGACTTTTCAGGGAGGTAAATATTTCTTCATTGCTTATTGCATAGAAGCTCATTCCTGCTGTTTATTCACATGCCAAGGCCAGTCAGTACTGCTGCAAAGCATATAATCCCAGGCTAGAGGCTTCAGTACAGTTCCCAGCATGTTCCCCTGAAGTTAGCCAGTGGCAATACTTTCATTAACTTTGGGGAGAGCCAGGTTTTATTTTCCTGCCTGTAGTGTTTCTCTGTGCCTTACAGTGTGCTTCAAAGGCTGTTGTGGTCTTTGGAAAGACTTTTTTTGCATGCAGAGTGCTGATCTCTCTTGTGTCCTGTTGTTGGACAGTGATGCCTTGCACAAGCCATTCTACAAAGTTACAATCATTTGTTTTTCCACGGTAACAATCAATTGTGGAGAATATTTGCAGCCGAGTCACTTCCAGCAAGGGCAAAATGTAACACCTGTTTGTGCAACTGTAAGCCCTATCCCTTCTTGGGGCTGTGCCAATTGACTATGGAGGGTAATAATTTTACCCATCCTCCTCTCCCTTATATCTTCTTCAGGTTTTTTTTTGTTCATGTCTTATTTGCAGAGCAAGGGAATTCTGAATTCTTTTTTTTATTTTTATTCCTGCGGCTACATCTCAGAGCAACCATCTCAAACACTGGACATGTTTAAATAAAGTACAGCTATCAGCTATCGGTGCAGAAGAATAACCTCTCCTATCTGCCCTAGCAGAAAAGAAAATACTTCCCCAGAAACAGAAAAATAAACCAACCTATTGTATTTCCCTGACAAAGTCACCTCCATATCCTCCAACTCACCTCACTCATTTCCAGCCTCCCAAACATCCTTCCTCTCTGCTAAGCCAGGAAAAGAAGGGCCACCTACAATACTGAACTCATGCCATTCCCAGGCATGGAGAAGATGGACCAAAACTGGCTTTCTCAATCCAGGGCTCAGGCAAAAGATTGTTGGAGCCTGAGGTCACAACCTTATTCCAAGAACGAGGAAAAGCTCCAGCAGCCAACAAGCTTTTGCATCAGGTTGAGGCAGGGAGGGAAGAGAGCTACACAGCCACATAACTGCTGACCTCATGATGAGAGACACGTGCCCATTGTGTGCAGGCTTGGCAGAGTGGAGGCAGAGATAGATCTTCCTCAGCCAAACCCTTCCTCTTCCCTCTCCTGCCCTCAACACTTCTGCAGTTGAAGGAGAGGGTCAAACAGCCCAAAGAAACAACAGGACTTAACTAAAGGCATGTTGTAATTCAGTACTGGAGGAATTACTTGAACCAGCCTTCTTGGTATCTGTGTGCTCTACACACAGAAAGGTTTCTTGTCATGCTTTTTTCTTTTTTTCTTTTCACCTTCTTTTTCCTTGTTTTGTCTTATACATGTTCTCTGCAATCCCCATTCTCACCATTTAACCAGACATGTTACCTCCCCTCACAGCCCCAGCAGGAGTTTCTGATGATTCTCTTTGCCAAGCTGAGATGGAGGATTTTGGGAAAGGTGAGGCAGATTGGCTATAGTGGACTGAACTCAAAAGTTCAATGAAACACCTGCCCAAACCTGCCTGGTTTCCTGCCAGATAGAAAAATTAGTTCAGAGCTAACTCCTATGAGGATGCAGTGGCAGATGTGTGAGATGGACAGATGGGCTGAAAATAAGGAGATCCATACCCTAATTCTCTATTTTTTTCAGATCACAGTCAGGAAATTATTCTGACTGCTGAATTTTCCCACATTGCAATATCCCCCTTTCCCACACACCTTTATGTAGCATCAGACTTCATGCTTGCAAACAAGACTGATCTGGGGTATGAAGGTCAGGAGCAGTCTTGTCTGCAGGAACATAAAATGGTGGAGTACAGGATCACAACCTGGACTTCAGGGTTTCTGCAGTTATATCAGCAGGAAACAGAAAACTAGGGAAAACATACTCCTGGTGCTGAAGTAACAGGAGGCCTGATGAAAAGGGCGTGGAAAATGCACTTTTTACTAGTGAGGCTTTGCCTTCAGGAATCCCAGGGCCCTGAGATCAGAGGGAAAGCCTGGACCATGAAAGACTTCCCATTGAGGACCAAGTTAGGGAATATAAAGCAAACATCCACGAGTCCATGAAACCTGATCCCCAAGTGCCAAGGATACTGGCCAATGTCATTGTGAGGCCACTTTCAGTTATCTTTGAAAGGTCAAGGCAAACTGACCTTTCAAAGTGACATTTCAAAGTGTTCCTGTGGGCTGGAAGAAAGTAAATGTCACTACCAGCTTCAACAGGAGCAAGGAGGAAGAACTGGGGAACTACAAGTCTCACTTCTGTCAGTGGGGTGGTGATAGAACAAATAATCCTGGAAACCATTGCCAAATATATGAAGAACAAGAAGATGACTAGACATATTCAGCATGGATTTATGAAAGGGAATTTGTGCTTAAAAAACCAAATAGAATTCTGTGGTGAGACACCTGGCTTGGTGGATGAAGGGACGTTGTTTATCTTCACTTTGACAAGACTCTTGATACGGTCTCCTATAAAATCCCCATAGATGAACTGATGAAGTACAGACCAAATAACTGTATAGTGATGTAGACTGAGAGTTTGCTAAATTGCTGGATTTAATAAGTTGTCATCACTGTCACAAACCCAGCTGGAGGCCCATCACTAGTGGTATACCCCAGGGGTTGACACTGCAGCCAAAACTCCAAGATATTTGTTGATGACCTGAATGATGAAGCATCATCAAGTGTTGATCCTACCCCTTTGCTCAACTCTGGTGGGACACACTTGGAGTGCTATGTCCAATGCTGGGTGCCCTGGCCACACTGAAGTGAATCCAGAGAAAGGTCATGAGGTTGATTAAGGGATTGGAGTATATGCCATATGAGAAGAGGCTGAAAGAACTGGGACTGTTCAGCCTGGAGAAGAGAAGGCTCAGAAGCATCTTACCCATGTGAAGGAATCCCTGATAGGGGGTTGTTAAGAAGATGGAGCCAAACTCTCCTTAGTGGCATCCAAGGACAGCACAAGAGGGAATGCAGTAAATTCCAATAAATTGAAAATAAAAAATTGTGGTCAAACACCAGAGAAAGTTGCACAGAGGCATTGTGGAGTCTAAATATCTGGAGATTTTCAAAACCTGACTACACATGGCTATGAGCCACTATTTCTAGTTGTCCCCACTTTGAGCAGAGGGTTGGGCTAAGCCATTTCTAGAGGCTCATTCCAGCCTCAGCCATGATGTGATGCTGTGATAGTGTATTACCTAAGATATGCTGTCCCATACACCTCAAGTCAATCAAAGCAGAAGGATCTCTAAAAATTATTCTTCTTGTTTCAAAACAAGGCCCTCTAAAAACAATAAATGGTACCTGTGTAATTCCTGTCCTGTTTGCCTAGCTTGTCCTTCAAGTTCTGCTATTGATTCTAGTGTTTCATTATCTTTATTCATTCGGTTGCTTGGGGTTTTTCCCAAAGAGTAACCTGAACCTTTTCTAATGACATTTAAGCCACTCTTATAGTGCACTATACATTTAAGAAAGATTAAGTACTCTATCTGTATTTGGGGAATGCTGTTGTGCTGCCTTTCCGTCTTCTCTAACTTGAGTACAATTTTTTCAGTCTCAGCATGATAACACAACTCTTTCCAGATTTCTGATCATTCCTATTTCCCCCTTCTGGCCTCTTCCCAGCTGACCTGAATCTTTACTGGAGTGCTCCAGACTCAACAGAATACTGAAGCCAAGGCCTCACCAATGATAAGTGGAGCAGAAGGATGACTTCATCTGTCTCGCAAGCTGCATTCCTCTTACCAGAACCCAATACAATGTCTGCCTTTTTTGCAACCCCATGACACAGCTGATTCATGTTCAGCATGTGATCTACTATAACCCTAGAGTCTTCTCTAAAGAGAACTGCCAGCTAAACAGTTGTTCCCTGTCCCAAATTTGTCTAGTTGCTCTATTTCTGCTTGGATGTACCATTTTGCACCTGCACCACTGAGCTCTTCCTTTTTCAACCTATTTCTGTAACTTGTCACAAACATTTTGAATTCTGACCATGGCTTCTAGCACACACTCAGCTTTGAAATCACCCAGCTGGTTATAGAAGAGGGTGAACCAGGGCAGGCCCTTGCAGAATTCCACTAGTACAGTTTTCTATGCAGACGGTGATTAATTCATAGTAAACGATTAATTTATAGTTAAACTATTAGTGTGCCTTCCAAGCACAAGCCAACAGTCACTATTGCACAGACTTATTCTAGAGAGCATTTGTCTGTCGTGTCAGACTACACCAAAACAATAATCAAGATGGAAGACCCTTACCTTCTCCCCATTCCCTAAACCACTTTTCCTACTGTAAAAGGAAAGATCTGCTTTACATGACTTGCTTTTAATAAATCCATGCTGACTGCTGCCCATCTTGGGCTTGCAAACAATTTGTTTGATAATTTTGCAGAGTTTTCTAGGGTCTGCAAAATGGACATCCATCAACCTCTTCTCTGCTCCTCTGTTCCCCATTTTAAATGAATAACGAGTCAATATTGCCCAAGAATGCCTACTTTATGGAAGTGTCCAAAGGAAAAGTATTCAGGAATTTTTGTCAGACCTTCAAGCTGGAACTTCAAGACTGTCCAGGTCTGTGAGACTTTTATTGAAGCTCCAGGTCTCTGATCCATGAGTGGGCTCTCCTGTCTGGCATAAGACAGAGGATATTGACCGACTTATACATGGGTAAACTTGAAAAGGACTTTCAAAATTCCCACCTATAAGTGTCAGTACTTAAAGAATAATGCTGACTAGCAGAAACTGATAGTTCCTGTGCCAAAACCTGGAAAGATCAAGAATTTTAATGTGCAGGTATCTTAGTACTAGAGAGTAATTGGTTTCGAAATAATATGTCTATGTCCTGGCATTTTACTATTAATCTTTTCCTTATTACTACTCTGCTTTGTGGCTTTCTTGAGATAAACTGGTACATTATATCATAGGTCTCATTTATCAAATACAGTCTTAAAAGTAAATGATGCATGCTCTTGCAGAATATGTACGCTTCCAGGCCAGGCTGCCTCAAGCAGTCAAACAAAATCAAGCTGCTCCAGCCCTTACACTGGATCTAATCAGTTACCAAAAAGGGCAAAATCTCCCACTAAACCTTTCCCCTCTCTCACCTTTCCCCTGACTGGCAGGTTTTCCCTCCAGTTTTACACTTGATGGCTCCCTCTCAGGTTTTATTTTCCAGCAGCCCAACTGTCACTGTCCCTGTTTTCCCAGAGATAACATTTCTGTACATCAATATTCACTATCTATCCATGTCACATTTAGCTTTAATCCTTCCTTAGATTTTTGTTCCAGGCCTTTGCAGTCAGTACCTGTTGCAATGGAGGGGAGGGGGTCTTGCAAACTTGGTTAGGCAACCTGATTGTGTTTGATGGAAGTATCTTGAGTAAACAGCTTGTTATGTACATGGACACTTGCTCAAGAGGTTGAACATTGCATTACTCATTTACACATGGGATGTTTTGAAAATAAAACCTAATAAAACTGCCTTCTTATCAGATAGTGTTTAACTCATTCATGTTTGCAAAGGATGATTCTGAAATTCCCTTTCTATAGTTCTTTTCCTCTTATGACTGTTTATAAAAGGTGACCAAGCTTATGACTACTGCAGGGAGGTAGCTGTAACTAATCAAAGCACAGTTGAGGCACTAACATCCCGCCTATCTGAAATCTCCCTCTAGTTTCAATTGAACAAGGCTTTCTTTTCCACTTCCTAGTCTAAATTGTTGCTCTGGAATGTTAAATATTTGCCACAGATCACTCCAAAGCTGGCAGTACTTCAGCAGGAGATAAAGTGACCTCTGGGAGCAATTTGCAACATTTACAAGAAGTTCTGAAATCCTACAAGGAGGTAAAAAAAAAAGATCTTTACACAGAATAAGATTTTCTTCATGATTAATTAATAAGTATTATATTCATTCTGCAAACAGGTAAACTGAATCAGAAAACCCTCAAACTTACCTGCATACCTGAACTAGAGCCAACTGGAACTGAAGAACATTTTCAAAAATTCGACACTAACACCATGATGCCCAATTAAAGGGCTCAAAACCCCACTGGAGTGTCTGCAAGTACAAGTGAGGTCATGAGTCTGACAGAAACTCACTGCAATCCAGGATATATCCTGGTCCTGGAGCTGTGTGGAATGACCAGCACAGCAGCAAAGGGTTTGAGGAGTGTAGTCCCCAAGCAACCTGGCAGATCAAGAGAGAACATGCTAAAATGAATCAAGTTGCATTTGAAATCTTCCTTGTTTTTAATCTGACATGAATAAAAGGGCAATAGGGAATGTAATAGCCTGAGATTTATGAAAAAGGCATATTTTGCTAATAGAAAAAGAAATCCCATTATGATCCTTAGTGGGAAAAAATAAGGTTTTTTTTATAGTGCTAATTAGTACTATCCAAATAATCAGTTTAAATCACCTGCTGCTATGTTTTCAGTGCTGTGGACCAGAGATCAATAGCCTCATCCCCAGTCCTCCATTTTTAACCATTCCTGTTCTTTTTCTCTCCTGGACTCTAAAGGATTCCACTTTCTAGCTTGGCAATTTTCTCTGAAAAAATAGTTTCTTTACTCTCACATCCATCTGGCCAGCCACAACAAGCCACAAATTTCGGAAACTGCAATAAATATAAAACAAACAAACAAAAAAATCCCAACCTAAATCACCATGGAAATAGCAAATTCAACTACTCCTATTGAATTCTGCCAGCTTTAAACGGACCCCTGGAGCCAGGTTCTCAAGTATTTATTATGCACAATTACTGATGGGTTTTTTCCTGTTTTTTTTTTTTTTTTATAAGAAGGTACATATTGGGTGCTCAGCACCCACCCTCTTGTAAAACCTGGCATATGCAATTAGTCAAAGCAACAATTGTGCAATCCTAATTACCTGCTTACACAGACTTAAATAGGTGGTCACCACCAAAGGCCATGTCTATACTGCTAAAATAAATGTTCCT
This sequence comes from Grantiella picta, assembly GCA_013397955.1. NCBI lineage: Eukaryota > Metazoa > Chordata > Aves > Passeriformes > Meliphagidae > Grantiella > Grantiella picta. Next base: position 831,563 of record VZRM01006682.1, read on the forward strand.
GGGACCATTTCTGGCCCTGAGGCCAACTGGCATGTCTGTACAGTTAAATTCCCTTATCCATCAAGACAGAGTAGCCATATCCAACTTGTTCATTGAGAGCTGAATAGACTGTATGGACTCCCTATGCTTTGGAATTGTTTGGAAGCCTGCTGGTTAACACCATCCAGCATTGCACAATGGAACATTTTAACTATTCAATACCATGGATGATTGTGTATCAGAGCCCAGGAATGTGTGCTGCTTAATATACTAATATGGACATAGCCTGAGACTCAACTATGACCTGAAAGTTTCATGTTAGATGACAATTATTGTTTTTATTCAGAACAAAATAAATGTCCCACTGTAAAACCAGTGAAGACTGTCTATGCCTCTCTATGGACTTCATTCAACATGGGCTTGGTTGCTAGAAAATATATATATTTATAGTTCATATTGTTAGTATTTATGTTGCAGATTAGCCAAGGAATACCAGTCAGGGACAAGGACATTTGCATGAGCTGCAAACGCAAAACAAGAAGTGTCTACTTCAAAGGCTGCAAATTTAGGTTATATTATCAACATGTATGGGACAGACTGCATTAGCTGATGCAGATGCTGATGGAGATAGATGGGAGCTCTCACTGCCCCTGCTAATCCCAGAGTTGGACACGTGGGAAGCACGGTGTTGAAAGATTCATTTGCGCTGGCCAGGAGCCAGCTCAAGTCCAGATGTAGTCTAGACAAATCAGGCTGTAGCTGCCAAAAGCTGGGGCTTGGGAGCTTGTAGGCAGCGCTGTGTAAATACAGCCTGGCTTCTCCAACCTGGAGCTAGACAGGCCCTGGCTGTGCCCTGTGGCCATGCCAGCTGGGTCTCATTCCCTCGGGCAGCTGAACCCTGTGTCATGCCACAGATGTGCTCCTGCCCCACATTGATCTCCTGCTGCAGCTCCGGCCACTGCAGGCTGGACATGTCCACGTTAGAGCAACTGGGTCAGTGTGTAACCACCTGCCTTCAGCCCCAGCTGGGTGCAGGCTGCCAGACTCACCCTTTCTGTGCTATGGGCAGCACCACAGGACTGACCAGGGCACGAAGACTTGTCACTGGTGGGGAGAGCCCATGGCTAATGCATGTGGCTAATGCATGTGGCTGGGACAAGTTTGTAGCTGCACTAAACTAAATTAGTCTTAGAGCTTGGACATAACTGAGGTTGATTTGTGCCTGACCCATGCATGAATGAGAACAATATTTTGCCATAGGCATTAGTTTTAATATTGCAAATTATATATTTTATAAAAGAAAGAAGGGAAGGTATTTGCTTTTTGTCATGCCCTTTGAAAATTATTGATTTTTTTCTCTCTCTCTCTGATAAACAAAAAAAGCAATCAATCTGGAAAAATGACACAACTTTGTAATAGCAGTAATAGAGATTCCTGCATTCAGCATCACAGCCTTGGCTGCTGCTGGCCTACTCACAGCCTCCCAAGGCACTGATTATATTCTCCATATTAATTCATGTATTTCATTGAGCTACTGCTCCTGAGAAACTCCTGATCTTGTACCTCAGCTGTGGAGCCCACATCCATGTGAGCGCCTTCCTATGGCTGCAATGTTGGGTGCTGCTGTTGGCTCCAGGGCTGCTCATTCTACAGCCTTTCCAAGAGCCTCTGCTTCCCACTGCTTCTTCACTAGAAAAGGCCTTTTAATCTTAACTCCTCAGCTGAGCTCAGAACTGAGCATTTTGATGTTCTCCTCTACTGCTTAGGGAGGTCTGAGGCCAGGTGAGGACTGACAGCTCTGCCCTGCTGGCACAACTGCATTTTGTGTTCAGGGTTTTGTAGTACTGCTGCAGCTGCTGAGTTTCTGTGCTCAGTAACACCATGTGATGAACCCAGGCTTGCAGTACTTCAGAAGGACAGCTTTAGCGTTGGTTCCTTATTCCCTCTAATTCTAGTGCTTCCGAAGGAGCTCAGAGTAATTAGTATTATTTACAAATATGGCAGGAGATGTCTTGGCATGCAGCACACTGGGGTGTCTGTGCACCAGATGGAAACAGAGAAATGCTGCCACTCCAGGATTCTCCCATCAATCTGGTGCTCTTGACATTTGTGTAAAACTCTGCCTAGAGGAAAAATATTAGAGTCAGGACCCCCACCCACTCTCACAGTGAATGATCTCAATCAGGAGCCAGTACTGAGATATACATTGATTGTGTTTTAATTTAGGTGCAGGTTCACTGCCGTGTCGGGGTCTGTGGTGTACTGCTTCCAGGAAAGAGTGATTCCAACACAAACAGGTACCTGAGGGGAAGGAGGAAAACTGGCCATCCACATGTGATGGACAGTATGTGAGTGTTTATCAGATGAGTACAAGCACCAAGGAGGTAAAGATGAGTTTTATTCAGCCAAGAGCTATCAGCCCAATCTCTGAAAAAAGAAGCAATCAAGTAATTTCTGGGGAAAGGGATAAATATTGCCACTCTCTATTAGTGGATGTCCAGGGGCAGGCAGGCTTTAAAACTGTCTGGATCCACTGGGATAGATGTCTCAGGGGTCTAAGATTCTGAGAAGAATGGCAGCCCTTCCTCTGCCTCCACATCAGAAGAGGCAGCACATGGTCATGATGTCCAGGGCAAATTCTGCAGCTTCATCCTAATGTAATTATCCTAATGTATGGGTGGTCTCCATATCAACCCTTTAGAAATGAGTCCTGGCTATTTTTTCCCACTGTTCATCTGTGCTTTTTTTCTGCATCTCCTGCCACGCTGTCTGGGGCTCCAGGTGGAGGTGATTTTGAGAAAAATAGGAACAATAAGGCTTTCCTCACCCAAGGGTGTGGTGAGTGAACAAAGAGGGTATAAAGACCCTCAGTAAGTGCCCTCGTCCCCCAGTGCACGACGCCAGCAAAGCCTCCTGCCCAGTCACCCTGCCTCTACCGGGTTGTCTCCGATGGTACCAGGAGAAGGGATTCACAATGCTGCAGCAGAACTCCAGCCCCGGAGTCCCGGGGCTCTCCCAGCCCTGCCACATCCCCTTTGGCTATTACCATGCTCACGGTGAGTGCCAGGGCCTCCAGAAAAGCTGACCATTGCCACTATGAGATGTCCAGGGGCTCAGCCTTGTGCTCAGGGCTGTGCCAGCTGCATACCTGGGCTTTGCTGCAGTTGTACCACTGGAGGGGTTAGAGTTTCTGCTGATTTTCCTGGGCGATTGGCTGTAATTACAGCATGGAGAGTTCCTGATGAAAACAAATGCCAGCATGTATTGTTACAGGGCTGCAGCCAGGAAAGGCTTCCTGATTGCCATCTGAGATCATCGCCTCAGCCACGGTGTGGGCAAGGGCTGAGTCAGCTCCCCTGCCCCTGAGAACCCCTGCACCCTGGGGGGATTTCTATCCACATCTGCACTGCCTCTGCTCCTGCCATTGTCCCCAGTGGCACCAGTGACAGCCCCAGAGGGACTCGCCTTCCTCAGGGGTGGGAAACAGCCTATTCATCAGTGGGGTAGGCACAGGATCCCAGCTTTGAAGCCTGTCCTTCCAGAGCATCCCCAGCACGACCCTTTCTGCCCTGTGTTTTGGTTATTAATCACAGATTTTGGTGATTTTTTTTTTTTTTTTTTAATGAAAGCAGGTCCAGCTGTCAGCTATTCTCGTTCTCTGGGTTGTTGATCCTAGGGGAGATGTCATAGCTGGCAGCTCTCCTATGTCAAGCATAGTCACTGCAGAGGAAATAAAATTAATCTTGCTGCTTTCCAACAGATAATGAAATATTTGCAAGCCAGTTATTTTACCCTTTTCCCCACTTTTTTTTTTTATAAAGACTTCTTCACCATCACCTTCAGAATAGCTATTGCTTCTCTCCCTGCCATGCACCAGCGTGGTAGAGAGGAGCATCTGGAAGGAGAGTGCAGAGCATCTCTGCTATAACCATCACATCCCTGAGAGGTTTCTCATTTCCTCTCCTGCCTTCCCAGGACAGCACAGGGTTTTACTTGCAGCCTCACAGACAGCCCATAGCATTAAACCAGGTATCAGCTGCTGCTGACAGGCTACTGGGAAACTTTGAGACACAAGCTTTCCTCTGCCAACTGTATAATAAATTTTACCTTATCTAGCTTCTCCCTAGGACTGTCTAACAGTCACATCATTACATCCTGCAAGGTGACATTTCCTGTGAATAGTGAAAGACAACAAACAAGTGAAGTGATAAATTAGGAGCAAATACTTGATGAGCACATTAGCATACAAAAACTTGTTTCTTTAATCTTCTATCAAACATTTAGCAACAGGGTGTGGGGGTGTTAAATGAAGTGCTGTTCCAGTTATTTGATGGTGGAAGTTGATGCATGTGCTGGGAGGAGAGCAAACAGTCAGTGCTGGCCAGCGGGAGTAGATCTTTTCAGCCCTGCTGATGTCAATGCCTGCTCCCTGCATGGAAAAGATGCAACATGTGTTAGATAAGTGAGTCATCCCGGGTCAGGCCCAGAGCCAGCAACTGCTGAGCTCTTTTCCAAGCTCTGCTACTGATTTGCTTGATGGCCTCTGTGGGTTTTTCAGGCCAGAAATTTGTCATTGCACACTCAAACTGCCCCTTAAGAAAGCAGCTGGTTTCTTGGCATCCACTGCTTCTCTCAGCTTCCTAAAATAGCAGCCAGTCTCTGTTACCTTCTTGCTTTCCTACCTGGATAATGGAGACAATTGCTCCGATGGATCCTAGTGGTGTGCAAACAGATAGGATCTTGCCAAGACAAATGTGTAACGTCAGGATCTCTAACTCTTTGCTGTAGCATGGAGATGTCTGAGTCACACAGACTGAAGCTACAGAAACACTGAACTCCCTGTGACTGACTTCACCCTCTCAAGCATCCCTGGGCTGTTGCTTCTCCATTAATCCCCCATTAATAACTACTTTTTTACATCTGTCATTTGGCCAGCTCTTAGCTTATACCCTATTCATCCTGTGTAATGTGAGCTCATTAATCAAGCTGTCATGTGGTGGAGAAAGCCAAGAATACTGTGTGAACCAGATTTCTAATCTTGACCAAAGAAAAAGGGAACAGGTTTCTTTGACAAGACCTACCTTCCACAAAACCCTGCTGATTAGCACTGGTCTTATTTTAAACCTCTAACAGCTTGCTGTTGGAGGCCCGAATGTACTTTTGATGATTTTGTTGAGGGATACTGTCCTACTAACCAACATATTGCTCCCTGGAGTGCCCCTTTTACACCTCTGAAGTCCCAGAGCTACTCTGTCAGTCTCCCATGTCTTTAGAATTTCCCTAGATTTGCACAAATAAGACTTTACCACGCATTTTAGTCTTCTCCTTTAAGACACAAAGATAGCCAGGCCAGATGATGTAAAAATGTTTAATTTTAGCAGATGCTGCCTCACATCCTCCATTGTTCCAGATGGTAAATGATATACTCGCTCCATCCGCAATATCATAAGGGATGAACATCTATCTCCTTCCCAAATGCAGAATACAAGTAGCCTTTTTTTGGGTTTTTTTGAACACGGTTTGTGATTTTATCATCTGCATTTGGTAGTTGATCCATACAGCCATGGGGATGAGCTTGGGAGAAGAGGCAGCATTGTGACATGATTATGTGAATGTTTTCTGCATTTCTTTCACTCTCTTGGCTGTTGATAGTCTATTAATCCTTTGGTTTCCTTTTATCAATCACTTACATTGTTTTAACTTGTAATTTATCATCACCGTTGTTCTATTTCCTGTGGGATTTGCCTGATTTATACATAATTTCTTCGTGTTATATTGCTCTTTCTACATCTCTTCTAAAAGAGGCTATTTCTTACTCCACATATCTATTTTTCATCTCCATGATTTCATGATTTGTTGAAAACCTGGTAGAATAGTCTTGGATATTTTCCAGTTTTTATTAACTACTTCACATTTTACATTTATGTTCCCAGTCAACTATGCCAGCAACAGCTTTAAAGATATGTAAACACACACATGCATGGACACATAAACACAGCACAACCTTGACCACTCAGACATCAGTGGACAGCAAAAAAATGGCCATGTTAGTAATGATTTGGATGAAGTGGGAACACCAAAGAACAGACTTGGCAATGTTTTGTAATGACATCAAAGTGAGAGAGTGCATTTAGCCCACCCTCAATATGGTGAGCAGGCCTTCAGTGATGTCACTACTAAAAAAATTTTGTGATCTTTGTCTCCTGGATGGTGCTCTCTGCTGCTCTGCAGACATCTCAGTTCCATCAGTCACAGTGAAGTAATGTGATATACCAGCCTGTGTCTCTTAGAAGTGACAAAGTCTGTCAGCGCTGCTGACAATGACACACGTTCTTCAGGTCTGCTGACTTCACCAAGGGCACCAGCATCACTTGGATTTTCTCCTGAAGAGGCTACAGCTAGAAATTTGACCACAAGGTCACAAGGGCTTAACTTGCCCCATGGCTACTGATTTTTCATTGGCAGAAACCCAATCTTCGATGCAATCTCTTCCAGTCTTACCAGGCCACACACTTGTCTATGGCTTAACTGTTGCTCTACCACAAGCTCTGCCAAATCCTCCACCTCCAAGATATCATCTTCATGGACAAGCCCAGATGTCTGAAGCATTAAAAACCATTGATAAAGTGAAGACTGTCCAGTGCCATAGATGTGGAGATCCTCCTCCCCACACAGGGCAGCAATAACATCCCCTTGTGTTTTGGGTTCAACTTTGTTTGTATTTCTGACTATAGAAACATATGGGTGTTTGTGTTCAGAGATATGTGCAGAGTCTGTGCACACTGCATACATAGGCTGATAATTAGTGTTCTAATCTACTTGAATGAGATAAATCTAATTTGATTATGGCCTGTGGTACAAAAACAACTTCTAATTTTTAGATTGAGTGATTAGTCCTTACATTTCTGTCAGAAGGAGACTCTCTTTTGAGCTAGCCAGAGCTCTTTGAAGTTTGAGCAATGAACCCCTACTATTTTAAACTCTGGGGAACTGCTGTTGGTTGCATGAAATGATCCAACTAACAGTGAATTAAAATCCTGGTGTGGCTTCTTCCTCTGAGCTGTGAAGAGGTGACTGGAGGACTGAATGCCCTGTTCTCTTGTGCAGTGTGGTGGTCTTTTCAGCTGCCCATCAGTGTCTCATTTCCAGTTTTATTAAGTGGAACTTCACTCCATAAATCACATCTTGTTACTTGCAGTACCAGAAGGAAGACATTTCCTGCTGGTACTGGGCAAAAATGCTGTGCAGGCTTTTAGAGCTTAGCAGCTGTACAGAGCCCATCCTGGTGCAGGAGCACAGAGGTCCTGGGTTTCTGAGAGCATCAAAATGGTTTTGACTCTGCCCCTTTACAACTGACCTGAGTGGAATGCATGAGTCCATGTGGGTGCTGTTCAGTTGATTCAAATCAAGAGGGTAGGACAAGCTAACAGCAGCACGAGAGGAGGACAGCAGACAAGCTGCTCCAACATGCCCCTGCTAGGCACTTGCCTCAGTGCCCAGGACACCTATGTGCAGTTTGGGGTTGAGTTTCTGTGTGCTTTTCAGGTTGAACATTTACCTGTACTTAATAACCATGTGTCAGTATCTGCTGCATTCCTCACTCAGTGTCCCAAACCATCCCCTCAATAGCACAGTAAGCAGTTGCTTTGTCTTTTGTCTTTATTAGTCCCACAGGAGACAATATTGCCTTTGCTTATGACCCTGTGCTCTTGCTGGCACAGCTGTGCTCCTGCCAGAGCACGTATTAGTTCCTGGGCTCAGGGTGCTTACAATGTGTTTTGTTATGTGTTGACACAGACACACACATGCTGGTTTACCCTAGTGACGTGGGTCTCTCAAAAAACTGAGAGCTAAATTCCAGGTGGCCACGGGGGCTACACAGAGTCCAAAACACTGCAGGATGTCTCCCTGCATCTCAGAGCTGATTTCAAAGGGACAGGGAGGCTAGAGCAGGGGTGGGGTAAGAAAGAAAATAAAAAAGGTGATTTACAGGCCTAAACAGTCTTCTGGCATTGGTGGTCATGATCTTGCTTTCCCTTACCAGAAAATAGTCTTCCCCTAACTGAGCTGCCCATCCTGAGAGTGTGAGGGTATCTGAGCTGCCCTTGGGTGCTGCTCCAAGTCCCTGGTCAGGGTGACACAGGCCCTGCACTCCGCTAGCTTCGGTTTCATCATTCCACACATCTCCTGGCGCAGGCAGGCATGGGAAGCAAATCTTGGCAGCTGCCTCTGGAACCACGTTAGTACTGTACTATCGGAGTTACTGCCACCGAGATGTCCTCATCTTCATCTGGTTCCATCCAAGGGAACCACTGCCCTTCCTCCATGAGAGACCACAGCAGTCAGCAGCACAGCAGGTACAGAAAGCAAAGCCCAGCATCAAGAAGGGATAGACATCTGCTTCAGCTGGGAAGCCTGGCTGTCTACAAAGCAGCTTAAAAGGTTATCCTAGGTAAAACAAGGCAAACAAAGCAAACTTGTGGGCTTGTTTCCGTGGATACTTGCCTGGAAGTGGAGGCATCCTTTAGAAGTCTTCATAGCCGCAGTGCCATGGATTGTTATGAATCACTTGGGACAAATACATCCTCAAAGCAACAATGACTTTTTAGTCCATTGTAAGTAGCTCATGTGTTGATGTTTTAGAGAATAACATTGCTTAATGTGTTTATACTTTCTGAAGGATGACGCAAGAATGTCTCTTTATAAGGTAATGAGCTCTTGTGGAAAGATCCATATGGCAGGTACAGCATTCACGGCAGTATTATCCAGAGCATCCTGTTGTCATTTGCACAGTTTTTCTTTCAGGTGTTTGGGGCACATGCTGTATCACTTATTTTTTTAACGCCAGCAGATATGTGCATGGCACCCTTTTATAGCCCGTTCCAATTTTGCTTGCCGCAGGGGCAAAACATTTTTCAGAACTTCCAAAAATTTTTAGTAAGCTCCCTTATGTGTGTTTATGTAGCCTTTCATCAAAGACTATAGAAAGAGGCCATGTGGTCTTGTGGCTAGATCAAAGCTAGAAAGCTCCTGAGATCTAATCTGGGCTGAGCCAGTGACTCACTGGGTGGTTTTGGCAAGTCACATGATCTGTTTGCTCAAGTTCTATCCAGCTGAAAAAAGCAGGCGAGAAATACATGCAGAATCCAACCTGAGCTTTCCAGCACAGATGTATTTACAGGAAATAATCTAAATTGATATACCACGCATGCAGGCTGGAGTTAATACTCTGTAACAAAGATTCCAGGTTCCTGGCAATACATATTGACTTCGGGCCTGTGGCTCTTTCTTTGCATCTGCAGCTCTCAAATGATCTCAACACATGCAGGACTACCTGAACAAGAGCCTGTATATATGGGTTAATCCTTAGGTTCTCATTCTGCAGTCATGCTTTTCACTCCATTCTTTATCTCACCTCCAGCAGTGTGTATCGCACTTTGTTCACTGCACTGGCAAAGGAGAGTGTTTAGTTCTCCTTCCAGGCTGACAAGTTGAGAGAGTTGGGGCTGTTCAGCCTGGAAAAGAGAAGACTCTGGGGAGACCTTATAGCACCTACCAGAACCTAAACAGACTACCAGAGAGCTGGAGAGGAACTCCTTACAATGGCATGTAGTGATAGGATAAGGGGGAATGATTTTAAACTGAAAGAGGCTATGTTTAGATTGCACATAAAGAAGAAATTCTTTACTGTGAGGATAGTGAGGCAGTGGGGCTGGCTGCCCAGAAAGGTTGTGAATGTCCCATCCCTGGTAGCATTCAAGGCCACATCGGGCGGGGCTTTGAGCCACCTAGTCTAGTGGAAGATGTCCCTGGCCTTGTTGGAACCAGATAAGGTCCCTTCCAACCCAAACCAGTCTGTGATTCTATGATTCTATTATTTTATTACCCTTTTACCAGAGCCTCTCAGGGCTCAGTGTGTGAATGCACAAGTCCTCCTTGCGTGCATACAACAGCATTTTTGCTTTGCATGGGCCTGCAGCCTGTAATGCTGCTCTCAGGTTACCTCCGAGGGGGAAAAGCGCAACTCAGCAGCTGTCTGATCCCGATCTCCTGTTAGTATTTATCCAACAATTTCTTCTGGAGAGACTCTCCACTGGCAAATAATTTCCCTCATGTGTTTTTCCCTTACACCTGTTTTGAGGCTGAGAATGCTAGGAAGGCAATCCTGATCCTAATCTATATTGTAATCCTTTCAGCCCAGCATAGGATGGTGTGAGCAATCTGTTTTCCTGACAGTAGTAATATCTGGAGGATGATTGTGTGCCTGGGGTTACGCTGTCATGTGCAACTGTGTTGAGTCACAAGCCAGGGGGTAGGAAGGGGAGTAAAAGGCTAAAAGTAAAACGTTCCTACACAAATCCAAGAATTTCACTATTACTGAACCCCTGCCATCGTCTGCAAATGTTTGAAAGTTAAGTGGGTCCTAGGGTGCTTCTTTGCTGTCATTAGATTGGGTGCGCCTTCAGAGTCATGCAAGCTCGTGCCTCACTACCCCTTTTTCTCCCTTCCCCAGTCTGAATAATCCAGGAGGCTGAGCTGCAGTCACTTATTGAGGCAAGGGGCAGCAGGAGCAAAGTGACCAATGGCCTGGCATCACCCACACCATCCTAAAACACAACCAGCATTCCAGGCACTCCTGGCATCACCTGGAAAATCCCCACCCTCAGGTACTCCAGTCGCAGGTCTCCCCTCCACATCCTCACTCTTCCTCCCACCACCAAGGCACTGGTACATTCTCAAGCATGTCTTGTGCCAACACACATCCTAACACAATGCATCATTTCCAGTGCCAAAACATCTCATGGTGCTGAATATGGGTGTTCCCATGCCTCCTAAACCTCCATGGGCTGGTTTTACTTTCAAAAATGGCCATGTTTCTCTTATTTTCACAGTTGTTTGCGAGTGAAGCTGCAGCTGAAGAGCCCAGAGCATGTCTCATTGCTGGAAGTAAGCTTTGAACATGTTTTTGGGAGCAAGAAGAAATTCAGACCTTAAGTCTAAATCTCAGAAGCTGTTTTGAAGTACTAAGGAGCCATCCAGATTCATCTGCAGTGAAGGGAAGGGAGTTTTGAACCAAAACTAATCAAAGCACTTAAATGGAATAAAACCCACTCCTACTTAACACCCTGCCACTGGCCATCCTGATGATTTTATTCTAAACCCAAAAGAAATTATTCATGTGCTTGCCCCAGGGGAAATAAAACCAGTTTTCCCTGAAAATATGCTTGGATTTGCCTGATGGGCTGTGACCAGGTTTTGATAGTGGGAGGGCAGGCTTCAGGGGTGGCTGCTGTGAGAAGCTGCCACAAGTTTTTCCAATGTCAAGCAGAGCCAATGTCAGATGGCTCCAGGATGGACTCACTGCTGGCCAAGGCTAAGCCATTTAGGAATGATAGCAACACCTCTGTGATAACATAGTTAAGGAAAAATGTTATTGTGCAGATGTAATTGCAGCCAGAGAAGAGTGGGGTGAGAACATGTGAGAGGAACAGCCCTGCAGACACCAAGATCAGTGGAGCAGGAGAGGCAGGAGGTGCTTCTGGCACCAGAGCTGAGATTCTTCTGCAGCCCATGGTGCAGCCCATGGGGAGGCAGCTGTGCCCCTGCAGTGCATGTAAACCCACAGGTAATGCGAGGCGAGAGTGAGTTTGCAACAGCTCAATATGAGTTATAAGCAAGCTCCATTTATTTCACGGCGTGCGCGGCTTATATAGTGTTACAGTGCTTCTAATTTTAGATCACTAATCTACTGGTTAATTACACAGGTTATAGTTTACATTTTCTAACATTCCATTCTCACACATTCAGAGTTACTCCTTCATTCTCCCTTAATCGCAGGTCTCCTCCTGACAGTATTCTTAGAATTCAAGGGCACAGCTGCATCTCTGGTGCCTTTCCCTCGGAGCATGTCAGGGCCTGGAAGGCCTGCTTAGTTAGCCGTAGTCTTGCTCGAACACCAGGCCTCTTTACCTCCTTATTTTCCAACACACAGGGATGCAGAGATCCACCTGCAGCACATGGAGGAGACCCAGGCTGGAACAGGGGAATGCCCAAGAAAGGGCTGTGACGCTGTGGGAAACCCATGACCTGTAGGGAGGGACCTGTGGACCCATGGAGAGAGGAGTCATGCTGGTGCAGTTTCCTGGTAGGACTTGTGACCCTGTGGGGGACCCACGCTGGAGCAGCGTGTTCCTAAAGGACTGCACCTCATGGAAGAGTGACCCACATTGCAGAAGTTTGTGGAGAACTGTTACCCATGGGNACCCATGGGATGGACTCACGTTGGCGAAGTTCCTGGAAGATTGTCTCCCATGGGAGGGACCCCAAGCTGGAGCAGGGGAAACACTCCTCTCCCTGAGCAGTAGCAGAAACAACCTGTGATGAACAGACCATAACCCCATTCCCATCTCCCTGTGCCACTGAGGGGGAGGAGGTAGAACTTGGGATGGAGGAAGGGGTGGGGGTAAGATGTTTGTAAGATTTATTTTACTTCTCATTACCTTGCTCTGATTTTGTCAGTAGTAAATTCAATTAATATCTCCAGTTTGAGTCTCTTTTGCCCATGAGGGTGTTTGGTGAGTGAGCTCTCCCAGTCCTTCCAAGGGCACAACAGGGCTGCAGGCACTCCTCAGTGCTGGGCTTGTCCTTCCCATCACAGCAGCCACAGCCAGGAATCCATCCCCACTGCTGAGGTTGGATCTGAACCCACAGGACTGCACAGTGCAGGTTTACAAGTCAGGGTCTGAAATTTGAAACAAAATGTCATCAAACTCTATTAGTGTTGGCATCTCTTGTGCTCTACTACATATATTAACAAGTAGTGGCACAGTAAATTTCAAGATGCAGTGGAGTAATTAAAACAATAAAATCTTTAAGACTGAGATGATGCCTTTTGTTGTCCACCCACATGAACAGAAAAAGAGATCTTTATATCTGTATCAGCTCTTCAAAAGAAATTCCTGAAAATAGCCTGGGAAAAAGCACTCTTTCCCTGCATAGAAACAAGAAGGGACAGAAAGGACAGAAAGTTGAGTCCTCTGCGAGGTTGTAATCCTGTCCTGCTTCTTGGCATCTTCTTATCTCACCCCTTAGTTTCCCCAAAGCCTCTCCAATAAACCTTCCACACTGGGACTCATTGGATCTGAGATATAAGCAGTTCTTGCATTTTGCATGTGGCTGAATTTCACTCCAGTGAGTAAAAAAAACCTAGCGGCTGAATTCAGTAAAAGGAACTTCCCATCTGTGTGTCAAGTATGGGAAGAGTCACAACTTCTGCCCCCAGCTCATATGGCTCTGCCCTGGACAGAGAGCCGAGAATGGTGCTTTACTTTGCACAAAATGCTGACACCAACAAATACCATAGTAGTGGAAGTAACTTTAACAAAATCCTGCTGGCTAGCACAGCACTTCTGAACCCCAGCTGCCTAATTTTTTTTTAAGTTGTTTTGAAAGTTAATTGTTGAGCCTCACAAAAAAAAAAAAAATTGGAGTTGGGCAACTATGCCAAGGTTAAATTGGGTCAAATCCTGAAATCCTGACTTCAGGCCAGACTCTACAGTTCCCATTGATTTACACAGGAATGTTCCAAGCACTGGATAATTTCTCCCTGGTTTACTCCTCAGGCTCTGCTGGTTGAATGCTGAGTTTGGATCTCTAGGTTTGACCCAGAAGGATGGCATCGCAGTGGACAGGCCAAGCCTGATTTGCTCCAAATCGAAGTGGTTAAAGTGTTATAATTTATGCCAGAGCAAAACTCCTGAGCATATCCTGAATGTAGCTGCATTATAGTACATGCCAGAGCAAAACTTCTAGATATACCCTTATGATCTGGGTGGAGACTTTCTGCATGTGGAAGCAGATACTCCAAGCATGGAAACTGGATCATCCCTGCAGAAGGCTTGGTGGGGCTGCCGGGGTTTAATTGCAGCTCTCTGCTTGCTCAGAGGCATCTGGTTTGAGTGAAGCCTCTCAAACTCACACCAAAGGGGTAGAACCCATATGGGCTCACAGCAGAGAGCTCAGTGCCCTGCTGGTCATTCCCATCCCTGGGTGTCTTGGCTTCTGTAACTCCTTGGCATTTTTTGACACTTTCCTAGTAAAGGAGGAGCAACTGGGATTTGAGATGGCTCCACTGGATTCATGCTGTGTGTCCTTGTCACCAAGAGCATGCTCAGCTGGACCATAAAGGAAAGCTCCTGCTCCCTCAGGCTGCCCAGCATAGAAGCAGATATGAGATGAGAAGCTGTTTCTGCGTCATTTCCGAGCATGCATTTTCTATTCACACTCAGAGGGATTTCTTTTTTCCTTCTTTTGAATGACTGCAGCAGTCTGAATAAAGGTTGTATCACTATCCACATACTTTTTTTTGGTTTGGTTGATTGCTTCTCAACTTAACTCCTCCCTTTTAGATCTTTAACTAAAGAATTTCTCCCACTGCTTTTGAGGACAACCCACATCCCTTGGTAGCTGGAAACATATATAAGGAAAGTGCATCATCCAGTCCATTGGTGGTTTATCCTGTTGGGTGTTTTATGTGACGATCACTGGAAGAATCACAGTGCTGAACTGCACGTTTTCTATGTTTGGCATGTGGTGAGACTAAATAATCCTGTCTGTTACAAAGTCACTCATGCTAGTTGTTTCCAAATGAATCAATAACCCTTTTAAAGCCACAGCTGTGAGACCATCTACTGCTGTGATCACCTCCCACTGGCTTTTGAACTGCCTACAGCCATACCCAGCATCTGTTACTCTATGCAAGTAATCCCATTGACTCCAAGAAGAGCTGGGGGTGTTCAGGGCTTTGTGTTTAAGTGGCAAACCATGGACACACTTCCACTCCCCCAGTGCTGGGAGCCCATTACAGCTGGTGTGCTTTCCGAAGTGATTCATCCTGACCTTTGCTTGAGACATACAATGGCTTCCTAGCAAAGAAGAACCAGATTTCTGGCAGAAACACTATAAAACCATAGTGGAAAATTTCCAGAAATTTTTAAATGCAATCATTTGCAAGGGTCAAAAGATCTGGACACCTGTTTCCAGGAAAAGCAGTGAGGAGGGAGGAGGTGGCTCGACCATCACTCAGCTGTCCCAGTGCCCAAGCAAGATTAGCACCTGGGTAAAGAGCAGGTGGCAGGTGCTGAAGACAGCAAGACTGAGATCACGGTGACAAGAAGAAGAGACATAAAGATTGTATTGCTTTTCTAGAGGCCTCTGCACAGCATAGAATAATGGAATGGTTTGTGTCGTTAGGGACCTTAAGTATCATCTTGTTTCAACCCCCCTGGCATGGGCAGGGACACCTTCCACTAGACCAGGTGGCTCAAAGCTCCATCCAACGTGGCCTTGAACGCTGCAAGGGATGGGATATCCACAGTTTCCCTGAGCAACATGTTCCAGTGCTTCTTGAGCTTCACAGTAAATATTTTATCCCTAATATCTAATCTAAATCTACCCTTTTTCAGTTTAAAACCATTGCCCCCTGTCCTATCACTACATCCCTCAAAAGGAGTCCCTCCCCATATTTCCTGTAAGGCCCCCTTTAGGCGGGGGTGGGGGAAGATGCTGCAAAGTCTCTCCAGAACCCTCTCTGCTCCAGGCTGAACATCCCCAGCTCTCTCAGACTGTAGAAGTGCTCCAGCCCTCTGGTCATTTTCATAGGGCAGGTGCTCCAACCCTCTGGTCATTTTCAGGACCATCCTCTGGAATTGCTTTAGCAGGTCCATGTCCTTCTTATGCTGGGGGCCCTGACGCTGAATACAGTATTTCATGAGAGCAGAGGAGAATGGATGTAGGTCTGATCAATCTTGCTGTGCCTTCTCACTGTGGAGAGACCAACAGCAGCTCAGGATGTGTGTGCTGGGAGCCCTCAGCAGCTCCTTTACCTCTAAGGTCACAGATGCTGAAGGCAAGCATTGAGCCACCTCGACAAACCCATCCTGTAGCAGTTCCATTGAACCTCTGACAATGAGCTGGGAGACCTAATTAGCCCCAACCCCCTTTCCCCGCGCTGCAGGTGCAGGGATTTTGCCGAGGGAGGCAGTCGGCTGTAATAAGCAATCTCCCGAGCTGCCTGCACCACTCTGCCTTGTCACTGGGTGAGGCCTTTTCCGCTCGGGCTCTGACTCATGCCCACATGCGTGAGCAGGATGTGCATCACGGGCCAGTCCCGGGTCAGCAGCTCAGCCCACGGCGCCCTGCGGAGCAGCCCTGCCTGCGCCCGGCAGCCGAAATGCTGCAGCGATCCAGAGCCGTGCCCAGTGCTGGGGACTGAGGCTGCAGGCGACTCCAGCATCTCCTCTCCAGCACACCTGGGCACCTCAGGAGGGACCATCTCCTGCCAGTGGCTAATGCTGGCAGTACTGTCTGTCTGCAGGCAGCAAGGCTTGCCTGAGGAGCCTGCAGACAGAGGGGTACCTCCTGTCTGGAGTCCAGACCCCATCCTGACACGACAAAAGCACTCTCCCTGCAAAGCCACCCCTGCCCCTTGCTGAACAGAGATTGCTCGGGGGTTTGGCTGTGGTTGGCACACACACATGAAGAGCTTCGGCCACAGCACAGCATCTAAAGGTGCTCCCTCTCCACTTGAAACACAAATCCTGCTTTTTCCCATGTGCCCAGAAAGAAAGAAGAAGAGGAGATTGAGAAAAATGTTACTAAGTCAGGAAATCATTCTGGAGGAGGGGGAGTAGTTCCTCTAACCTTGTACATGGGGAAAGAAACTATTTGCTGACTTTGCCTTATTTTTTAATTTATTGTTTTGCCAGCTGCTCAGATGAAAGGACAAAACTCTGCCTGCTGTAATGAGGCAGCCGGTCAAGCGTGCCTTTGCAGCACAGAGTATCTGGCTGGGACAGTAGTAATGAGTAGAGAATAGTCCAAAGAGTTCATGGGACACATCCTTTCAAATCCCTTCCTTGCAACAGAGAAACCAGACATTTGCTTGTTCTTCCTCACATGAAAATCTGAAATCTCCTGGAGATCATTGCCTTCAGGAGACAGGGCCTTTACATATCAAGGATCACAAGACCCATGATAAAAAATCCCATGAGTTTGCTGATTAAGCCTTTCTGTGCATTTCCACCACACTGGGCACTGTGGCTGCCTCTGAAGGCTACTGGCCTGCACAGTGTCACCTTTGGTCCTCAAGGGGAATAAGGGCAGCAAAAAGATCCTCCAAAACTGGGCCAGCTGCTCCTCTTCAGTCATTCCAGTCATATTGCTGTTGTTTGAAGCATATTCCCCTTCCAAGCAAGGTAATTTATTGAAGCAGTGCCAAGCTCTGCTGTGGAATTCATTGCTGCAGGATTTTGAGACCTCAGGGTACAGATAGAGTCAAAGCAAGGGCCAAGCAAGGCTTCCAATGATGGGAAGGTCCTTGGAGGATGATTAGATACCAAGGTGGGCATCAGTGGGCCACGGTGACATAGAATCATGGAATGCTTTGGGTTGGAAGGGACTTTAAAGACCACCTATTTCCAACCCCCACCACAAGCAGGGACACTTTCCACTAGACCACCAGCTCAAATCCAACCTGGCCTTGAACACTTCCAGGTTTGGGGCATCCACAGCTTCTCTGGGCAACCTATTCCAGTGTCTCACTACACTCACAGTAAAGAATTTCTTCCCAACCTAAATTAAGCCTCTTTCAGCCTAAAACCATACTTGTCCTACTCTTTGTCCTGTCCTGCAGTCCCTGATGAGTCCCTCTCCATCTTTGCCGTAGGTCCCCTGTAGGCACTGTGTCCCTGTGCTGCAGGGGGTGCCTGATGGGCACCTGCCATACTCCTGTGCACATCTGTAGGCATCAGGCATCTAAACGTGCTTCTCCTGGGGCTAGATGGACCTGCTGGCCTGACAGCTTGGGCAGCTTGGGCACAGGCATGAGGGTGGGGAAGAGCAGGGTTCCCCACCATTTTTGTCAGCCAACAATTTCATACATGCACCAGGTGGGTTTTACACTTTCCCCTGACGTTTGAAGGTTGTTGCCCCCTTGCTTTGCAACAGAGGCTGCTGGCTAAACTTTGTGAGCCTAATTCTGCTGCCTTTACTCACTGAGGAAACACTTGCTCACACCAGGTATCCCACTGCCCATCTGCAAAGTCATTGTCACTAGGTGTGTGAGTCTTACACAGCCTTTTGCCCCAAATTATGTGGGTATTTTGTCTCCAGCTGCTAGTACAGCAAAGCAAACTCGCGGTATTTTAGCCTCAGTGAGACTGCAAATCTGACAAGTTGAGACTTGACCAGGGATGTTATCACAGGGCCCAACAATGGCTTTACACTCAATTACATTTATGGTTTCTGTGATTCATCTAAATGTTTATGGCTTTTTCACTACCAGGAAGTTTTAAAAAGTTTTAAAAAAATAAAATCATTAAAAAGCAAATAAAGTTCTGTAATGAACAATTTGCTGGTGCAAGGCTCTGTGTGAGACAGGAAAGAAACTGAGCAACTACCTTGGGTGGTGGGGAAGAGTCATTTTCTGTGGTGACTGGAGCTATATTTGATTTCTTGGGCAATGTCAGCTTTTGCATGCTACATTCTTTGGCTAATTGCCAGCGCGATGTGTAATACTTTAGCCACACTGTTGTTACTTAATCCTTTCCTAATCTGCAATTTGCGCAAGAGGAGTAAAATCTAAGCAAAGCCACTGAGAACATCTCTACTAATAATTTATCAAACTCAACTTTTGTTGTTGGCAGGAGACGGTAGTTGATGGAGGTGAATGTTTTCCCACAACAGCACCGTATCATAAACATGGGGCAGCTGATTCATGCCACACTTATTTTCTGTCATCCACCCTTCGTGTCACCCTGATATTTCTTCGAATGATAAGCCCATGTGTGTGCTCACAACACACCGCCGAGGTCCCAGTTTCATCTCTTTCTGCAAATTACACATTAATTAACCATTAATAACAGTGGGAGTTGCATGCAGAAATCCACACCCGCCGTGATGAGGCTGTGCCCTTGGTGAGCAAGTGCCTTATTAATCACCTGCACCTCGGAGCTGGAGCTGCTCTGCACCCTGCGACACAAACGGCCCTGCAGAGGGAAGCGCCCGGCAGCTCGCCAGCCCTAATCCTGCCTTAAAGAAAAGCGTTACCTCTTGCTCTATGAATTTTATTTATTTTGGTCCTCTGGGCAGTGCTTGCTGTTGTTAGAAACATGATTGCTTCATACAGTTATGTTAATGTTTGCATTTGACAGAATGTAATTGATACTTCGTCTGCTCCAGTTTCAAAGCCAAATTAGGAAATGAAGTGCAGCACATTAGCTTGTTTAGCTGGTTAAATACTGTAAATAAATACATGCAGGGCAATGAAAACTAATGAGTTTTCTTTAAGGCATTTTCTAAATAGCTGGCTTCACAAAAAGAAAAAAAAAAAGATGCTGCTATGAACTCATATCCTGAAGGATTTGTCATTTTGCTGCAACAAATGTTGATTCTGTCTCAAATCTGAACTCTGGATTTCACTTGGAGAAAAGGATTTTGGAAATTATGGAGGAATCATGGCAAGAACTGTTGCAAATTTCACACCACTTTTATCAACAACACTTCTGAGACATATTACATTTAACAAAGCCATTTTTTGCAAGGGATTAATTCAGACCGTGGTTTGTATGTCAAGTTATTCTTCTCAATGCTTGCTAGAAAAACATCTTTGTAAGAAGTACTTGCATAGGATACTTCTTTGTGCTGCAAAATCTGTGCACTGCCATAATGCTGAATGCTGGGCTTTTTCCCCTGACAGAATGCAATAGCATGAAAAAAGTAGGGAAAAAAATCTGGTTTTGTATAAAGAGATAATCTGTTGAGAATTGCTTGACAGGATGCACTCAGCACTGCTGGAATAAAATGTGTTTCTCACGTTCTCTGTCAGGCCTGCCCTCTGCATTAGAGCAGAGCTAGAGGAGAGCATTGTACTGGCTTTGTGATCCAGCCAAGGGCAATGTATCTTCCTCTTGGACCTCTGTAAAATAACCCTGTTCTTTCACCCCTTTTCTTTCATAAATACTACATTGATGCAGAAGTGCCTTTGCCTGACTTGAAGGTGCTCTCCTAAAATCAGGGCACTGTTTAGCATAGTTAGAGCTGAACCTCTACCAGTCCTTTTTAACTGCAAATAACCTCAGCAGTATCACCTGCTTGGCAGAGATGTTGACCTTAAACCTGAGCTTGCTGAGCTGGCTGTTTTACCTGGCAGTTTCAGAGGAAGCTGGTTTATAAATTCTGCTATGCTACTTCAAAAGAAAATTATTGAACTGGTGCCTAAAATGCAGCTGAGGTATTGAGAGTTGATAAAAATATATTTTTAGGATACAAGATCTACCCTGACTGGGAGGTGGTTCGATGCCAGCTTAGGATGGAGACCAGGATGTTATGAAAAACCTCAATTTTTCCTGTGTTTTTAGCAGCAACAGAAAAGGACTGAAGGCTCACAGCACTTTTCAGAGAGGGCAATTTCAAGGTGAAAATGGTGACCTAGTCTGCAAAATACATAAGAGATTCATGTGGTCCTCAGCCAAAAGGACCATTTAAAAATAGACAAATTATGACTCTCTCAAAAAGAAATGTGTGCATTGCATAAATCAAAGTTCTCACACCCACCATCAAAATTTAATCACTTAATATGCTGGTTCTTTCAACACGCTCTGAAACTTTGTATACAATAATACAAACGATGGGGTAACGAAGCAATAGCAATTTATTCTGCTGTACAAACGGATGTTGCATTATAATCCCTAAAGCAATACAGAGGCTGTTTGCAGATGTTACTACTATTTGGCGTTTATTTTAATTGCTCTGCAGCGTAACTCATGTGAAACAAAGTCACAGGATGACCTACACATTCACCTACTAAGGGTGACTTAACTGCAAGGGGGGGAAATGTGTTTTGAAAGTTTTTGAGGTTTCACTAAAATATGAGCCTCCTGCAGTTGTTTTGAAAGGATGCATCAGGGCTCCTGTCCAAGCCTGAAAGCATGGTAGGGCAGGGGGTAATTTAATCATCCAAGCTATGCAGTGCATATATTTTTACAAGTCTTGCAAGAATAACATCAGTAAAGTAACTTGAGATATTTTGGTGTGACATTCACTCAGCAAGTGCTAAGAAAATATGCTTCCTGCACAGATCACTGGCTTCTCAGAGTGGGAGTCAAGGTACCTAATGAAAGTCAGTGCACTTTGCTTTATCACTGACCAGGCCCCTGTTCCCTCCTTTTCGCTTTCCACTCCCTTTCTAAAAGCAAAACTGTTTTTAAAGTTCCTCCTGCTCAAGGAGCTGCCTGGAAGCAGTTGCTCCGCTGAACAGATTTCAAGCAAAAGGACAAAGTTAAACATGAGGCAAAGTATAAATAAAAAATCAAGACTCTCTTCCTCCTCCTTTCCACTTGTGAGCGATGATCTCACCGCTCCGGGTGGATTGCAAGGGTGGCTTGATCTCTTTCAGGAAAGCAAATTCTCTAACCTTGATACTGCAGCTATTTATACTTCCCTCTCCTCACCACAAAGAAAAGCAACTCTAATAATCTCTCCCTTCGTTTTTAATGAGAGCAGCATGCAGCCTCTGCGCTGCCTCCCAGCAGCAGGGTCAAGCCTCTGCCCACAAGCTCCAGCTCCCTGTAACACCAATGCTCTTGGCTGCTGCCTCTCCTTCTGGCTGCTCACTTTTAGACATCCGAGATCTGATTTTCCACTGGCTGGAGCATCACATTGCCAGGCACACAGGTGCAGGATGACAGCCCTGCTGTGCCACAGCATCTTCTGCTCACAGGGCACAGAGGGAAACAAATGCACAGACTAAAAGGCAAGAGGGTTTTTAAAGTTCAGAGACAGAGCTGTAACTCCTCTCCACCTTGTTTATCAGAGGAGTAGGATACCCCATTTCACATAGCCCTGGGGATGCCCCAAGCCCTTCCCACCTCACAAGAGTCAGGATCCATTTTCTGTCCTCACTGTCCCTGGGGATTTGACCCCAGGCTGAGTTGGAGGAGTTCAGGCTAAGGCATGATGGAACACATATATAGACCATAGGGGAGTCTGAGGCCAAACCCCATTTTTTCAGATTAAACCAAACACACTGAACTGCATTCCTCTTGAGACACCACAAGAAATGGGGACAAACATTATGAAACCAAGTTTATTAAAACTTTCTACAAGTCAGACTTTATCATCCAGGTTTCCACAGACATATACATATGTACAAATTTGACATAGTGTTTTTAGCTTTTCTGGCAGAATTTTCTACCGATATATACAAATGTACTGTTTTTCATAGAAGGGTTAAACTGTATCACAGATACAAATTTCAAGCAATCATGAGAGGTTTAGTGCAACGGAGAGCTGAAGCGCTCTGCTCTTAATGCTCATGATTCTGTCAAGTTAGTATTGCCAACAATAATTCACATTAAATTGCTCTTCGACACCTCTTATTAGGACAAAGTACAACAAAACAAGAAAACAAAACCCCAAACACTAAGGTATGTACAAAGTACACAGTCCATGAGGTATACATGGTATTCTCGCAACACATGGTGGGACTGCAGCCTGCCAGGGTTAACCCTTAAAATGACTTCACTCGAACTGGTTGTGTTGGGAACGTGCATCACCCACCTCACAGCCATTTCAGAAGCCGCACTCTTGCCTAAGGTGAATGGACATCTCTGCATAAACCACTGGACACGTGAAACAAAGCAGAAATTTTAGGCAGGACTAAGCTTTACTTACCCCCAACCCAGGAAGCTAATGATTTAGATATATTCATCATCCACACATATTGGAAAGGCTATGAATAATCATGCAAAACAAAAAAAATAAAAATGGGGGGGTGGGGCTGGAGGCAAACAGCATACCTGAATAATCAACTAAGGGTGCAAGGAGATTTTACTCTTAAGACTAACTTTTTGGGGGGTGGAGGGCAAAAGAGGGGGTGATGTGATATTTTTAAGAGTTGAGCTGGCTGGAAAACATGGCCACATTTACAGGTACTGTACAAGACACCCCTTATCCTTTTCCAGGGGAAGGCGCCCCAGCCGATAGTGTTATGGTTTGGTAAACAGATATGTTTTGGCACTCGGAGCTAACGAGACCTGCTACTTGACAAGCTCGCTGAGGGTATAATGTTATATAGGCTACACTGTGGTAACATGAGGCTTAAGTCTATTTAAAATGCTTTCCTGGTCAGCGAATGGAATTGGAGGGGATCCGGCTGGGAGATCCACTGGTTTCTGCTTCAGAAAGAGCCACAGCAGTGATTTGTCTTACAGGTGGATCTAAGAGCTTCACGCCTCTGAAAGCAGGATCAGCTGGAGGAGCAGCAGCAAGCAGACAGCTGGCCGTGGTGCGCGAAGACCTCCTTCCCTCATTAACGTGTGCTTAAAGTCAGAGAGCTGCTTTGTGAGCTGGCTGCCGGCGTATGCTGAGTCGATTCCCCTTTCAACCATTTCTGTCAGATTTGTTTAGGCAGAGGTGCGCCTTGTGCCCCTCTGCCCCTGCACACCGTGGCCAGGGCTCCACACCTCTGCAACCGCAGCAGAAAAGCAGAAGGAGCTGCCTTTCCATCCCACACCCTGCCAGACCTAAGACTCTGCAGCCGAGATGCGACCAGTTACACCGGAGGAGGATGCGGGAGGCAGAAGAGCCAGACAGTTCTCACAAAGCTGCACAGATCCTCCAGGACTGGTGGGACCAACCAGCAGAGCAAGAGGATGGAACTCTTGAGTACACTTAGGGAGTGGAGATCTCCAGGTTGGCATTCACTTAGACAAGGTCACTTTTCTGACCATACTGGCACTTTAAGATGCTGTTGAGTTTGCAGACATGGAAAAATGAAACCCTACGAAGATGCCGGAGGTAAGAACCGACAAGGTTTTTGAGATTTCGGGGTTAGCAGAAGAAGGAACTGATATCATCACTGTCTCCATGATATTCTGGGACAATCTGATCCGAAGTTCCCGTCTCCTGGTCTGTATATCCAGGCTCCAAGACTGCCTCAAACCAAGGGTGAAGCAAGATCTCTGGAGCAGTGAGTCTTTCAGAAGGCTCCCGTCGCAGGAGGCTGCGGATGAGGCAGCGGGCTTTGGGGGACACATGGTCAGGAATACAGAACTGTCCACGTCTGATTTTGGAAAAGAGAGTGCTAGGGTCCGAGTCATGGAAGGGATAGCGTCCCACCAGCAGGGTATAGAGCATCACTCCCAAACTCCACACATCGGCCGATTTTCCAGAGTAAGTCCCTGTCGTGTTTAGGATCTCAGGACTGACGTATGCCGGGCAGCCGTGCTTGTCTGAGAGCGCATCGTCTTCACCTTTGATGATGTGTGTGTCCTCCAGGCTCTCCAGACGCAGCTGAGTCCTAGGGAGGGCAGGAGAGAAAGCCACGGGTGAGGAATAGCAACACACAGTCATGAGCAAGCACAGCGAGCCCCTGCCATGGCCCCATTCTCTCTCACATTGGCACTGAGAAAGGAAACGCTTCTTAATTTGCAGCAGAGAAGTTGCCCAGACTCCTGACCATGTGTAATGGAAGTGCTGCTGTGTGCATCGGGCCAGCATTCAGTGACGCTCACTTGTTTTATTTTCTGGGGATTTTAACTACACAGAAGGCTCTTGAGGAACACCAAGCTACCTTCTACCTACGCAGATTGCAGTGCCACTGCAGGGGGCTAATTGGTGACACAGCACCGTTCAGCCACTATGTGCCGTTCAGGCTTTGAGCAAACAGCGTCCAGCTGTGTGATTCCACAAACCACAAAGCCCAGCTCCCCTCTGCACTGGTGGGGATCATTGCATTTCCTGACCTTTTTATTTGATTTTTCATTTCAGTTTGTAATTTACTCTTTTTGCCTTTCTGGAACCTTTCACCACACCCACCACCTCCCAGGTGGAGATGGGTCCATCCCAACTCCTGTTTTGGAGGGTAAGGGGAGCTCCCATCAGCAGGGAAGCCATCAGCCAGCCCTGGAAGGGCTCTGCACTGCCTGGCAGCCTGCTGGGGTGTAGATATGTTGGCTGCAGCCTGTCCTCAGCCTGACCTCGGCAAATACCCATTGGTTCTGCAAACGGAAAATATGACTCAACGAGAACCGTGGGCCCGGGATTGGCTGCGGGAGCCCTGAAACTGCACCTGTGTGAGAGCCCGCGTCGCCTGCCATTGCTTAACCCTCTTCTTGCCAAATGTGATGCACATGACATCGCCTGTGCAACACGTTATTTCCAAATGAGCGAGACTGTGTGCAACGTAACATTTCAACAAATGTTTCATCTTCTTATGGGAGGGAAAAGCTGCAATAGTTTCCTTCAAAGGAATAGCTTTCCTTACGTGTCAACATATGGCTGTTTCTATTTCGGAGGGGCAGTGCTGGTTAATTTTCTTATCACATTCATAAAAGGTATCCTGAAGAATCATTAGCCCAGTTAAAAAAAAACAAACAAAATCCCCTTTCTTCTGCTTCAGTAATATCATGTTACACTTTTATGATATTAAGCACAAGTCCATTAAAGCTTTTACTCCATTTTTTAACATTCCATGGGATAAGCAGCTAGTCAAGATTCAGTTTTGCTGATTAAAAACGTCTTTCTGACTCTGCCATGTGCGGTGAAGCACTGCAAGAGCAGCAGACACTCCAGGGGAACACTGAATTATTTCCCTAATCTAAATTTAACAACTAGATTCTAAGATCTCCTCGGTGAACCTAGGCTTTAGGCTAAGTTTTACTAAAGTGATTTTCTTTGATGCAGGACTTCCAAAGCAGTGTTTAACTAAGTCCCACCTTCCCTCCTGTGTGTGTCCACATCCACGGGCACGGGGGGCATGGAAAGCACGGCAGTGGATGAGGGATAAAAGCCTCGAAGGACACAACAGCATCACCCTCACCAGCAGAGTAGTTCAGCAAGGAGACCTTCCTGAACTGCTGCGGCTCCACCGTGGGTCACCAGGAACTCTCCCGAGGAGGGAGCAGAGCTCCAGCTCCTCACACCTCCTGCTCCCCCCGCCGGGCTGCTTCCCCTTCCCGGCACAAAACCTCAGCCTCCCTCCTCTCCCTCTCTGCCTCTTATTCATCTGACACTGAATGAGTGGCACACATGACATCTTCTGGCGCTAACGAGCAGCCGAACTATCATCCCTTTGTCTGTCACTGGGTTTCACTGAACTTCTGCTGAATGAGAGGAAGCTCCCGGCGAGCTTCCTCCCTTTCATCAGTCAGGATCTAACGAAGAGGGAGTGCACACCGGTTAAATCCGTGACCTACTACACACACGTGATGGGGACCTACTCGGATTGCTCGCAGGTGATGCCCGGCTGACAGGGCTGCTTCCAATCCCTGGGACGCTTTTTGTGTCTCTGGATGTGGCATTCCTCCCTCCCCACTCACCCCAGGGCTGGCTGCTGACAGCCACTTACCTTTCTTCATTAGAGAAGACAAATTTCCTGAGCTTGAGGTCACCAAGTACGATGGCTGACTGGTGGCAGTGAGCTACAGCGGAGACAATCTGCTTGAACAGCCGGGCAGCCTCCTCTTCCCTCAGCCTCTTGCAGCTCCTCACGTAGGAATGCATGTCCCCAAAGTCTTTTTCAAAGAACACATAAGCCTTGGTGTCCCCAAGGATGACTTCAACAACGCCGGTGATGTTTCTGTGTGACGGCAGCTGAATGTAAGGTCGGATCTTGTCCTGGTAGTGTTTGAGGGGGAACACCTGTATAGAGGAAATTAAACCCAAATTCATTCTCAAGGGCGTTGAAAGCTGCAGCTCGCGTAGCAACTCTCCCCAAACAATGACGAGGGAGCTGGAGGGAAGCCAGGGCTCGGCAGGACCGGCAGAAGCGGCTACCGAGACCCTTCCTCTTCGTTTTATATTAAAAGGTTGGGGGGGAAACTAAAGCAAACCACCATTCCCACAGCCTTTGGGGGGAAGGCGCTCCGAGGTAAGCCGGAGTCGCGGCTCGCTCCCAGCGCGGGCAAACCCCGCCGGGGGCTGCCGGGCGTTCCCAGCCGGGAGCAGCGGGAGGATGTCGGGCACGGCTGGCCCCGGGCTCGGCCGCGCTCCCCACCCGCTCCGCTCACCTTGCAGCGCAGCTCCCGGCCCGAGCTGACGCTCAGCGCCCTGGACACCTGCTCT
>VZRM01006682.1:858750-872272 GCA_013397955.1 Grantiella picta
GGGTGATTCTCCTCCTCCTGCCGGCCCTGACGCACGGGGAAATGGGCGGAGGGAGGCTGGGACTCGCCTGCTCCGCTCCGCCCGCTGCTCTCCGCGCCCCGGCGATGTCGCGCAGCCGGGCGGGGCGGTGCGGGAGCCGCTGCGGGACTCGCCGGGGCCGGGCGGGGTGGCGGGGACCCCTTTCGACCTTCAATAATTGTGGCGAGAAAGCCAGGCCACCTCCCTTTCCAGGAGCTTCTCGTCCGTACATTTGCAGGTTCCCAGCCCCAGCTCTGGCTTTTCACTAATCTCTAAATAACCATCCCTCACCCCAAGGTTTGCATCACGCTGTTGTGTGAGCATAAGCGTTTGCTCATAAGCGTGGACGTAACGTGCACCATCAGAAATACTTGGCACCGGCTGTTTCCCATGTTAAAACGATCTGCTGTCCGAAAAAGGAATAGCTCGGAGAGCCAGGCAGCGGCCAGCAGCTGAAGTGACCTGTGAGGAGCACAGTGAGAGGAGCTCCACGAGGCTCAAAAGTGTGGGTTTCAAGGAGTCGTAAATAGACTTGCAGCCGGGACTACTAGTAAATGGAGGAAAAAATGAGACAAAAAATCAGACGACAAATCATCCCTGGGGGAAAAAAAAAAAAGCAGACAGCTGTAGTTTTGACAAGAGTGCTTCAGAAGGAAATTCTCCAGTTTTCTGTTTACATATATGCAAATTTCCTGTAATTCACTGCTGAGGCTTCCCTGGTATTAACACAGGGACCCTGCGTTTTGCTACTCAGTAGGATGAGCTCCTATTCCATTTTGGTTTCTCCAGTCTGTACGAGCAGCAGAGAGCCCAGGACGGCTCCCCCCCCAACCCCCCAGCTCTGGAGCCCGTGATGCCACGCATGCAGGTATTTGCTCAGATTCCTGATAGATAACTGCACGGCAAACCCGTGCATGCCTTCAGCTACTTCTAGTGTATTTTAAGAAACACATGAAACTCTTGTGCGGGATGACTCATAGCATAGCAGTCCCATTAATGCATTTAAACATAAAACGCATATGCCATAAAGGGATATCCCAGGGCCTGCATTTCTTTCTTTTTTTTTTTTTCCCCAGAAATACAATTCCGTTAATGCCTGCAGATTGTTTCTGAGTGATTCACCACAGCTCTCAAAGCACGCTATTCTATTTGGTTCCTCTTATAGGTAAAACACACACAAGTATCCATCAGACCTTTTGTTTTACATTTCCCTTCCTGGAAGTTTAGTGATTGGAATGCTGCTACCGGGTGAATTTAGCTGGTAGGGTGCTGCACGTGTGGGCTGCTTCCTAGATCTGAGATAGCACAAGGTGGGGAGGGCGGGGGGGGATGTCAGTACCTTTGGGGACCAGGGAAGGGTGCAGACACATCAAAATAGCAATGGACCTGCCTTAGAGCACTCATGGGCATTATTAGTGTGTAACAATGTCCCCTGTAGCTCTCTCAGAACTGAGAGGCAGTGTGAGCAGGAATGAAGGTGTCAGTGTCCTCACCCTTCCAAAGATCCCCCTCTCTCAGCTCCTGTGTCAGATCACTGTCCCTGCTGAGGGGAAAGGCCATACTGAGGATCTGTTGCACACATTGTTGGAAGCTGCATCCTTCATCTGCCCAGCCCCTCATCCATTTAAAACCTCTTAGGTCCGTGCCACAGGGACACAGTGGCACCTGAGCACAGTGCTTGGTTCAATCTCCTGGCAGCCAAATGGCTGATGGCACCCACTGGTCCTGAAGGGAAAAAAAGCACCTCTTGTCATCCTGGCTCCCCCAAAAAAACACCTGGCGTGTGAGAGGAGAGCAGAGGTACACACAGCATTGTACCCCACAGTCCTGCTGCATTCTCCTGGTGCCTGAGCAGCCTTTTCTCACAGGGATTCCACCAATTTCATGCTCGGTATGGGTGCCCTTGCTAACTGGAGTACAAACCTGGGCATGCAGTTCCCCAAAGGCCAGGAAAAGATAACCTCTGGGGAATTAATCCCGGAAGCACTGGTGGGTGGTCTCTTCTAGTTTACTGTATAGATAGCTGTCTGCATGTGACTGAGACAAACCAAAACTTAAATCTCCCAGGTTTTTGCAAAATGGGAGCAGTTCTTGACAGAAGGAAAGCTTTGTTGCTTTTTTAAAATGCCTGGCATGTTGTGGGGTACTCAAAGCATTAAAGTCATGACTAAACAGATAGTTGCAATTATTAGTCAAGTTAGTGTTATGTTTTGGGTACAGAACATAAGAAAACGTCCACATCCAGACTCCCCTTCATCCCCACCAAAATAATTTTAAGATTAATTTTAAGAACTGATTCCCACTTTGGCTTTTCTGTTTTTTCTAATTTGGGCCAATCCCAAAGGATGTCAGAGATGATGTCTGATGACCTGCATGGCACTCTCGTTCTCACTTGTCCTCCTTGCCCATCTCTGCCAGTGCTTGCATGCAAGCCTGGTTTGGTTAGGAACCAGTACTGAGAAGAGGAGAAATTCCAGGAAGAGGTTTGTGAAGAACTGTTGCAAGATTTCAGTATTAGATTTTTTTAGGCTATGGGGCTACCACACTTGCCATAGCAGCCTTGTGTTTGTTGCAGGTGACACCACAGGCTTTTAAGCATCCAGGCTTATCTCCTGCATTAGTCTCCTTCTGAAATCAAAAGCTATTGCAGGTCTTCCTTCCATTCCCTGCAGAAGCCTTCATCATTCCATTTCCCCCTTCCCCAGAAAAGACTTTTCAGGGTCTACCTGCTTAGCATATGAGATTAATACTATAATGGCAATTCCCAGTTGTCCCCGTGGTGAATTTGAGCCTGAATGGCTTGACAGCCCTTCAAAATGAAACAGGGCAGGGTTGCACATCTCCAATGGACAGCACTGAGAATCACTGTGGAGCACAGATCAGTGCACAAATACAAATCTAATGCTGGGATAAAACATTGACTCTGGGGATGAGTCCTGCTATCCAGGTGCCAGAAAAGATGAACTGCTGTGAGCCAGCAGAATGCAAGGAACCCTCACTGAGCCCTTATGCTCCAAAGGGACTTGGTACCTGTGAGGTGGGCAGGGATGACCTTTGAAAGTACAGTCCAGTAGTCTTCATGCTTGGCAAAGGACAACAGTGTGCAACAGGCACCTTCCCAATGCTAGGAAAGGCTGAGGAGCTCTCAGTCAAAGGACATCGCAAATCGTTACAAAAAGTAGATCCCACCTCGGAAAAGGCCAGTCAAAGCAAACAGGACTGCTCGCCATCTCCTCACTGCTGGAGTCCCAGCTGCTAGGCAAGGATCTGGGACTGCAGCAGAAAAAGGTCCTGTGGGATGTGTATCACAGAAGAGGCATGTCCTAGCAGAGGGAAGGGTCTTGCCCAGCACAGATTTGCCAGAACTGTGGCAAGGTGAATATTGCTCTTCATGTGTTTTTCTTCTCTTTTTTAAAACAGACAAGCAGCTTAGTGCCTTTATGAGAGGAAGACCGAAGAATCTGGAATTCCTGGTGCTCAGGCACTGACCTTCCCTTTCCTGTTATTTTATTTAAGGGAATTTTTGTTGTCTGGTTTTCAAATATCTACCTGTCTCACCCTCAGCCAATGCTTACACTCACCTGAGCAGCTGCTTTGCCTTAGATGCTCACAAAATTATCTCTGTTGCTCCAGTTCTCTGACCCTTTATCTCTATAACTAGAGCAGCCAGAGGCAATGAGAATTGTGTAACCATCTCCCCACTTCCCAAGTGCTTGGGACAGGTCTGGTAACTTTGATAGTATGTCTCATGGGACACACAGAATAAATCTCTATTACATTAGGGCACTTATAAATAAACTGGCTGCTTGCTACAGGAGAAAATGAAAAAGTCTTTTTTTTTGTTACTGGATGAGAGAGGCAAAGCATACAAATATTTTGGCTAACATTAACCTATAAGACAAAATATGAAAAATAAATATCTTTATTTTACAAATTATCTCAAGCCATGTAATGAAACAAACTACTGCTAGATTGAAAGCCAGCAATCTAAAACCAGCATGCCATCTATAATCTACTGGTGTACAGAATTATCCTGCACAGATGGGGCTCAAAGAGTAGTCGTATGGCCAGGTGATAAAGAACTAAAAGTAATGTTTTTTATAGCAGAACAGCATCTGTGATAACCCACAACCATCCTCAGACACTGTGCAACTTGGCGGCAGATTCACTGCTAAGATATAAAACACATGACAAGCACGTAGTGACATCAAAAGGAGTGCAATGTAATGGTGTTCAGATGTCTCCCCTCAAGCCCACACAAAAGCTGCTCTGAGGGCTGCTGTAGCTCAGAACTCTCAATGATTCCCTTTTGATAAGCCTGTTGTTATCAAATCCAAGGAGTCTTATGAGCAGCACCTCCTGACTTTGTTCCTTTGCGAACGAAAGAGCATGAAGGCTTCTTCTGTTGCCTGAAAGACGTGTGAAGGTTCAGGTTTTAAACCTCAAATCCTGTTTTTACTTCAGAAGTTGATTGCACAAGCGGACAGTGAATGAGTGTCTCCGTTTCCCTTGCGGTCAGAGAAGATCCTATTCATACTGAGTTTACAAGCAAACACTTCCTTTGGTAAGCTTCCCATGCGATTCAATTCATGTGCGTGCTTTCAGGCTCTGTCTTTGGGTCTGGACTAACATCAGAACAGGCAAGAGAGGCAGGCTCTCTTCGCAGCCCACCACAGCCTTTCTGCAGTGCTTTGGAATGATGAAACACACTGTATTTTCTGCACACTGCTGCAGTCCTGTCAAGTCACTGATTATTCATGCATCAAGAGCACATACTTGGGTACCTACTGGATGATGTATACCCATCCCAGAATTTTACTTGCTTAACAATCAAT
Organism: Grantiella picta; assembly: GCA_013397955.1. Lineage (NCBI taxonomy): Eukaryota > Metazoa > Chordata > Aves > Passeriformes > Meliphagidae > Grantiella > Grantiella picta. The sequence continues at coordinate 863,604 of VZRM01006682.1, forward strand.
CTAATGTTTTTGCTCTTTATAGTTACTGGCTAGGAGCCTAGAATCTGCTGGCACCTACACATGGGATTCTCCTCTGAGCATTCTGTGACCACATCGGGTGTTTGAAATATTATGTATTAACAGTAAGTACTTTATGACCAGCAAGTAAATTATTATTTATGGAAGGCTTGGAGTTTGCAGTCAGTACTGGTCTGTATCTGTAGTGAGGAGCCATCAGCTTAAGGCTTTGGCTGTAGTAACTGAAAGGAAGACCTGTCCTTGGGATATTCTAACATTTTTCACTCCAGGAAGCCCTTTTGTAGATGCATCTTCTTCACTACATAGCAGAGCACTATCCATTATAAAAATGTTTAGTTAATGGACACAGCAGGATCCATACATGAAGATTTTTAGGAAAGGTGAAGACAGATTCACTTGAAATGGCAGTGCAACTTAAGTTGTACAGTGAATTCTAAGCTAGTTCTGACCACAATACTAGAGCTATTCTTGAGAAAAACGTCATGAGGTACTTGTGACCACAGGTAGGTAAGACCTTTGTCATCAGCCACTCATGAGGAAACATGAGTATCCAAGAGGACATTGTCTAAAATAAGGCAGTGTGTTGGCCTTGGCTGTTGAGTCATCAGTATCACTTCCTGCAGCCCCTGCTTTTGCTCTGGGTATTTCTCAAGGGAGCACTGATTTAGCCTAGTCTTTCTGATTCTTCTAGAATGAATAAGATCACAGCTCCAGAGCAGTAATGATGAATATGTCCTTGATTCAGAGGAATGTGCACTCCTTTTCACACAAGTGTGCTAAATCTTCCATGAGATGTCCGCCTGATTAATTTTATCTTTATTCGTCATGGCTCCACTGATTTGAAAACTTCAGAGTCTCTAGTTGTAAAATGGAGAATTCACAGGAAGAATGTGTTCAAGTGAGAGTGCGAGCTGTGCTAATGGCTCGTGCCTCAGGGTACCACTGAAAGCTGTTGTATGTGGATTTCTCTTGCCTTTCTTTAATTCAGTATTTGTCTAGACGTTTCTTTATTCACTTAAAATACTATGTGGAATTTCTCTGGCAGGGACAGATTCTCAGCAGTTTTCAGTGACAGATCCTTCTAGGCTACATGGAGGTTTGCTGCATTTGTAAAGCACACCTTACAGGAAAAGAAAAAAAAACACCTGACCTCTGAATTTCTTTTTTTAAATATCATTGCAAAATTTCTGACGTCAGACAATGAGACACAAATTACCTTGTGAACTGTTAACATATGCCTGTTTACATATGATATCTTATAGCCAAAGCAGATTAAGATTTGAAGGTTTAACTGCTGTTGAGTTTCCACTTCTGTGAATCATACAGATCATACAACTTATTCATCACAGGCACTTATTTTTATTCTTTAACTCTTTCAAGCTACTTCTCTCCAGAGCAGTGTTTAGGGGGACCACAGGACACATGGGAATGGAGAGATCACAACTGCATAACAAGCCCCAAACTTTGCAAATGAAAGAGCAAAGGGCTGCCATTAACTGCAGCCACCCCAGTGAATCAGTAGTGGTTTGTAACTTGCACCAGGTGAACTGACAGGCACAGAAGCCTTCCCCAGTTGCCACGGTTAGTCTGTCCTTCCACCTAGTTAAGTGCCAGCTGCAATGGATGCTGATGGCCAACCCTGGAATCTTTCAATTTAAGGAGGAAAATTACTTGTGAGAACCAACGAGAGAAAACCAGCTATGAAAAAATCAACAGGATGGCTCTCAAGTTCCAGGTTCAAAGAAAAAAAAAGAAATCATTCATCATAATAGGATTCCTTGGATGCTGTTATAGTTTAAATTCAGAAACGCCAAACATTTTGGTGAGAACTTCACTAATTTCAGCAAACACAGGAAGTTTAGCACTTGAATCTATGTGGTGCATCTCTGATTCTAATGTGACTCAAGTACTCTCACCAGCAACCCTGACACAAGTGCATGAGTATTTCTCTTTTCCTGGATAAGATGGCCATGACCATATTTGAAAAGAGGAATCTCTGCTGATAAAAAGAAAGAAACCTACCTCTATTTAAATACACATGCCTCTTCCCCTCAGATGTGATGGCTGTTAAAGCTAAGCAGGTGAGTGCTGCCAAAAATCAGTCCATTTCTTTCAGCTGAAACCAAGAAGGATTTCAGAACTTAGGCTGCACTGCACTTGCTGTTCAGTTTCTGTGATTCACTGACACTGCCTGGCTCAGGCTGGCAAAGGAGAGAAGGAAGATTATGTATTTTGAGGCAGGAATATGAACATCCAAAAATACCTTTCCTCTCAGAGTGGCAATAAGTGACTGTTGAACTGTTTGTTCTTTCCATTTAAAGTGTTGCTTCAGATTTGTTTGTTTTTTTCTCCCAGCTGCATCATCGTAAGCAGGCAGTTCACTGTAGTACCTGTGGATTAGCTAACACAGGCTGAGTGCAACACTGTGATGGGTCAAGCATTTCTTTTTCACGTAGGACAAGGTGTAACCAAGACAGCAATCTCCCTCAGAGCATTACTCACTGGAACATGAGGGCAATGAACCATATCAGGAACTGCAGCAATCTAAGGCTATACTGGTACAAATGCCACAGGTGCAAACCAAACCTGCTGCCACCAGTTTGTTGGTAGGAATTAATCTGGGTATAATTTACCATCTGTAATATCATGTGTTATTGGAAGGCACACTCAAGCAACCCAGACACCTACACAAACTAAATTTGAGGTGCAACACTTGTGGCCATGGAAAATATACGTACATTATTGCCTCTGAAGACTTGGGAGGCTGGTTATCACTAGGGATTGAATTAGATCCAAGAGGACAGTGTCAGTGCACCTCTGCCAGAAACTGCAGAGCTTGTTTAACCAATGCAAGTTTCTGTTTCTGACTGTTCTGCCTAGAAATGGCTCAAGAATAAATTTAACCACAAACTTAGAGATGAAAAAAAAAGGACATTCCCTTCCACCCCCACCTTTTTTTTTTTCATTTTTTTAATTCTACTGTTAACATCCTCCCTTGTGGTATTTAACTGAATCAGTAACCTACCTTAAAAACTATAGTTTGAGACCTGAGGTGTCTTACAAGGGACCTGATTTTACACACACAAATACAAACAAGTACATACTGCTCAACCACCCCCCAGTCTCTTTCAGCTGTTTCAGCTGGGCTTCCATGGCAGAAGCACCCACGCTCACTGCCGAGTTGTGAAAAGATGGACCTTGGGGGTTAGACCACATAATGAAAATTACCCAGCCAACTCACATAAAATGTTTTGAACACAAAAGCCCAGTGCAAGTAATAATGGCTCAGTTCTCTTTTTCAGCTGTGAAATCAGCTTGCAGATTAATATTCTTCAATTACAAAATAACAGTTTTCAGCTTGAAGTGGTTTGTACTCTTAAGTGCAATTTGGGTTAATAATGGTCTATGAAAGAGAGCTGTTAGCATACAGTAACCCAGAGAGAAAACCTTAGCATATGGGAACCTCAGCTACATTTCACATGAAATGTCAGATTGTAAATTCAGAAAAATTACACAAGAAAGTACCATCTAGCCCACTAAGGATCTCAAAGTTCAAAGAAACCTGTATTTTCTGCTTACATATGCCAAGAGATAATTGCCATCTGACTGCCAAGGCAGCTCCTTTTACTTATGGCTATTTCTAACTCAGGTATACAATGCCTTATCTACTAGATGTGTTCAGATCAATTTAGCCAATAAATAGTGCCACAGAGTTTAAGTTCTTTTCTGGATCTGTGCCCAAAAGCATAGATATCTGAAGCTGGTATAAAATGAGATTAACTACTTTTCAGTCCAAGGCATATGGTTACAATATATCTGTACTATCTACTAGTCAGTTATTATTTATTTTTGGGATATTTTAGTTATTGGAATACCTCTGTAAATAACTGTAGTCTTCTAGCCTACAGTATTAAGGTAAAGCCTTCTGGGACTCCCAAATGCAAAAAGCTTGAATTAAATGCTTCTAAATTTCAAAAGAAAAGCCTAGGTTAGGGCAGAGAGTTCAAAAATTATAACAAGGCCAAGATCCTCAAAGCTGAGTGGTTGTTTTCTGTGTCCACAAACAAGTTGTAAGTGAGCAACACTTTCTGAAAATTCATCTCTGAGTTTTGTGTTAAAACATGGGCATGGTCCCAAGCACTCAAAGTCCTTGGTCACAGTGCCCTACTCAAAGTATTCCCAGGAGTTATAGAGACAGCAACAGAACTATCTGCAATACGGAGCAAAGCACTCGCTATTACATGCTGGCAGAATCTGCATCTCTAATATGGTGAAGAAACTAGCACACTGACAAGGAAGTTTAAATGCTGCAAAACATGCTTTATTTATCAAATGCAAGCCTTGAGAAATTCAGGAAGGTAGAAAAAACCCAAACAAGTTAAACTGGAATTCCTTATATTCCTGAGTTCAAAAAATTCTTTCAGTTACAGCATAGACCTTCAACTTCGCCTGTAAATTAAACATTTAACAATGATTTACCTATAAATGAAACACTTAGCACTTAACAATTAACAATCAGTTACGCAACCTATGTAGAATCAGCAACTTATCTCACAAGACCTCTAATAACAAATTTTCTTTGTGGCAGTAGCATATCCAGGTCACAAGTCCATTGTTGACCAGCTTTGTTTATTCTGACTGTCAATCACTCTTTTAAGTGCTTCATCTGGCACAAGATCTGATCCTTTTACATCAACATGGCTGCAGCCCATTTTAGGGCATCTGTTAAAAAGAAAAGAGAGACTCCATTAAATTGGAATAATTGTATTTGTCAGATATAGGCTTTTGCATAACATCTGTTAGCATTTTTTTTTTTAATCTGGGATTCATTCTTTGTCAGTTCCTTGTTACCAAGGAAGGAAGGAAGGAAGGAAGGAAGGAAGGAAGGAAGGAAGGAAGGAAGGAAGGAGCACAGTGAGAGATGAAGCCTTTCACGTGTAGATCACTCTCTTGCTTCATGCACACAAGCTGCCTGCATCAGCAATGATATCAGCACTGCATGGACACCTTTCTGTGTTGCTTTCTCTCTTAGCAGTACTCTACGGACTGCAGGTAAATAACTCTTTCCTTACTAATCTGCCGTGAAGAAGTTTAATCTTCACTGGCAGATAAACAGGGAAATTATTTTCTAGGGAAACAGATAAAAGGGAATGAGTCTTACAAAGACTCAGTGCTCAGTGAATCAGTGGACTATCTAGTTGGTGTAAAAATCAACCTGACCTTTTATGAGCTGTGAAAGCTTAGAAAGGAGAAATGGGGTCAAATTAACAGCCTCTAGATGATAATCAAATGCAAAATGTCTTACAACTACTTGAAACAGCTAGATAAAGACAGGAGGGTGAAAGATATTCAGGGACCCAAGGTCATTTTCCTTTGGCAGTGGCCCAAACATGCACAGATGGTACCTGTGGTCAGAAGTAACACTTTTCCTGAATTTTCCTCTCTTAGGACTAACTTTTATCTGAGGTGCTGAACTTATTTACACTCAGTACTCAGAACTTTTACTCCAGATTTGTACACAGTTTACTGTGTTTGTCATAGATCAGTCATTTAATTGCTCTGTGCCTCAGTTTTCCCATTTATCACCTTAATACAGCAATAGCTTGCCAGATTAATGAATAACAAGTGCTCAGAAAGCTTCCCACATTTCCTGTAAGCATAAAGTATTAGTATGTCCTTCCAGGCAGTGGAAAATACTGAGCAAACCAAGAGACGTAAGAGTTGCCTCAAGGAGTGTGTGACAAGTCCATCAGCACGGAGCTGTTTGTACGTCAGCTGAAGGGCTGGCAGGCAGGCACTGCACTGCCAAGGGCACTGAAGGGATCCATGGATTCAAACTGGGAAGTACTTGTGAGGAAACAGCCACTCTGTGTCTCCAGAGTGAGCAACAGCTCTGATTCCACAGTCAGGGCAGTGAGGATCCTGTAGCCATGCGCTGCTCTGCCAGGACACCTGCTCCCACAGGAATATTCCTGGCAGGAGCATAGCCCAGCAGCAACACCACGAGAAAGGGACACTCAAATGGGGAACTTATTGCATCAGCTGGCCTGTCTTCCCACCACAGCAGATGATGGGTTTTCAAAAGTAACTGCATTTTCATGAGAAAGCTGAAAATTACAGTAGGTTGGTCAGACTGGGCAGAGAAAACCAAGGAGTCCTTCTTAATTTAGTTACAGTGAAGCTGTGGCATTGCTGTGCATGTGCTTTTCTAGCACACTAGAATAACTGCTGTAAAAACTGTAAGGCTGCAAGGTAAAAGCTCAATGTTAAGAACTGCCAGTATTCAGACTGCACAAGTAACTTCAGTTTGGGTGTAAGGTAGCTTTTAAAGCTAGGTGTTGTATAACTGATGAAATTTTTTTAACTCCAGAGTTTCTCTAGTCTTCCATTTTTTAAAAGGTAAAATTAAATCCCATCAAGTGACCCTATTTGTTTTTCAGCAGTGTTGAAACTTTTGATCCACTACAATTTCTCCGAAATTGACATTCTTCTGATGGATTTAACAACACAGAGAAATATTTAGATATTAACATCCTAAATTCAGTTCTGTATCACAGAAGGTGTTCTTGTCATGGTTTTAGGCTGTTGAGCACATGCTTTTTAGCCTCTCCCTATCTTCCAAAACACTCACTTTACTCCAACTTGTGAGCTATTTCCCAACTCCTGTTAATTCTTCCAGCCAAATTTCTGTCTGTCTGTGTTGCTGGTTTTGTTGTTATTCCCAGGATACTGCACCCATTCCACATTTTTCCCTAGACTTCATAATACAAGCAAGGTACTTCCATGTTGTTCTAGCTATCTTGACACTGAGCTAGTGGCTGTGAATCCCAGCTGATGCTTGGTTTTATAGCAGTGCTTTCCTGTAGCAGGGAAGGAACATCGACTAAAAACTTCTGCTCCACCTTTGTAACCCCCATGGAGGACTGTGTAGACCCTAACAGAAATGCCAGAGCAATGGATGGAGGAAATAAGCTGTCTGTGGCATTATCTTTGGGGAAATCAGGTTGCTGGTCCCTGAGAGACCTTACTGAACAAATTCTCATTTATTAAGAAGTCCACAAGTGGTAAGTTTCCATGAAGTCATCAACCCCAGAGCATGAAGCTCTAGCATAAATGGTGTAAAAACAAATGTGAAATAAGTGATGAAATTATATGTCCTCTCAACTTGCCCTAAAGTGTTAATATTCAAGCCTCTTTTCTTTTTCTTCTTTTTCTTTTTTTTTTTTCCTTAAAATTATTCTGGTTTTCAAAGTTACTGGGGAGAATTTGAGGTTTAAAAATTCAACTGTTACATCTTTTCATTCAAAAAAATATGTCCCATGTGGAAAAGTAATGGACTGCTTTAGTGGTACAAGGAAAAAAATTATTTAACTGCCTCATGGTAGGGACTGGACTGCACTGCACTGTCTGATCATTCTGAAATTCTCTTCTACCTAAAATGTTGTGTTTTCATATTTCTCACTTTAACACTCAGTCGTTTTGATATTTCACAGCTGTATTGGAATATAACTGCTAAAGAAGGTGCACAGAGGAATTTTTTTTTTTTTACATTACCTTCAAGGCTTGCTACATAAGCAGTGGGAACAAAATCAGCAACTAAATTTTATGAAACTGAGGACTCTCTTTGTTGGTCAAAGCTATATGAAATCTCTTTACTTCTGTAGTGCAGCTACAAGTAGCTGTAAGTTCCCCACACAGTTCCTGAGTATTTCCTTACACGTTGTTTTCATTAAAAAGAAAAGCTCCTTCACGTGTCCAGAACTAATGAGGAGACTGTGACTTGGGCAGACACTGAGGTTTTACTTCCTGCAGCTTTGCCAATCCAAATACATTTCCTAGAACAAGTGGAGTAAAATTCCACTTACACAGCAAAGCAAATAGCTTTTCCACACATTCTTTTTAGCTTACCGGACTTTTTTCTTTTTCTGCTTTTGAGTTTGGATAATTTCTAGAATGGCATCTTCTTCATAAGTGTGTCCACAGACTTTGTTTCGCACTGGCCTCTTCATTGTCACCTGTAATCAGTAAGGTTTGATGTAAAGGAACGGATAATGCCCATGAAAATGCTTCTTCTGAGATTTTATGTGCAGCAGCAGGAAGTGTGTTTGCCATTCACATATGGCATTCCAGTCAAATTGCGGGATGAGGTCCTGCATGGTAAACTGCATTCCTACTTACATAGGGTTTTTTCCCAAGCAATATTTCTCTTCTCTGATAATGCTTAAGAGTTATACTATTTTGTTATTAAATATATTGTTGTTTAACAGGTACTGCAGATTTGTAATAAACAAACCAATGAAGAACATGAAATGACTATTTCCCCATCAATTATTGTAGCAGCAATAGCATACCTGTGTAATGGGACAAATAAAGTTCATCTGACTCCGAGTCACAGCTATGTCTTCATCGATTTGTTCAATGGTGTCATTACCATGATCTGATTTATGACAAAGGAGAATCAAAAAAAAATTATTTAGTATTTAGAATTGATTCCCAATACTTAAAAGAAGCTAATAAAATCCAGCATTTGCCAAGCAGTATCTCACAGTGATATCTAAAATGCCACAGCAATAGTTCTGCACCACCACATGAACAAAGCACTGCAAAAAATACTGTACTATAATGTCTTTTAGAAAATGTGGATTTTTTTT